>CM076733.1:16583211-16659971 GCA_038501795.1 Pseudopleuronectes americanus | reverse complement strand
TTTAATGGAAAGTTCAGAACGTGATTCTAAGTGAGGAGGTGAAGTGTTGCTTTGACTTTTTCTGAGACAGAGACGACCAACTGAACAACAATGAATCCTCCGGAAAACAAGACAGCCAGAAAAAATAAATACAAAGAACAGGGAAGCCAAGATTTTAGTGAGTAGCGGCCGCTCCAATGCACACATCTCAGAGTTTCAGGAGGGAGATGAAGAGACACGCGGGGGTCGGAGTGTGCGGGGGACAGATGCTGAACCAGAAACAAGCTGAATAAGTGATGAAATGTTTCTGCTCTCAGGGAGGAGATGAAATGGAAAAATATGAACGGCAGCAGACTCCACAGGCTCCGGTGCAAAAAAAAACAACAATGTCCCGGTCAATACTGTGACTTTTTCATTTACAGCCAATGTCACTGGAAGCTGGTGCAGGAGGACTAACACTGATTGGTTCAGAAACACAGTTTAAACCAGTTCCACCAGTTAATACTTACACTGGTTTACATCTGCAGCTTTATTGGTTGTTTAGCGTCACCTGTAAGGATTCACAAAGGTGTGAAACAAACGGGGGAAAAATATAAAACTCAATTACCCATTAATCAACACACTCATTTACTCAGACACACACGCACATACACACTGGTACACACACCAGTTTATTTGGAAACTTTTTCTTTTTAGTAGAATTTATTGTGATGGTAATTCCATTTAATAGACAAATAGGAAACAACTGCTGAATGTCCACTCTAATTATTGTCATCCATTTAAAACGATATTTCCAGGTCACGGTGTAGCTCAGAAACAGACACTATGAAATGTCAAAATTCAATAAAGGCCACAACAACAATAATAACGACACACGTCTTAAGGGCTGCTACTTCAAACACAGGAAGCTTCACATTATGCAGAGCACGCAGGACACAATGGTGGAGGTCAAGTTTGATAGAAGGTGTAAAGAGCTTTGGACTTGGATCTGGATTTATGGCCCGAGTGGTGTCTGTGGTTAAGGTTGGGGTTTAAAGTTTGACGTGAGAAGTTGATAAACAACTGACGTCCTGTCGCTAAATACATTTCTCGGCCCGGGAAAGGTCGTCGGGGTCAAACGGGACATCAGGTGGTGCTTGGTCGCCATCTTTGAGCGGCGTGGATAGAATTATAATTTGCATTTCATAGTTTCCCCTTAGAATTTGGTTTTACAAACATCCCATGGTGCCGTCTCTGTGTCTTCTGCCTTTATAACACTAGCAGAGCTCCACATCAGCTGCTGTGGTAGTTCTGGCCAGACGCACACTTCATACTTCGATTTCTTCACGCTCTCTGGTGAAGTTTAATCTTGCAGTTTGGCGAGTGATGGTTTGACTCGATCAGTCACCGGAACTCCAGCTTCTGAGATAATCCTCGAGCCAAGTCAGAAACATCTTTCTATTTTTCCAAGATACAAGGTTTGTCATGTCGTCTCACAATCCTCCACACGTAGAACAAACATGTCATCAGATACAAAACTGCAGAAGCTGTGGAGTTCACATTTTATTTGATAAACGTTGTCTTGGAATTAGCTCTAATTTAAAAATCACTTTTTGCATTGGCCTGTATTCAATATTCTATGGAACCAGTTTCTTTTACTGATATTTATGAGACTTCTGCAATTACATTAATGGAGATTTGCAAAAGAATATCTTATAATATGTGAGATTCCTGTTTTGTTGTTGAATATTCTGTTTATTGGTGTTTTTTGTGCTGATGACACCATTTTGTAATAGTTATTAAAAGTGTTGATGATTGCACGGGGGTGTACGCAGCCTGTGGATTGTTTTGTTGTAAGCCAGACATGCTCCAGTTGGCAGCTGATCCTCTTCAGTCCACTGGGATTCAGTCTCCCATGCACTGGGAACTCTGGTTCCCCCTGACACCGGAATCATGTCAATATAATTCCACAGGGAGTCTGGTAAGTACCAGGAAAACAGAATACAGTGAGAACTACTGGGGGAAAGGAAAGTCTTTTTATCATAAAATCCATGAACAGTTCATTTCCTCCTTTGCTAATGAAAATTCTGTGAGACATATCTGGGAGAAAGGATCTCCTCTATTAATTTCATCCTGCTTTCCCTTTATTGGTCCACCCACAGAACCCAAATGAAATAACCCTGTCAGGTCTAATTCCAGTAAGACATTGCTCTTCCAGCGTGCACACACACACAGACACACACACACTGACACACACACACCGTATGTTACCCAGGTGCACCCCACCAATAACCAATCAGGAGCTGAGCTTGACATTTCTGCAAAGCTCCCCAGTATGAACCGTAATCTTTTGACGCACTGAATCCGAACAAAGATTGTGAGCGCTGACATAATGATTAAGTCTGGTAATTAAAAGGATCAGTGCAACAACTCTACACACGTGTTATCGATGGTGGATGAGATATATGAATCAGAGACCTGCTGTCCAAACGCACATGCACGTACACCCAACGATTCCCAATCTCTAGAAGAGCTCGTTAAAGAACCCAGCTTTTTGAGTTTTCAGTTTTTTTTTACTTGTGAGGCTTGTTTGGATTTCACAGAGTCACTGAGAATCCTTTCACACCTTCAGTCAGAGTTAAGAACAGCCTCGCCCCCGCCCCCAGTCTCCATCATGTCAAACTAACCACTTGAGTGCTCTAAGCCCCCGACTGCAGCCTCCCACCTGAGAGCAGCGGGCAGCACACTTCATAAGTAACACAAAATGGCCTTGACAAGGAAAAAAGCAACACACAAAAAAAACAGAACGATAAATCATGTGACAATAGGGTGCTCACACACACAAATCACACAGTGAGCGATTACAAATATATTCACGTTTTCATGATTCTGACAATTACGATCAAAAGATTTGTTCTCTCCTCGCAGCTCCTTCTGGCAACATGACACCAAATTCTAAATCAACACAATAAATCGAAATGCAAGGGATTATGGGATAATGGGGGATCTTCAAAATAAATTAAAGTTTTGCCAATTATGTATTGAGTTGAGACATATTTAGAAAAAAAACTACTAAATCCAGATTAAACATCATCAAGTTGTTTTTGAGTTAGAAAGAACCAAACTTGTCACTGGAATTTTTTATTCGATCAGAATTTATTAGACAAAAATCTGTAAACAAGCAATGTTTCATTTTGTGTGTTTCTCAACAACACGTCCAGAGAAACCAGAGCGAGTGTTGCTCTGCTCCTGTGCTCGGGACAAAGATGCATCTAACAACCACTCGTCTTCAGCTCCACTTTGCTTCTCATAACAGACGCTTGACTTCACCGGCCACTTGTTTACCGTCTCTGTGCCGGACAGGAAAACGAGCTCTGCTGGTTTCACCGGAGACAGCTCGTCGACAGGAGGAAACCGCCGAGTGAATTCAGATCAGTGAAGCACAGCAACCAGATAGAGAGAGAAGCTGAGAGCAGGAGAGAGCTGCAGAGCTGGTTCTCACACCATCACCGGCTCTGTAATTGCCGGATTTAGGTTCATTCTCAACAGCTGATATTAGATCTGTACGTGTAGAACCAGAGCAGAAGGAGGAAAACATTTCTTATGGGGTGTTGGGAGTAGACGATACATAAGTCAAGTCAACATATTCATCAAAACATTTATGGAAGATGAATAATCTGATCTGAGTGTAATTGACTATCAAGCTTAATAAATAGGATTTAATATTTGTAGGTTTAAAAAGAGTTTTTATTCTTAATTTTGTAGAAGCTGATATTGGTCATTTATTAAATTTGGGCGTCGGTTCACCTCGATCAAGGTTCAGCATCAGCTGCTAAATCCAATTAATTAGGAATACATTGAAAAGAGGAAATAGCTTCAAAACTTTTGAAAATAATTCACTCGACACAAATTAAAGGTCAGAAGCTATTTTAAACACAAATTATAACTAAGTTGAAAAGGAACTCGATTTATTAGTGTTCGTTTCTTTCAGTGTATTTGTTTTTTAAATAGAAATCACTGAATGTTGATGAACCTCAAATTGAAATCACATTAAATTAATTTGTTAGAGAATTTTGGCAATGAAATATGGCCGAGTCTCAAAACTAGTGCATTTAAATTTGTTCCACTCGAAACAATGATTATAAGTAACAGTATAAAATACTTATATATATATTCAATAGGCTGAAACTACTCGACGTCTTCTCGGTATTAATCACTTAAATTCTCTAAGTCAGTACTGTTTAAACTAATGTCTCCCAGCTCAGGAGCAGTTCACCAGTCTGACCCAGTTCTTCTCATAACTTCCCTTCCTGTCTCTCCTGCCATGTGAAGCAGACCGCCCCCCCCCTTTTTTTTTGTTGTAAAAGCTAGCTCTTTCCCTGACAATAAGGATTGCCCTCGTTCTGCACTGGAGACTCAGGGAGAAAGAGCAGGGAGGATATTACCGTCTGCAATCATCTGGTAATTGTGACGTTAATCGGGCCTTGATATTTCAGCAGAGTTGACCCCCCCCCTCACCTGCCCATGCCAGCCAAGCACAGGGTGGAGCCACGTGCCAGCAGAGTAGATCTGCACCCACTGCACCACATCTCAAGGAGAAAGGAGGAAGAAGAGAATGAAAAGTCATAATTACATTACAGATATTCTCCAAGGACACGGAAGGTGCACCGGGGGGGATTCTTAAACACACAAATACTGCAGATCGATAATAACCTCCTCAGAGGAAGAGAAGTTCTTAATGCTGTGCGTTGGACCGTCTGCAGGATTATTCACAAACTTACTGAACCTGTGGAGGGATGGGGACTTGACCCCGAGAAGTCAGAGTGGATCTGGATAAACAGAAACATTTCCAACTCTTTAATGTAGCTTGATGGGTCGTTAGCCTTCAGACGTAGGTTCTCTTATGTCCCAGAGATACTTGAGGCTCATTTATTCGTTCAAGCTCTTCAAGGTGCGAGACGGGGACGAGTTCATTTCAAACAATATAAACATTCTCACTGAGTTCTGCTATTGTTGGAGTGTCTTCCTTGTGTCTTCCGGTCATTTCATTTGAACTATTGGCTCCACTGCCCCCTTCAGGCGAAACGACCATTGTGTCCAATCAGAAGCTTCGTACACAGGTCAGTTCCTGTGTATAGTATCAAACGTGTAAATAATTCCAGAAGGATCCAGCTCAACCTTTTCTCTCCAGTATATAAATATCCAAGTGAATGCTGTGTTTCCTGGATTTATAAGTTAACAGGAAGTCCTCCTCCCAGCTGATGGGGACACAGTGGATTATGGGATACTGTATGCCATTAGGAACAAGTCAGCAGTATTCATGAAGAGAGAAACTGGATTTTTCGCAGATACACATTTTTCAGCAGCTTTTTCTAAATGTGACAGCCCGCTCGGTCGCATCAGGACACATTTAGTTTCGAAGATGCAGATTTTTTTTTGGGAGAATCCGCCGGTTGAACTGGGACACGGCGTCTCACTGGTCCTGAAACATTCACACCCACTGGCTGCCTGTCTCTCTCTCTCCGGTGCTAAAACAGTTTAAAACCCCGGCTGTGCCCCAATTCCGAGCTATTTACTGCTATCAGTATATAACCGCATGTGAGTCTTCATAGAAAACAAACATTCAAGTGAAATCTGCATCGGTTTCAGATACTAAAAGCAAATGATACGAAACCTGCGCCTTTCGTAAACGGGTGAAGTTGCAGTTTTTAAAATACCAACTGCCATTTAAAGTTCCTTTAAAGGCCCAGCATGCTCCTCCCGAGGCCCCGAGCTGTTCCTGGATCTCCTCCACCGCCGCCCACAATTACTTTTTTTATTTTCTGTCCAGCTGTGAGCGGCTCCTCCATCGCGATCTGCAGCGAGGGGAATTAAGGACAAGAATAAATCCACAGCGCACTTAAACGAATCAAGGCTTCTTAGTATTTGTACTGGTTGTTTTAAGGACAGCCGACTTTGTTTTGTCACTTTCCCCGACTGGGAACTTTCCTAAAAGTTTCTTGTGGCAATTGGGACCAGCACTAGTCAGGTGTCTCCGTGTTTTAAACTGAAGTAGTTTCTCAATTTCACACTTTAAACTATTTCTGCAGAGTTTGTATGTTATCAACATATTCTACTTTAAAATGGTCGTTTTTTTGTTCCATTAAATTCAGAATATGTGAAGATTCAAATAGATTAAACCTTACAAATGATCTTCTTGAAATCCAGTTTATTTCTGTTTCCCTGTTTCTGCCCAGATTTGGATTGTTATGGCTGAGAGGCTCTTTTCCGTTTTCCATTAATTCTTCGGTAACCTCCACGAAGGAGGTGATGTTTCCCTCCGCGCTTGTCAGTTTGCAACACACAGGACTTTCTTTAACTTTGTGAAATTGTGTTTTTCAACATTCTCCCTTTGATTTCTCTGAGAATTAATGGATCTGTGAGTGAGTGCAGTTTGGTTCCAAATAAAAATCAGGATCTGGTGAATTAAAATATGGTTTCAAAACAGGATTGGTATTTTTATGATGTCTTCTATCAGAATATGTTCAAACTCTTTGAACAATTCGAACATGTTCTTGAACCCCAAAAAACTCACTACAACTCCAAACTTTTGTTAAATACGTAGACATAATTCATCATCAGTTATGAACTTTCAATGTTGAACGTGACTTCATCTTAAGTGAGAATCTTTTGTTCTGTTAGGGTTATTTTTATTCCCTTGAAGCTTCATCAGGTGAAACCCAGGGGGAAACCAGGAAGTGAATTATAAAGTAAAACCACTTTTAAACCGATTCACTTGCTAAGCACACTCCATTTGAGGAGTGCAATTAAACTGCTCTTATGTTTCAAAAAGAGAGATTTTTTATATAATTACATAATTTAAGCCTGAAATAAGTTTTTAATGCACATTCAGATGCATTTTGCCTGAATAAAAACGTGGCTAATTGACTGGGAGCTGTTGCCTCGCTGTGGTAAAAAAGCTATTTCATAAGCAGGTTGAAGCATATTTTTTAATGATGAGCCCTGTGGGGTCTTTACACCTCTGTGAGGACCTGCACTGCTTCTAAAACACTTTCAGCTTCATCACCACGGGCGAATTCAAACATTTGCCAGAATATTGAGTTTTTGATTTCGTCAAATTGTGTGTGATGGAAACATTTTGTGAGCGGCTGGAGAAAGGCTGTTAAGACCCAAGTGTCTGAAGAGGACATATTGTACTGATGCAGTGAGCAACACAACTTAACACTGGGTGATAAAGCCCGACTCTGAAGGACGTCTTTAAAATCGAAATGTCCTCACAGACTGATGCTGGATCTGTGAGGACGTCGCTATAACCTAGAAATAGCGTTAAGCCATACACATAGAAGATACTGTAGAGGATGTGATCTCCACAGAGGATAAAGATACAGAAGTACACAACTCACACAAGTGTATTAAATACATTATAAACTCTTGCAGGATTGTGACTAAAGTGAAAACTACTCCCGCCTCGAGGTTTTGCTTTGTACAAATCCTAGAAATGTTGTTTACCCAGAATGTGAAAAAGAAAATGCACTGAAAGAGACTGAAAGAGAAGAAAGCACCAGATCTGTCTGCCGGTGAGCTGTTGGCATCCCCCCCCCTCCCCCCCTCCTGCTCTGTCATGCTGCAGGCGGCCCTCACCTGCAGCTTCCCATTTCTCTCCGTCACATCCTCAGCCCGAGCCTCCATCACATTCCACACGGCTGCTGCTGCTGCTGCTGCTGCCGTCTCCTCCAGCCCCGGAGGATCCTCTCTTTTTCACTCTGCTGCCGTGCGGCCCCCCCACTGAGCTGCCACTTGCAACTTGATAAATCATTCAGCAATCATTCAGCACACAGACATCGGTGGAGCTCCCCGCCTGCTGCTTTTGAGCACCGGGCTGAGAATGACTTGCAGTGAGTCAGATCTGCTGAAAAGCATCCCGGTGTGGATCTGCTCTCCGGCCGGGATGGCCTCATTTTTTCTAACAGCTTGTTGTAAATTTTGTCTCCGGGCTTCTGGAGGGTGGAGATAACTGTGCGGGTTGTGTGTGAACCTGTGACCGACCGCAACTTATGTCGCAGCTGCACCTTGTGACGGGTCGATGGTGATGGAGCAAAGTTAAATCAGGACTTAAGTGGTGTAAATTCATCTAATTCACCAGCCCTCTGTCTCTACACTTAATGAGACTTGCTGGCTTCTGTGTAGGAGTATAACTTTTATCCAATTTGTTGGAAGAATTCTGAGGCTGTTTATCGAGTTCACATTAATCTTCCGACGGCTTCTTTTCACTGTGACTCTGAATGTTGATGAATTTATATCAAGTGTTTAATGATCATAATCTATCATGTAGTGACAGGCAGGTGTAATATAGAGTCTTTATTTATAATCACGCAGGTTTGAAACCATATCAGCTGCTCTGAATTCACCAGACTTCATTGGTTCATTCACATCCTGTTTGAATAAAGTAACACTTTCATGAAGTTAATTAAAATTGACGTTTGTGCAGAATTACAAACTTATTTTTCGGCCTAAAAGGAAACAATAAACACATTATCTAACTTCTGACAGCTTGGTAAAATATATTCAGTGACATTTAAAAGCAGCCGGCGCTTTAGTTCAGGTCATTTTGTAATTTACTAATTAATATCGAAACCTATTGAAGAATCAATAGAAACCAACAAATTAAAATATTATGGAAACTGCATTTAAATGTGACATTTTAGTCACTGAGCTCCTGAACAGACACTAATTAAGATTCAGCCACAAGTTATAATAAATTATAATTTAATTGATGTTTAAAATATAGTTTAATAAAGTTTATTACCAATGCTTGGTAAACACAAATTTGTATTTCTCTTTTAATTATACTCATTCAATCATAATTAGCATATTTTAACATATCAAAACTAAACAATCAATAAATCAAATGACTAAATAATAAAAATGTTATCAACACCTCTCAGTTAAATCGAGATAAAACAATTATTTCGATACAACAACACTAGAGTTGTCATTCATGGTTTCTCAGGCAACTGCTGCTGGTTTTCATTCACTTCTCTTTTCCACCTTTAAAGACACAATTTGGCACAAACACAACACTACACAGTCCTGGTCTCATATTAGCATAAACCAAAGTTTTTAATGGAAAGTCCTGGCCCCCCTCAGTTGTTTCCCTTAATTGCGGTTACCTTTTCCTGTCAGCACTTCCCTCCTCGCCGCCACGAGGTCGATATTAAATCTGAGCGAATGTGGCAGAGGTCCGTTCTCACCGAGTCGTTCATGTTCCTGTAATTAGGAGGCAGCCGCTGTGGTCACCCTCCTGCAGCACGGTGTCACTCATCAAACGCAGATTCACTGGGCAAAGAACAAAACAACATTATAATCCACTCATTAAGACGCCACAGTCACACTCAAACCCTTTTCACCTCTTGTATGGAACAAAAAGAAAATCAGTGGAAAACAGCTCCATCTATTTCTGAACAATTAATTTTAAATAAACCCGTTAGCACACACATTCATACAGTTCAGCGCCACAGGGGCAATTTTGGGGTTTAGCATCTTGCTCAAGGACACTTCGGCATGTTGAAAGACAGGAATTGAACCGGCGTCCTTCTGGTTAGAGGAGGACATGAGCCCCAGCCGCCATACAGATATGAGAACTAATATACTTGCTTATATTGGGTATAGAACCCTCCTTGGACGACACAAACAGACTTCACAACATCTTCTTGTTTGGTGGTTTGTTTATGGCTGAAAAAAAAATCCCCATTACTGCATCATGCACGGTAATAAAGGCTGTTCATTTGGGGTGGGGGCGTTAGAATAAATAAAGATAAAATGATGAATTAGTCCCGACAGCAGAAATTCAACATGAATTGATTAAAGTGAAGGATTTTCTCCTCGAGCTGCTCGTCTCTCATCACCATAATGACACAAACACATTTTAATCTTTGAACACGACAGTGAAAACTGTGTGTGTGTGTGTGTGTGTGTGGCAGCGCCTTCAAAGTGCGCACGTGTTAACATGTGTGTTGCGAGCGCTGAGGGGCTGGAGAGACATGTGGGGGGGGGGTGCTCAAACGTGTTTCGGCATATGCAGCGAAAAACAGACTTCTACTGTATTTACATGAAAATGCTGCAGATTATAGAAATCCTCGTGCTTCGGCATCTTAACTCATTCACATGCCAACATTAGTTGCTTGTTGTTAAATACGTGGAACCCATTGATTTTCATAATCTGATTATGTTTCACGTTTTTGTAAAACAAAGGAGTGAAAACCTTCAGAGCGTTTCCTCGTGCAGCACAAGTGACGAGCTCACGTGGGGAAGGATTTGTTGGTAACACAAACATCAAGTTATTTGAATGTTTCTGATGATTGTCCCAAACTCAAAGATGAGCTGCTTCCTCATGGATTTGAGTTTCTCCACCTCACGGAGGAGTCAGGGGTCAGAGTTTTGGAGTTCTGATTCTGAGCAGCAGAGTGTCAGACACTAATGCCCTTTGGATAGAGGCTCTACTCCAGGGTATTAACTCAAACATGGTCGACTAATGCCACGGGGATAAAGCGTTCAGCCTCACTTACAGGGGCACAGGCACTTCCACAGGATCACAGGGGCCTGGGCAGCCAGCATTAAATTACCACAGAGTAGCGTGTGCCGCCCGGTGCCAGGGGATAGAGCGGAGGCTGGAGTGTGCAGCTTGAACCGGAATCCACGGCAGAGAGACTTTGGATTTGAAGATATGAGCTCTGGGCCAGGTGCTAATGTAAATGCCCGACTCTGGAGAAATCGCTAACTTGATGTTTGAACACGTAACCCGCCATCGTGTGGTTCACATCAGGTGGTTAGATCCACGCTAAAGGTAAAAATGATGCTTCCAGTACTTCCAGAAAGAGGTAAGACCATTTCAGACGATGGAAACGAGTATGTGATCCAAATAAATGTCTTTAAAACAGGTAAAGTGACGTCTTTTCGATAAGTTTCTTACTAACTCCTCAAACTTCACTTAGATTTTTAGTTTTAGCGTTTCCACCTGTAATCTGAGATTTTTGAAAATGCTGACACAGTCCCCTGTCCTTGGTCCAAGAAGTGAAATTGATGATTTCACTTTTTGCCATAGCTCCTCCTCCTTCATAGTCTTTTCTGCGTCGAAGCAGATAAACATAAACATGATAATATGCATGTTTTCACCTGCATAACTGACCAATGTACTTAAAAGTTGACAGAATACACGTCCTTACGTCTAGTACAGAGATTATTTTTGACAGAAACACTTTTGCTACAGAATCCTTCAGTTTGAAAACTTCCCTTTAGTCCCTTTTCCCTTTCCACCAATGTGTGTGGACGTACCAGCTCTTCTGACACCAGATGCATCCTTCCGAGCTGCTTGGATTGTGAAAGCCATCGGTTTCCATTCATTTCCATACGGTGTGAAAATCGGAATAAAGTGTCATCTCTCGGTAGGTGTTATTCAATATTTTCCTTGTTGTCAACAAATCCCATTAAACACTGAAAACCGGCAATTTCTTATCCAATCTCTCAATCCTCAGCGACACCTGTACCCGCCTGCAGTTGATGTTCACCTGAGGAATCATATATCTATATCCATGTTTGAGAGACACTCTGTGATTACCCACAACAGCTGGGCTCTGTAATCTGCAGCAAAATGTTTTTTTGTTCAAACGGGGAGTGAACAGTGAATCTATCGTCGGGGACTGTTTTCAGATGTGAAATTGCGAAGATGCATTTCTGTACGAACAGTCAATATAATGTACTGTCGCAAAAAATCAACTACAGGGGCCCAGGTTTGTGTTAATGAGGGAACACGGAGCCCGATGCAGCTCTGCAGCTTGATTTTAATAGTTTTTGGGATAATGGAGTTCTGCTGCACAGAGGAATAAGCTCTATTAAAGTTTGGTTACAGGCGGTGATTCACTTCTGATGGTGAGAACACAACTATAGACACGATAATCCTTTGTGATGCAAACTGATTAGAATAGGGTGCACTGCGTTATCACATAACATCAAACATAACTTTAACTCCTTGTAGATGAATGTCACGAATTCGGCTCAAACCCCACTCTGTCGCCATCTAGTGGTCGGAGTGGAAAATACATACTAGCCCCTTGGGACTGTGCAGCAAAGTTATTTTGAGGTATTAAGCTGTTTTTGAAATACTGTGATGATGGAACAGCAATGATTGTAAAGAAACATGTGTTGTTATTCAATTTCAAGCAAAAGCAGCATCAATATAATAATCTACATACCAGAGACTGGAAAATTTGTTAATTTACGTTTATGCCCCATTATTCCTAATGTCGCTAATTTGTCTCATACCTAAAATTATATCTATTGTACAGGCTTTATTGAAATTAACAATCTCCACTTAAGTTAGCATCTGCATGACAGGCCAAAAACACAAATAATATATTTTTTACATAATTGGAAATTAACTCATAAGGGAAATAAGGGGTTAAAGAAAATCCTACGCATGTTTTAGAAATCTGTTCTTATAGCATCACCAGCTTGTCGCCTAGCAACAGAACTACGGACTTAAAAAAGTCTTGTCTGTCCACACAACTCCCTCCCAGTGTCCTCATCACTGGTTCCATCCCACTGCTCTGCTGGCGTCCCAGTAAATAACCCCCCCCAAACAGCTGCATCATGAAATCATTCATGGTTTGTCTGAGCTCGTGGCAAAAATTTTATGGCGGGGGACTTTGAACATCAATCCCCCCCCGCCCGCCTGGTGGCCACGCGTCTGATTTGAAAATCTCATTGAGCCGCTTTAGAAAAATGTATTTAGTATTTATAATATACAGTATCTCATAATCGACTGGGAGTAGTTTTATCTGCTGTTGCTTTTCCCTATTTGTCCATATGCCCGTGCCTTCTTCTTCTTCCACACTGCCCACCTCCTTCCATATCGGCTCCACTCCCTCCTCATAGCGCCAAAGTGGTTGTTATTCAATTAATAAGTATTTTTGGGGGCAGCGCGTCTTTGAAATCCAACCGATACATCATGAAATGTACTCCCCTCGTACAGCGAGATGACAATACTTTGGCTGTTAATAGAAAAACGTCGAGAAGCCGAAACACGAATGCGAGGCTGATAAATTCCGAGTGTCATCCGGTATTATGAATTACTTATTGCCGAAATGTCAGGAGGAGATTAAGGATGTGAGAGCGGCTTATTTCCACCGGCTTATTTTAAAGAACCGCCGTCGACTATCTCCTCCGCTTTTCTTTTTTTTTGGAGCACTCGTTGCACTTTAACATCTTGAATGAGTACTTTAGTTTTGTCAAACTTATCTCCGTGTCGTTAACGCTAAGAGTTATAATCAGAGCAGGAGGCAAAACAGATTGAGTTGCCCCGGTGAAGCGCACACAGCTCTGAGTGTGTGAAGCAGCAAAGGCTGCAAGAGAGGAAGAGCATATGGGCAAATATCGGATTTACACGCCTGACAATTAGACAAATAAAGGACAGAAACTGCTTGGTACGTTTTTAATTTGTCTGCACTTTTGTAGGAAAAGTAGGAAGTAGATTCTCGATGGATTGCAAAGCTCCTCCAAGGCCCAACACTCCCAGTATGAAGCCTCGTTTAAATCCACTAGATCCAGATTTTCAATTGGAACAAAAGTTCACATACTCTTTAATATCAATGTCCTAAACCTGCTAGATTTTTAATTGAGATTATTGACCCTTGTGTTATTGTTCCAACAGGTTTTGTGGAAATCCGCTCCGTAGATTTTCTTAACCTTGCTGTAAAACCGACCAAAGGACAGGGGCAGAAACATAATCTCCTTTTTGTTGTTATAACGTTAAATCCCATCCTTTGACAACATTTTTGGGGAAACCAGTTTTGTAGTTTTTGCAGAATCCTGCTGATAAACGAACAAACTGTGTAGAAAACTGATACAAATGCAATTCATCCTTGGTGTCATAACTACTGTGGCCACTAGAGGGTTTTGTCACGTTAACGGAAACATATTTTGGGAAGTAAAACAACAAATATCATTGTGTTTCTGAGTTAATCAAGATTTCATGAAAAACAAACAATCTAGATCATTATGAAATGTCTCACCCCAACTTATACAATTACATGATGTATGTGGTTTTTATTTATATCCTGTTTACAATGAATCTCCTGTTAGGTTTTGTTTTTTGCGAAATGAACCAAACAAACAAGTTTTTAGATGAAAGATTTCTTCACCTTTTTCCTTTAAGCATGTTGGACGTGTTCCTCGGTTTGCTTTGAGAGAAACGATGGCAAACGCTGAGACCTTGGAAGAGAGAGGGATAATTACCACAGCGCACACCGTTCCCTTTCTATACAACTTATCATCAAAGGAATGCAAAACAAAAAACAAAGATAAAAGAACTTGGAGAGCCGGTTGTAATGTACATCCGATTGTTTGTTTTCCAGGTCACTGTTGTATTGACTCCCAAGCCTGAGTTACTGTGCCCCAGATAAAAAAAGTAATGGATGTCACCGAGTTTTCTGCAACTACGTGAAACCAGAATAGTTCTTTTTGAAGCATCGCCGACTCCGTTTCACTTAATTCACCATAAGATTTCTCTCTGAAGCCGGTAGCAATTAATGTAGGTGTGATTTTTTGACACAGACTCCATCTCTGATGTCTTCGGTTGCGTCCTGCGAACTTCTTCTTTCAACTCCGGAATATTCCGAGGCCATGTTCCCATCCAGAATAATACGGAAAAAAAGGTCACGGAGGCTTTGATCTCTTCTCTCTCATATGACTACAACTTTCAATTTCTGTCTCAGTTGGTGGAAAAAAAATAAAATAAAAAAAGCAAGTGTCCCGCAGGAACCGAACAGCATCAAGCACTTTATTACCCTTTTATCATTTTAACAAGATTTTTCGGGGTGTCATTTTTTTTTGTTTGGCCTTATTTGACAGTTGGGGATAGACGGGGGAACTGGGAGAGAAATCAAAGGGAATGACATGAAGCAAAGGTCCCACTCAGCCAGAGAGAGAGGCTGTGATCATAAGGACCAGTATAGGATTTCAATACTTTTATACCTACGAGTGGGTGTTCTCTAAATCTACCCAATAATTGAGTGGGATAAAGGAAGACGCCATCAACAGGGTCGCAGGCGTCGCTCTGAGAGCATGAGAAGTGTTTTCATGTGAAAGTCTGTGAAAGTAAAAAAACCCTGAAAGTTTTATCAGCGTCATCGGGACTCGGACACTTCAAAGCCGGAGCGACATGAATTTTGAACAACAAGAGATGGCAGTTCGAGTTGCATTATGGGAAATGCAGGATGTGGCTTGACGTGCGAGGTTCTTATTCAAGAGTAAATCTTTCCGTGTGAACGTAGGATTTTAATGGATATGAATATGAAGGTACTGCAATAGAGGACTGTCACACAATTTGTTCCTGTTCTGATGGCAGATCATTTCACCTATTTGAATCTTTTTGGTGATTAACTATAGAACATATAGGCTAAATTTGATTAAAGACATTTATCCAGATTTCCATTACTTATTACTGCTTGAGAAATATTTAATTCATGTTGTTTTATAGCCCTTGTTGTTGTCAGCCTCCACCTGTATGTCTTAAAGCTCAGTTTTTGGAACTTCCATGTTTCTAAAACCCCGCACACAGCCATGCACATCCTAAAATGAATCATTGCATCTGTAGTGTTGAGCCATCCGGCTGTTACCATGCCGATGTGGCCTCTTGAAGACCCTCTGCTCGATGTGATGATGATTGACAATCTGAGAGAGACTCTCAAAGGCTACTCGAGAAGCTCGTCGTTACCGCGCTCTCGTTATTATCTTTCCGGCTTCACTCCTCTCTGAGTGACATCTGAAGCGTCTCACGAGGCAGCGTCGTCTGGTGGCTGTTTGCTCGAGGTGTGTTGTGTAAAGTTTGCTCCTCAACAACTTAACCTCGTGTTACATTTTTCCTGTAATTCATCTCGAGGGCGTTTTTCTACTTTTAGGGAAACTTTCACGGACTTTCAGGACCTACTGCCCTCAGAGATGCAGTGATTCACAATCTGAAAGTGAGGATTAAATAATAATTAATGCCTCACGACGAAGCCTTAACAAATATTTCCATTCGCTGAGCTCCAGAAAAGGTGGCACAGGAGGGAGGACTGCAAGAAGCTCCTTTAAACCAGGCATTACTTTAAGGTATTTAATGTGTGAACCACTAATACGATAGATCATGGTTTATAATTGTGTTTTTTAGATGCAGTAAATCTGCTGATGTCTTCCCGAATTAGAAAAGTACAAATATCAATACTGCACTTTGTTCTCCAGTTTGTTCCAGTGCTGCTGAGGAAATGAGGAAAAAAAGGAAATTATAGATTTTTTTGTAATGAATATGGATTATTTAAGAAACTGTGAGTTTCTATTGAGTTTGGGAATCAGGGGTTGAAAAAGTTACCTTTTAAATTCACCAAAAAAAAAGAGTGATGCAATGGCTCCTAGTGATAATGTTAAAGCAAAACTCTGATTTGGATGCAGGGAGGTTAAACTGTAGAACTCTGCTATAGATCTATAGATGCTGCATAGATCCTGTGAATATGCCGACGTGTGTGTGTGTGTGTGTGTGTGTGTGGAATGCAAATTCCCTAGATCCTGCCTAGTTTACGTTGGTACCTGTCAAAGCACAGGTTTTCCACGGCTTTAATGTGAATCAATTCAAAACCATTTTTCCCCGTTCATGCCGGATTCTCCCTCAAACAGCTGCAGCCTGATTGGAATGTGCTGCTGCTGCTGAACAGGAGAAGACAAGCTGGTTTGTAGAATAACCAGCGACTGATGGACACGATCATTATGAAAATGAACGCTTGTCAAAATCGACTCAGTGCTCTTTGAATGCACAATTTTCCGTGGCTGCCTGTCTCTCTCTCTCTCTCTGTGTGTGTGTGTTTGTGTCATGGACTGTATATGGTTTGTGTGTGTCTCCATCACTAATCTTTCATATTTCCCTCAATAGAACAGCTCCGGTTGTTCCTTTTGCACAAAGGCTCCGACGAGCGTCACCTATTGAACCCGAATCCAAGCTGTCGGTCTGAAACTCAGGGATTTCAGCCTCTCGACTCAAAGCTATCTGCCTTTTGTTGGGCAAATATAATTTCTTTCCACGACAACATGGCTTTAAAAGGACAATAACTGCAGAACGCTGTCGTGAGTCACTCGTTGTTAACTCGCTCAATAAGCAGCGGCGTTCTGCGGCTCTATAGATCCGTCACAGGATCACAACATTTCAGTGAATAAGCTACTTCCTGTGGGGGTTTGATGATTGTGCTCGGGAGTTTTTCCAAATCGTATCTTTCTGGTAATTCAGGCTGCAAATGGCTCCAAGTGAAAAACCTTACCACTTGTTTGTTTTATTTAAGCACAAATTATGTTCTGGGAATACAAATCTAATTAAAGGTCCAGTTTGAGGAATTTAAGTGGATCTTATTCATTGTTTTGTTCTTTTAATGCAAAACTGTTGAATAAGTTAATAACTTCACATTTTTACAAAATATTCTTCCTCATATTTAACCCCATTAAGATTGTGGGCCCATCGGTTTGCAGATTATCATAAAAGAATTGATTGTAAAGATATGACGTTAGTGTAAGTGATTGTAGTGTTTTACCTCTGCGTCCTGAGGCACAACATATAACATAACACTGTTTGAGACAGATAGGATGTCAAGTCCACTGTAATACATCGTAGAACCCGATTCTCCTATAGATTGGAATTCTGAAGCGGAACTGGTCAAGACAAGCGCGTCACATATCTCAAACGATTCTGACGTTTTAAGATGAATATTGTTTTTACTCTCTGTCGCTCCAGCGAGCAGTGAGAGAGGGGGGCGCCTCTTAACGGCGTGACACCAGGGGGCGTTCCACCCAGTGGAGCCCTGTCCTCTGATGTCATGCAGAGTGAAGCTCCAGTGAGACACAGAGACTGGTTCTCCTTCTGAGGGCTCCGGCAGTTCTTCTCTTAGCAGCAGAGCCGTTTGAGTTAGTGCATAAATCACCTCTAAGTCGCTTTAAGTCCAAATCCTCCCGAGCTTTGAATGGTGTCTCGCAGCAGGACCGCAGGATTGCTGAAAATTGAATTTTAGTCCTGCGGATTTAGTTATTGTTGGGGTAATCATTCATGGATTCGCTTTGGTCTCAGTTGCTTTTTTATTTGCAGCAGAGATAGAGGGATTTTATATATGCACGCCATTAGAGGGTTATAATGGGCCATTGAAGGCAGGTTTTGCAAATTGGATGCGACTCGTTTTACGCTTCAGAAGCATTTTCCATTCATGCAATAAACAGTAAGGGAGATTGTCGGCGAGGAGCCGTTTAAATCTGAATAAATCCGAGGGTCGTTTTTTGTTTATTCAGTAAATTAAAGAACGAACCGTGAAGAATCAAAGATATTGACAATAATGTTTTGTGAAATGTGGTGAGAGAGGACGCTGGGGAGCTGCTCTGATGTCACCTGACGATCCAATTGTTGCATTAAATGATCATTCATCATGTGATCAGGCGCCTACACGGCAAAGCGCCCACCGGTGGGCACGCCGCTCCACGCACCGCCGCACACTGTCGGAGTACACAAATTGCTATTAGCATAATGATTCAGTGAACTGTCATGGCAGGACGTGTTGGCAGGTCTCTCTACTGATTGGGCGGCGTGTGCCCATTGGCGAGGGCCTTTCAACTGACTGGGGGCAGGGGCGGACCATCAATAATTCAATGGGCGTGCCAGCGCCAAGGTAAACAAAGGCTGTAATTAAGGGAGGTCTGCACCGTGGACAGGGAGATTAATGAAAGGGCAGTCGCTTCCACCGGTGCCCAGAGACAAGAGGTGTTTCACTGTGACGGAGGTGCTGCCAAACAACACACAGCCATACTGAGCGTGTGTGTGTCTGTGTGTGTGTGTGTGTCCATGTGACTTTTGCCTGTTTGTGCTGGATTAACTGAAACATTTAGACAAACTGGAATGGTAGTCGGTGGAGTCCAAACCTCTGCCAAGGCCCTGACAGACACCTTATGAAGCGACATTCAAATTCACCGGATCCAGATTTGTATTTAGATCTGCTCCAAGTTGCCCAAACTCATGAATACAAGTCCCTCTACCCTCTGATTGTGTTGTTCTTATCAAGATCCATGGATTATCCTGAGAAATCAAGAAAATTAATGTCCTAGAAGGTGGCAAAAATGGAATCCTGAATCTGCTCCCTGACTCCGATCCACACCAAACAGTAATGGCTTCCTTCTTGACCAATATAATAAAATATAATGAATAAACTATAATGAATACGTTTGTCTCCGAGGCAACAATACATCTGTCCATTTGGGCAATTTGGTGTCTCAAATTTACCCACGCTGAATTTCTTATGAATTAGATGATCCCTGCTGACATGAGGAGAACTCGCACAGAAGAGCTTGAAGAGCCTCCTTCCTCTGAGGCGTAACCACTTCACCACAATGTCCTACAACACGTACTAAATATGATTTTTAACCAAGGCTTTATTTCTTTCTTCTGCATGCAAAGGTTGCGTACGAGAGCAACTTGGTGAATTCGGCATCAAGGACATCCGCAGCCTGAATACCTCGAACCTTCACCTCAATTAACATCAGGAGGAAACAGCACAATGAGGCTGAGAGAGAGTTTAGATGAAAAATATGTGTTTTCTATTCATGTTTCTTCTCCAAATCACTCTCGGAAAATATTTAACCAAAGAACTACGACTGGGTTCATACCCACATTCTACATGTTTGCACGTATTTCAACTGTTTGAAGGTTATAACGTTCTCATGGCAGAGTTTAAAACACATGTAGCTTCTCTGTGATGAAGCTTTTCATTCATTATATTTAAAAGATTTGCAGGAAAATAACAGTTTTATAGATTCTTATCTCAGGCATTTGCAACATGATTCAGTTTATTGATTAGTTGATGGAAAAAAAATATTCTTATTATCTTCCATGTAATTGGTTTTTGATCATAGTTTTTCTCTCTCCTGCAAGTATATTATCTTTTCAGCAACTTGTAATTCCGATGCCGTGTGTCTAACCCTTGTTTCCCAGCTGGAGAGCGACAGATTGAGCAGAGCAGCAGAGGAGGATTTTCTCTATATCTGCCTGCGTGAATGTGAAGATCTCAGAATTCAGAACACGGAATAAAAACCTGAAAAATGTTTAATTTAGAGCGGAGCTGCTTCTCGTTTGCTTTGCTGATTCAGTGGAAGAGAACCTCCTCCGTTTGACCTCGACTCTTCTCATTAAGACTTTTATCAAACTCCGAACACGGCTGACCAGGCGGGCGCCTCAATCGACTCGGCCCAGTTCACCCACAGCCGACGTGTTGTGTGTCTTTAGGTCGATTTTGGAAGAGATGGCATCGATGGGAGCGTTCAGCAGCAGATGCGTTAAATATGTTTGGTGGAGAAGTACACTGGGACAACGTGTCAAAGTAAATATAACATCAGTCCATCATCTCCCTGCTTATCTGTTTGAGGGCAGGCGTCAATCCCAGCTGACACTGGGTGAGAGGCAGGTCGCCAGATGAGCAGCCATTCACTTTTATAACTCTGGGCTGAACTGTGTGGTTCTTTTTGGGACTGTGGGAGGAAGATGGAGAATTCTGAGAAAAACCAAAACAATGGAAAAATGTCAAATAAACGATATGAACAAAAATGCAGGGCTGAGATTCTGCCACGTTATTTATTTGTGTGATGTTAGAATTTGAATGTTTATGTCTTCACCATGATTCCCTCGCTAACTTATGGCTGTCGTCTCCGGTTAGAGGACATAAAGGCCGGTTAGAGACAGACAGGTTTCTTAATTGATTAATTGAATTCTGACTCTCTACCTCCTGACTCTCTCTGTTCCTGCTGACGTTCTGCAGCCAACGACACCGGGAGCTTCAGACATGATTCATCTTTTTCCCTCCGAAGTAGCAGAGGATGTTTGTGTCTGTTTACTTTGGAGCGTTTGTCTTTAAAGCTTCAGTCTTCCCCCTGCAGGAGCATAAATTTAACTGCCGATTGACTTCAATTGTTAATGGTGCACATAACCGTCGCTGTTTAATTTGAAGCTTAATTTGTGTTTTTGCCCTCAGACGTATATCAACCCCCGTTACGCAGAATCATAAAACGCTGCGAGCTGGATTCTCTCGACTGCAAATCACTCCATGTTTTTTAAGAAGCACTCGGCGTGACACTTCTAACCTGAGATGCTCTCGTGTGGCTTTTTTATCATCCTGCTGTTTTGCAAACAGTTGATTAGGGGAAGCTACTTGAGTAAAGTGGACTCCTCCTCCTCCTCCTCCTCCTCCTCCTCCTCCTCCTCCTCCTCCTCCTCCTCCTCCTCCTCCTCCTCCTCCTCCTCTTCCTCCTCCTCCTCCTCCTCCTCCTCCTCCTCCTCCTCCTCCTCCTCCTCCTCTTCTCTCCTCCTCCTCCTCCTCCTCCTCCTCCTCCTCCTCCTCCTCCTCCTCCTCCTCTCCGGGCCACATTGAGAAGCTCTTAACTACCAAATGTGGGCACACAATCCTGAGGAGTGCTCTGGGAGACGAGCAACAAACCTTTAAGAGCATTTGTGTATAAACACTCTCACAGTTCATTTGTACTTAACAAGCGTTGTGAGTTGTGTTGTTCTTGGAGCTCAAACAGTGAATGTTTCTGGTTAAATCTCCGACTGGGCCTTTGAGCAATAAGACGTGCCGGTCTCACCAAAGAATACACACAACAGATTGCTGCCTCTTGAATGTCGTTGATGAAAGACACAAGGCGAACGCACAACGTAGAGCCCACTTGAGCTGACGACTTTGCATCAGCCTGGGCTCTAATTTCTCTTTAATATTCTGGTGTTTACCGATGTAAAACTGTTGACTCTCCATTTCTTATTTTGTGTTGTTTAATGTTTTTCTAATTTCCTCCTTTGGCTCGTGAGTAATTTACTTTGTGAGATAGGCTGACCTTCACGTCAGAGATTAGAGTCCACATCCGTGTGCGTCCCTGCCGAAGTTTCACCAGAGTCACGCTGATCCCATCACACTGCGCTAACTCACAGAGAGCCGTGTGTGTCTCCCCCTGTGTGTGTGTCTGTGTGTGTGTGTGTGTGTGTGTGTGCGTCAGTTTACGTGCTGAGAAAAGTCCAAAAGCAGCGATTTAAGCAGGATTTAAAACGTCAAATCTTCGCCCCGCTATAAACAACTCGCCGTGAGCCGCCACCTGTCAATATCCGCACAAAGGGGACGACGACAACACACAAGGACAAAAAAGGAAACAGACCTGCAAACAAAACCAGTGCATGTATATCCCATGATGCCCTGATGTCAGAACTGCCCCTGCTGCATTTCCTCCTCACCCTCCGGCAATCATTCATCATGCAGTCACACACACAGCAAGGCTGGGGAGGGGGGGGGGTGGGGGGGGGTGGGGGGAATCTCTGCCGTGGTGCACCAGCTTCCTGGAACAGGCGGCAGGGGCCAGTGCATAATCAGCTGGTTCCTTTTATGACCACTGCGAGCCTCATGTTTATAAGATCTTGTTAGTTTTTTTTGCATATTTCATAATCAGATATTTAGGTCACAGAGAGAGAAACTTATTTATGCAACCTGGTTACGCTGCTGCTGAATTGTTACGATAAAGCAGAACCATCAGAATTATACAAAATCCCTTATTGTAATTGTGTGGGAGTGAATATTTTACATTTAAAGACGGTTTACAAAAGAATAAAAAGCGACTTCCAAACACAATGAGGGCAGAGCCTGATATATATATTTGTGAAACCAGTCCAAGATGGTTTTGGCACGGAGGGGGTTTGTTTGTATTGTTATAACCCGAGCCGCCTCGCGAGGACACAAACATCACTGACACCTCTTTGTGTTCCGCTTTTATTTGTTTATTTCCTTTAAGCTTCTATTGCTTTACACCTGGAACATATTTTCAGTTTCTGGCATAGCGGATGTGCCGCTCGGTGAGATTCATATATAAATATTATCCATCTGTCCCACTTTTGTTTTTGTCGCCGTGGTATTTTAAGCCGCGTCCCCGTCTTAAGCTGTTGGTGCTGAAGCGACGTGTCGGGCCTCGTTCTCACACCCAGCAGGCTGTTGTTCATCTTGATGGCTCACCAGCAGGCATGTTACCAGCCCCCCACCCCCCCCCGAGCCGTCACCTTCCTCTGCTCCAGCATTCCGTGTTGTGTAATAAGAGCGTCCACCTTGTGTGCCGGGACCCTGGAGGTACTGAGAGGGACGGGGAGTGATGTGCTGGATGGAGACGCCACGTCTGGTCCCCCTGTCACCTGGGAGATGAATTGGCCATGGTCACCGATGTCCCCAGACATCCACAGATGTTCCCGGACCTCATGCGGACAGAGTGGTCGACAGGCCGGAGGGACGGAGCGTGATTAATCACCACACACTGTGCAGACTGCAGTGTGCCTCCTCGCTCGCCCCCCTGCTGAACAACTGACCACTGCACCGGGAAGCACGGCCACCACCACCACCGAGGGGAATACTGACTAACGTGAAAGATTAGTGGAGTCAGTTTTCTTACAGTAGTACAAATCGGACTTGTGAAATCGCTTTGAGTCAAATTAGGATATTTCCAAAATTTACTTTTGCTTGTGTAACTGCAGGAAAAAAGTGACTTTGCCAGTTCCATAGGAAACAAGGGTTGAGCCAAGTCTCATATTTCATAACCGTGCCTTTTGGGGGCATAACATCCAATTCGCCATCTTTTATCCCACATTGCTGAAGTGCCATATACCTGCCATATTTGTTTTCTGCAGAGGAAACACACTTTGTGCAGCAGCAGACCCTCTCTCTCTCTGTGTGTAGCAAGTATCTGTGCATTGTGCACCTCCATATCTATATCTTGATAATGTGCCCCTTAGAATAACACATGCAATCTGTGCTCTATTGATGTTTTATAGCACAAACGCTTCCCCCGCGATGCACTAACGATGAACCTGACCACCCAGTTATTTTTAAGTCCATCACATCTGTGGGTTTTTCTATTCAAACGATATATAAAACAACTGCTGGAAAGTAAAATGTCAACTGTCTCGGTCTGAAAATAGCAAAGAAGAACTAGTGTTGTGTTTTCCACGGAGCAAACACACTTTAAATAAGCTTTGTATACATTGGAACATTTACGGAAAACAGGGTTTTACCCAGAATATATAAAACCCTGAGGTCTCATTCACCGGAAAAAATTCCGGCGGCTAATTGGGCGACCGAGCCGAACGATATGGTTCTGACATGAGTCACCCAACATGAAGGAGGCCGATCCCTTTCAACAGTGAATGCAGCAGAGAGAGAATATCTCCCACTCTCTCTGTGATGGGCACACAAGGTGAACCAGTGTGTCTTGTAAAGTGCACACAACAACAACAACAACACACTCTTTGGATTGGATGATACAATCTGACGCTGTCACACAGACCTCTGCAGCATGAATTTCACACCCACTTGATGCTGCGTTCCCTCAGCCTCCTTCAAACACGTGTGGGTGGTTGAAGCCGTCAGTCCACCGCCAGCAGCTCGGGGGTTAGAGAGCAGAGCGGCGTGGACGCTCCAGAACGAGTGAGGACCCACGGACGCTCTGGTATCACTGCCCTTGTTTAGATGCACGGTAATGACAGCTTGTTAAGTTAATGAGTTGCTTCAGACCTTAAGTGCACTTTGCTTTACGTTGCATGGACAAGTTATGAATATTTTGGATTTGTAATCGTCTATAGATGTTTTAATGTTGATGTCATATTTTGTTTAGCAGCGACATACGCTGGGTTTTAGCGTGTAGCACACGAGCTACATACTTCACCAGCACAAAAGTGAACTACAACTGAAAACAGACGACGTTCTCTCAGTCAGCGTCGATGTCTTTAGAGAAAACAGCCCCCTGGGAAATAAAAGTAAATTTAATGTGTCATTAAATGTGTTTCCAGGCATTATTTTTAATTTGCATATTGAAAAAAGGCACTTGGGCGGGTGCCGGTGCGAGCAGCTGAGGAGAGGACATAAATGCAGATGACCCGGCAGATTGCCAAAGTGCAGTGAACGGACTTTAATGCTGAGGTGTATATACGAAGGATTAAGGGCAGGAGGAGCAGGAGGAGCAGGAGGAGCAGGAGGAGCAGGAGGAGTAGGAGGAGCAGGAGGAGCAGGAGGAGCAGGTGGGAGGAGGAGGAGCAGGCGGGAGGAAGAAGATGCAGTGTGGACGACGGGACTGAAGAAGGAAACCAAGTGGTTGGTTGAGGAATGACAGTTCATTGAAGTTTAATGAGAATGCGAGTGGGTTGAGAAAGTTACCTTAGGACAGAAAAACTAAATTATAACATCATTAATAACAATATAATACGATTATTATCACATTAATCTGAAGAAGAGCAAAGAAAACGTATTCGAATTGTGACGAATATGAAATATTTGACCTCAATATCTAGTTTCTGCTCCACTGAAGAGAGAAATAAACTTTCGGTAACCTTCCACAAATTAAATAACCAGATCCACCGGCTCCCTTTGACTTTATCATCTCCTCACACCTTGAAAACCGAAGAGGAAGGGGTTTTGTGCAGTGAGGGGCCCCCGAGGCTCTGGAGGCCCCTGACCGAGGAGATCAGGTGAGATAAGTCACACAGTCTTTTAAATCCATCTGAAGACAAACGGCAAACTGTTTTTTATATCAGTTTCAATTTCCCTATTTCTGTCTGCACATGGGGTCGAACACACTTATTATTGTTATTAGTATGTATTTGTTTTCAGATGCTGTAACTAATTTCTATTTCAAATAGACTCTTACATCTTCATATGTAGCTCCGTGTACTTTGCATCCAACCGAGCACCATGCTTTAGTTTCCCTTGTACTTATACGTGGATGTGTATTCTACCTGTACTTCAGTGAGAACCCTCAAGGGCCCGTACAGATAATTCACTGCAGGGTTCACTTACATAACAACCATTGTTATCATGCTTTCTGTACATACAGGAATCCCAGATTGAACATACCTTCAGCATTGCGAGATGATGGCAAATCATCCGACAGAACAAACACGCCACAGAGAACATGGCTGCACATGCAATCTACAGAACCGGTGACGGCTCATTATCCCTTTATTAGGTTGTGTAGATGAGGCCGAGGAGCCGACACTGGAACATTTCAATGGATGTTTATTCATTCAAACACAGGTCGCTCTAACACAACTGTTTTCCTCCTCACACTGCAGCCTCGTGGAAGAGGAACCTGGATGATAAATGAAGAACAGAACGCTTTGCCTCTTTTATTGCGCGTATCTTTAATGTTTAGAGCGTTTTTACACCTGGAACAGACGCGTAATGAGACAAGGGGAAGCTTCAGCAGCTCTATTATTGAAGATGCACGAGCGGCTTCTTTGTTGTGGAGGTCGAGGTCAACCTCCTTAAGTCTTCTTTATTCTTCCGCTACCTTTTTCTCCGGCGAGCTTCTGATCTAGTATCGAAGCCGGGGGCCGGGGAATGAAAAGGAGAAATTGTGCTGGAATCTACAGTGACAGTGGATTTCTGCACGGATCCTTTCAAGTGTCCTAGATGGAAGAGAGAGAAACAGGTATATGTAGAGCAAGCGAATTTAGCCCGTGTTCAAAAGAGAAAAAGGGACATGTGATACTTGGCACAAAGCAAACTCCGCCTCCCGCCGCTGGAAGGTCAGAGGTCGCTGGAGAAGTGAAAGTGTCGGAGTGGAAGAGAGATGGAGGAGGAGACAAGGACGTTAAAATGGGGAGTCCTGGTGTTTGTTCACATTCAAACAACCCTGGAGCGACGCCAGACCTCGACTCAGGCACCAAATCCAATCTACTCCTTCTCAGATCGTAATGACAGATTGGCTGTAAATACGATTTTCCTCTTCTTCTTTTTTTGTTTTGGCAAACGATTTAGGAGGAGAAGCCGAGGGCGTCTCCGACATGATGGGAGGATATCCCCCCCCCCACCCCCACTCTCCGAAATGTCTCAAACCGACCACGGAGACAGATCACTATCATTTCAAAAGCCTCAAAAAGACAGATGCTATCGGGCGACTGGGCGACATCACTTAAAGAAAATTGATAAACCTTGAGTTTGGGGGGAGAGAAAGAAAAGAAAAAAAAGATTCGTCGGGATATTTATCTTTCTATTAGCAGTTTCTTTTTTGTATGTCCTCGTTTAGATCGAGGGAATCTTCTCCGTCCTTTAACAGTTTATCCACGTGAGAGTTTTTATTACTTTGACATAGAACAATTAAAGTACAAGATCAGACCTGTGGCCGAGTTTGTGTCTTACAAACTAATTAACTGAAGTCGAGTAAACAAAATGAAAATGTGTGAATCCGGCAGAAATGAGAAACTGACCCATTTGACCCCGGACTCTGTAAACGACTGGACTGTCTGAGCCTTTACTTTCCGACCTGCAGCCTCTTCATCTCACACGTATCCTCCTCATCTCCCTCCATCGACACGTCACCCACACGTACACCGCGGCCTCTTCTTCTCGGGATGGAGCTTGATCAATTTCACGCTACTCTGCAGAGTCCCCCAGCCAGGAAGTGAGTTTGAGCGGCTGCGATAGCATCGGGCGTCCCCCCCCATCCCCCCTCTCTCTCTCTCTCTCTCTCTCTCTCTCTCTCGCCCACGCTCGGGTTGTCTAATCGGCCCTCCAGCTGCATCCAGCCAGATGAAGGGAACCCTGTTGACTCCTAATCTGTGTCGCCCATGATCCGTGCCCCACCTCAGCACCACATGCGCTGTTGGGAGCAGGGGTGGGGGGGGGGAGTATCCGTTTGTTTTCTTCCCGTCATCGTGGAGGTTAATGGAAGCAGAGGCATGAACCGCTTGAGGAAGCAGAAGACGGAATGTTTGGTTTCACTTTGTGCGAGCTCTGTTTTCCTCTGTCACCTCCTCCTCCTCCTCCTCCTCTTCCTCCTCCTCCTCCACCTCCTCCTCCTCCTCCACCTCCTCCTCCTCCTCCTCTTCCTCCTCCTCCCTGTTCTTTGTCTTTTCTTTGTGCTTCTCCGTCTGACGCCTGAATTCACCACTTTTCACGTCTCTATCTCAACAAGGGACAGACCTAAACAATACATTTTTGATGGCGCTGTGCAATTTAACTTTTTCTCCTAAGTGCATGTTTGACTAACATTAAAAGCGTCTTCTCCGTGAATCTGAACTTCTCGAGTTTCCCCGTGCGCTGCGTGAACTTGGACGGCTGCGAGCGTGCACGGCGGGGATGGTGACAGTTATTAAAGCAAATCACACTTTGATGAATATGCCATGATCAGTTCCTCTTGGCTGCGCCGCGTGTGTTTCACAGCTCTGTAATGAAAAGAGCTCAAAAGGTTGAGTTTCCAAATTTCCCAGCCTTCTCCGTGGATTAATCACTTAATCATAAATCAAGCATATAAGTGTGTAACATGTTAGACTTTAAAGAAACAACTTTTCAACACGCTCCATTTGCTTAATGCTTCTTCATCTGCAGAGTGAAGTCGTTGCCTTTTGTGATCCTGTGTTCATTTCCTCATTATTTGCATTATTTCTGCTCCACATCTGCCCACGACACGATTTTAATCTGCAGCGCTGCCACTTCCCACTCTGCAGAACACTTAACATCACAGAAACACTTTCCCATTTCTCAGTGAGTGTATTATTTATTTAATGAGAAAGTGTTGTACTATGACGGGGAAGCACATTAAGCTATTAAAAGTTTGCAGCGGGGACCTTTTGCAGAAGAAGCTCGAGGGGGTGAAAAGAAAAGAAAAAAGCTTTGTGCCTCTGAAGGAACCTGAAGCTGCAAAAAAACAGAAGCACTGCAAATGTTAAACCTTAATCAACGGATTTCCACTTCTACCTTCTCATTACAGAAAACTCACTGACAACTATGTAGACTTCCAAGTTAATCTCAAGACCTGAGCCTCAAGAAGAGTTTCTGGTTGGTTGGTTTAGGATCTGGTTGAGTTTTGGGTCCACGTGTAAGTTAGGGATCGCCACAAATAAACTTTATTTGTATAGCACTGATCCAAACAAGGTTTTAAAATCCATGGCAAGAAATTAACTAAAATAAAAGGTATTCAGTTAGATTTTCTAATCATAACATATTAATATACACAAAATGTATATAGAAACCCAACAGTTCCCACATATGACATTTGTGCATCCTGTCAAACTGATTGGTTTTTAGATGCGTCTGAAGTCAGTGTTGTAAATTCAGCTTGTTTATTAGTTCACTTTTGTTTAGAGAAACACTGTTTCAGTTCAGTTTGAATGGAGAAAATTAAGCAACTGGTTCACTTCCTTCATTTTGTGGCCACTGTGGTGTCGTTGTGGTTTAAAACTAGTAACATGTGAGTTCTTACTTTGATCGTTTACTACCGTCTGAACTTCCTGAGATATTCAAGAAAAGTGTTTTTACACTGCAAACGATACAAACCAGGATTGAGTTGGATCCAGATCAAGACCACCTCGTTTGCTGGGGCCGACCTAAAGTGAAAAGTCTAAATGTGTGTTCAGAACAAGGTTGATGTGAAAACACCTCATCAAAGCTTTAGAGATACACCTCCTTTAACGAATGTCTCTCTGTGAAACGATCCATCAGCCTGCACCCAGAGTCCGACTGGAACTTTCCTGCTGACAAATCTCCCCCCATCTCAGCTCATTAAATCTTCCACACAGCTCAGAGTCTCTTCCTCTTCTTTCTCCTCCTCCTCCTCCTCCTCCTCCTCCTCCTCCACCATCTCTCTTTCCCCTAAATCCATCCCTCACCTCCACCATCGCTCTCTTCCTCTGTGTTCTTCAAGAGGAGACTGATGGGACAGTGTTCCATTACAAGAAAAAAAGCCCAAGAGGAGAGAGGCCCTGTAAGTGCATCTTCAAACAAATCTGAAAATAGAAAAATGCATGAGAAAGAAAGAGAGAGAGAGAGGTGGAGAGAAGTGGTAGAGCCCATGCAGCTCCATGTGCCATCAGAGGAAGCAGCACACAGCAGCAGGTCAGTCGGGTCTGTGGATGACGGCACGGCAGCCGGTGGCTCAGAGGCTTTTTCTCCTTCGTGCAGCGTTTGCAGGCATATTCACCGATCCTGGAAAAAAATACACAAGATGAAACGAGCGCAGACAAATTTAGACGCACAACTCAAATGCCAGATAGGAGACGAGGAAAAGGTGCGAGAGACTAAATCAGCCTCTGAACGGGTGTATCAGTCCAACCTTTCAGTCTCTGACCTTCATGGGAGCGGTGAGTCTTTGTTAAGCTGCACCAGGTGAGTCGAGTCAGAACACAGAGCCTCACAGCAGCTCAGGTTTCACTGAGAGGCGTCACAAGGTGTTAATGAGAGGATGTTTAATAAAATGACAAAAGGTAGAAGCATCATCTCTAAGCCAACTCAATAATAATTCATAAATAATATGAAGACAGTGTGACATGGAAGTGGGGGAGTAAAGTTAAGAGGGATTACGTGACAGACATGGTGAGTATGAGTGTGAGCCCATCAACCCCCCCCCCTTTGACTTTATTATCTACGCTGCATGTGATGATGATGATGATGATGATGATGATGATGATGATGATGATGATGATGATGACGATGATGATGATGATGATGATGATGATGATGATTTATCGTCACAATGCATTGGAAATTAGTTTCGCTCAATTAACAACATCGCGGGAGACAAAAATCGAGACAAGAAACAAAAAAATACATTTAACATCACATTAAAATCCCAATAAACAATACTAGAATCATTTAACATTATAGAAATAAAGAGATCATGCCTCTAACAGGGTTAAAGCTCCGGGTTGAGGCCTGAGCTGCACTGTGGTGCTCGTGAATTCACTTCATTGGGATGAAACAACCCCGACAAACATGTTTTTTCATCCATTTGCAGACGTGATGCAGAGAATGAACTCAACATGATCCTTGATTCTCAATCGTTTTCTACCTCCTGCAGTTTTATATGTTGTTTTGCTACAAAGAACAAAAACATAAATGTCCCAAATGCCAGAGACTTTTTTATTTTTGTGTCTGTAGCGGCCATTTGGATACTTGGGTTATGGTCCTTCTTATCGACTATGATACTGAGCGCAGGTTATTTAATCCTGAAGCCACCAAGATGATTGTGGACAAAGTTGTTGCTCAGGACAAGTTTTTAACACTGTGGTTGGACGGGGGGGGCATTCGAGTGTAAACATTCGGGCACTCTGCAAATTAAATGTTTTCAGTGTATTTATCAGCGCACACATCTAAAGTTTCTCCACTTTCTCCTTGATTAGACTTTTAAGCGTCACACGACTCTCAAAAGGTTTCGTGCGATGAGGAAACCGTCAGTTTTGTTTTAACAAGGATTTAAAAGTCGTCGGCACAAACCGGCAGCTGCTGCCGCGCGTGCCCACGTAATTAAGAGGAGATGGAGAGAGCAGCGATTGTCTTTGTGATACGAGCGTGCAGACGCATCGTTTCCTTTTCAGAAGCTCCTCAAAGAGTCGGGTGACTCGTGACTGGGGGGGGTGGGTGGGGGGGCGGGATTCTGTGTTTCTGCCAGGGCTCGTTCTTCAGCTCCTTCCCTCTCTTGCCCTTTCAGATGTACTAGAGCTGTGGCCTCCTCTCCTGTAGGCAAACCACAGGGTGACTTTTGAAGTAGGCCACTCTCTGGAAATGGTGTTATTTGGTTTTAATGTGAGGGAGAGTTTAGCCCCTCGAGGGGTTGTGCTATAAGGACCAAAAAGGAAGCTCTGAATGTCCCCATGTTCGTTCTATGAAATAACAGAAACATGAGAAAATGAGACGCTGCTCGAGGAGGAGGACAAAATCCATTCCGTTGAAAGAGAGCAGAGCGCGGTATCTGGGCAGGGAATCAATAGGATAAGAGGTTATTAGCTGAGAAATGTCACTTGAAACATCGATCATCATCTCCATCGACTGCAGGGACATGTAGACACACAGGGTCAAAGCAGCTTATCAGTCAGCACTGATGGGAAACTGCACCGTGAGGGATGGAGGGAGACGACCAGAGGTTTACGTAAATACCAGAATGTGTCCACACACACACACACACACACGAGAGAATGTGTCCACAAAGACACACACAAGAGAATGTGTCCACACACACACGATAATGTCTCCACACACACACGAGAGAATGTGCGTTCATGTTCATCAATTGAAATTAAGTAGATTGAAGCAGCATCGATCAATGGAGAGACCGAAGAGGAGGAGGAGGAGGAGGAGGAGGAGGAGGAGGAGGAGGAGGAGGAAGAGTTTTTACTTGAACAGAAATAACCCAGTGAGCAAGTGGAGTTAAATCTGAATTGCTGGTATTACACCCGCCCAGGTAAATAAGAGTAATTATACACACAGTAAATAAGAGTAATTATACACAGAAGACAAATTGTACTGTAGTTTTTCCTCTATACTTTACCACAGGGACAAACGCTTTACCATTTGTCCAATGTCTTTAAAAATAGGAATATGTTTATAGTTTTATATATTTGTTTTACAGGACCCAAGCTTCACAGGTTTGCTTTATTATCCAAACGGGCTTTTAAAACGATGGATAGTAACTGTTCTATTTGTATTTTGTGATTTGTACCAGTGATTAATAGACCTGATGATCACTAATTGGTGTTTTGACCTTTCATGAGTTTGCATAAGCAGCAGGTGACGGACCTGATGATGAGCCCCAGCTGTGTGTCCATCAAATGAACATGTCCCCCCCTGTTTGGTCCGGTTCCTGGAATCAAACCACCGTCTTCTCCAAAAGCTCCAATTAGCTACAGTACGTCCTCAGCAGTTTTCTCACATTCCTGCCTCCTCGTATGAGCCGAAATCAATAACTCATCCCATAAATTGCACCGACGTGTACAATAGAGTCTTGTATGGGTTTAGCACCCGCCCCCGGGTGTTCGGCTCATCCATTAAATTACAAGTAGGGGAAGTGTTTCGGAGAGAAAACAGGACGGGGAGATAAGGGGAACATGATGGGGAGGAAAATGTTGCGGGAACATTTCATTTATACGTTACTTAAATGAAAGGGTGCATGGGAGATAGTGATAAGAGAGCGACAAGAGGGGAGCGTTTCCTGAGGATCATTACAGAGCAGAGAGAACAGGCGCTCATTAGCATGAGGCGTGTGGGGGGGGTGGTCCCGGCCCTGATGAACGTTCCCGAGGATTCACCGAGAGAACAACGGCTTTTTACAAGAGATGCAAGAAGATAGCCGGAGCAAAACTTATACTGTAACACAATTAAACAAAGTTTGGGCTCTTCCTTATTTTTTATACACTTACAGAGAATACACAGTGGACTAGGAGAGCTCCTCCTCCAAGGCCCAGTCGATCCATCAGAGGCAGAAGTGTGTCATGGGACGGGGCAGTGCCAGTCACCTTGGACACGGGGGTGTAGGCCGGTTTCACGGCACACTGGACATTAATGCTCCTCCCTCGCTAGAGGTCAACAACTCGGCTCACTCAATCACATGCGCAGGCACGACTGCACACACACACACACACACACACACAGAAACACACACAGACACACTCTGCACAGCCGTCATCCCGCTCACCTTTACATTCAGAGGCGGGAGCGAAGGAGCAATATCAACGGAGGGAATGGGAAAAAATCACCTCAGCCACGTCTCACTGTAATCTTCTCCATGAGCGTTTGTTGCTCCCTCCAGCTAAATATTGTGACCCACATTACAGCAGTGTAATCCATTCTTAGATTATGATGTGCGAAGCCGGCCAAGCGGGGCGCTTTAATCAAAGCAAGTGATCCATTTCCTGCTCCATCCGTCTGATACGCCAGCAAATCACGCTTCATCAATCCCCCCCCACACCCCCACCCCCACCCCCCCAAAACACACCAGGAAATGGTAAATGTGGGGATGAAGAGAAGTAAACAGGGCGTCAAAGCTGTTTGAGGAACCAACTCAGGAGGTTTTGGGTTTACAACTCGGATCAGAGGCTAAAGTTCAAGTCTCAGACGTGAATAATTCAAACTTTAGTTATTGCTAAATACGAGTCAGTGAGGATGAAAGATTGAAATGATTTTACCCTCTGATCATCATCGTGTAAAATGTCTCCCTTGAAAAATAAATTAACTGAAAGAAAATCGAAAGAAATTCTCTCAAAATGTGATTAAGAGACATTATGTGGAGCCTGAGATCAACTCAGAGGGGTCAACGTTGTGAGTATCTATAACTCGAGTGTATCACGAAAAATATGAATAGTCCCTTTGAGAAAAGGCCCAATCACACATGATGTTTTCTTCTTGTAGCAGCAGAGATGTTTCCCGTGCAGCAGGTCTCTGACGCCCACGTTCTTACTCCTACCTGCCGGAGTTATTGGAAAAGGGTCATCAAAGACCAAATCACAAATACACAAGTTAAGTTTTAAGGTGAGCGTTTCTCTCCATCCCACGATCAAGGACATAGCTCTCTGTGTTTGAAAGAGTCACGAGGACACGAGGGCTCCGATGAAGAAACACAGGCAGTGTATTGGTTGTTAGGTCAAGAGAGGAAATTGCAGCAGAGAGAATTGCGTAATATCTCACATCAACAGTAAAAACATGACGTGTTTCAGCCGATAAGGGTTTCAAACATTGAACAGGCTGTTTTTATACCAAGTGGTCATAGGATCAGGATTTGATTTGTTAACTCTGTTTCTGGGTCCAAACTCTGATATTTTCATGACCACCATCGTGATCCAGGATGTGCAATTAAAACTGATGATGACTTAACTCAAATCCTCAAAGTGTCATTAGTGCAGACGAAACCTTTCATGATTTATTCTGCTGAAAACATTGGGAACGTTAATGAAACAGCCAGATCTGGACTTTTCCTCCTTTTCAAAGACATTTCTCCCGGAAAGAGAAGTTACCTCCGACTTTCTCAGATGTCATTAAATTTAATTCACTTTCCATTGGCTCAGCGTCAAAGAGCCGAAGGTTGAGGCTTTTGGAATTGAAGGTGGACGACTGACTGAAGGGCCCGAGATGCAGGTGAGCTCAGGGAATGGAGAGGGAATAGAGAGACGCAACCAGCAGCAGCCGGGAGCTGGAAGTAAACAGGCCGAGTCTTTACTGGAGCTTAAGAGGGGTCGTACAACAGGTAAGCTGTCCAAACAGGGCAGACAGGGGGCAGGCAGGAGTCCAGAAAACAAAGAGAGAACAAACTGAGTCAAACAACACAGAGTCAAAAAGGCAAAAGGAATCATTTCAAAATAAAACAGGAGAGACGTGATTCTCCTCATCCCTGATGGAAAATCAGGCCTTTTCGCTTCATAATCAAATATCTGCAAACTGATCAAAACATAATTAATCACGATTATAGCATCTCCACGTCTGTCCTCAATTAATTCATAATAATCTACATTGTCGCCTGTGATTCATTAACTGGGTATTGTTCCCAAATTATCTGCCACCGTCTCCGTGAATAGAGGAAGAGCAAAAACACACAGGGAGTCAAATTTAAACAGAACAATGGGAGGAAAAATAAGCCGCAGTGTAGTCTGGTCATGTTTGTAGAGTTCAGTCATCAGCGGTAAATCTGCCGGCTATAAATACACCTTAACACAAACACGCTACCTGCCCCTCCCTTTAGCAAAACACACACACGTGAACACATCAGCAGCTTCTGTCCTTGAACACCCAGTTCCTCGGAGATAAGGCACAGTTGCATCTCTCTGAAGAAAGAGAAAGAAAAGATCAGGAGCCCTGGATACCTGCTGTTCATAAAGTCACATATCAGGAGTTCTCTATGGATTATAACATGCACAGTGTTGAGATAACATTTACAGATTAATTACGGCAAATATAATAATACATTTTTTGCATCAGGGTCAATCAAACCAAACCCAAACAAAAGCTTATTGGTTAATCTTGATCCCAACAAACCTTATCCTTTATAATCTACTTAATAATACTTTATCTTTACCCCTTTTGAGTGAAATGATTTCACAAATAAAACTCCAGAGTTCATTGGGTTGTTTCTTGGCTCGTGTCTCATCCGTCCTCCAAGTTTCGTGGAAATCCGTAGACTAGTTTGTTTCCTGCTGACGAACTGAGAAACTGGGACAGAGCTGAAAACACAAGTAACACAGTGTTGTTTATAGTATTGTAAGGTATTTGTACAGTTGACCCTGTACTATCAAGGTTGTTTATATCACTTTTACTACCTCGTAAAAGAAAACAACAAAGACTGGAAGGCTCTTGCTAGAACGCATTCCTCCGCCCAAGGCCCGAGGAAACACAATGACCTGTTGCAATAATGTCCATTTTACAATTTCACAGCTGCTGCTCTTTGCACAAAACACAACTACAAACACACAACTATCATTACGTTTGATGTGTTTGTGTAATTATTTTATAACCCAGCTGAGAAACCAACCAATGGACAGAGGTGGAAACAGAACCTCTTAGGTGGAGAATACTACTTAAAAAATACACAATCTTTTCTTTCATGTAGAGAAACAATGAAGGGTTAGTGTTGCTCTTACATTGTAAATATCCTCCACCCTCCATTCAAGGAGCTTTACAGCAGCAGCACCCCCGGCCTTCACCCTGTTCAGTCTCTCATATGGAGCAGCACGGCCCCTCCTCCTCCTCCTCCTCATCCTCCTCCTCCTCCTCCTCCTCCTCCTCCTCTTCCTCCTTTATATTTCTTTCCCTTTAGTGAGTAAAGTCTGTCCTTGTTCTGTTTTTATTCCAATAAAAAGGCACAAATCCATAAGCCGGGTAGGGTCTGGATCCTGCCAGGTGCCGTCCACAGACAGATTATATGGTGATAACAGGGTCAGGCTGGATGAGACCAGGGAGGAAAACAATAAAGGGGAAGAGGCCCAGCTATTGATTGGGCTCCGGTTCCATTGAGCTCCTCCAGCGCTTGTTACTGCTGCATTTATATCACAGCTCTGGTCTGTCTCATTTCTCCTGAAGCACAAATGGGGTCAGATCATCTCCCACTTAGACATTTCTTTGATTTGCACCTGACTGTGGGAAGATGTGTTATTAAAAAGTACGTCAATAGAATCTGTTGCTCACGAATTCAAACACATATATGGAAAATAACCTTTTGTTTTATCTCTAATAGATAAATAAATGCGTGATGTGCTCGTCCAAAGCTTAATTGATAAATTAGAACATTAAGTCCACGAATAAATAATCATGTAATTTATGAAAGAACACGAACCCCAGTGTCATGAGCTGTATTTTGTTTTGTTTTTGTTGCCCTCTCACAAGCTCCAAATATAATATGATTATTCACAGTTAAGTTTAATGAAATGCGTTTTGTTGGGAACATAATTCAAACAGGATTGTGTTTAATATCGAATGTGTCTGCAGACTTGTTGCTGTCTGTGTGTTTTATTTGTTTTCCTGGCAGTTTAAGCACGATTCAAATATATATATTGAACTCCGGAAAAAGTTTTGCTTGAAGCAGAACAGAAGAGACCTTGACTTTTTCAATTATAAACCCAAACCACACACTTGACCTCAGCCACGGGGCTCAAACCCGACTTGAGTTCTGTGTGGCAGCCTCTACAATCCGTCGGTGCAGGTAGTGACTGACTGACACGTCTCCCCGGGCTCACTAGCTGCACACGCTCAATCCTGAAACCCGCTCAGCACGACAGAACCCAAATAAACCTTTATTCTCGCTTTGACTCGGCGGCTGCTCCGGCTCTCATGCATGCACTCGCTGCCCTCAACACTTCCTGAAGAAACAGAATCAGGCCAAACTCCGGCCCGGGAATGTAGAGCACCGCGGCTCGGAGCTCCAGGGCTCGCCGACTTCATTCATGTTCCTCAGTCACAGCAGAGCCGGTGCTCAGCGGCCTGTGGATATAACTCCTGACTCCTGCTGCCTGTGGACGCTGAAGTAAGTCGCCGCTGCAGCTACATGACTTTCACGGCTTCCTAGAGATATTTACTCTAAATTTTGACTCATCAACTTCAGTGTTACCCACAAATCTGCTCAATGTGTCGTGCAAATCGGGGCAAATTGTGCACGTTGCATTAAACCACTCTGTCAAGTTCAGTTCAAAGCATTTGACCATGTTTACATACATGTAAATACACATGTATATAGTGTGTTCATTCAAGTAGAAGCTCGGAAATACTGAAAGGTGCAAAGAGAAATTTCTCCTGATGTTTCACAGCTTCAGATTTGAGGAGCATTTGGTTTAATTTGCACTCACCCTCCAGCATTTCATGTAAGAGAGCCCTGTGCACTAAATGGCACTCAGGACACTTTACTTTAAAACTTGATGCATTTGAATATGGGGAAATATAATATTGAACCTGTCTATTTTGTTTTGTATTATATGTACTTTTACTGCTGGAGTATCCCTTCCCAAAAAATGTGTTCATATTGGTTTGAGAGAATAAAAATGTATTTTTGTGTAGTTTTTTTGCAGTCGACTCGGGGGAATCACACATTTTTTTCAAGTTATGAGATATTTTGTTCAGACGTTTATTCTACTGTTGCATCAGCGCAGTGAAAGAAACTCACTGCAGATGTTTCATATAATAAACACCTGGTTTATAGGATCTCCCAGAAACAGTTGGAATCCCTGCGTCTATCTGGAAGGGAGTGAGTCTTATAAATCACAGTTTAGATGTTGTAAGGATCCACCTCCAGCAGCTGGATTCTAACCTGCTTCACTCACCGGGCTGGGAGCTAACCAGGCCCACCCAGCCGGCCGAGTGGGGTTCCAGCTGAGATCAAGGGGGGGGGCTACCACCCATGGACGGCGGTGGAAGTTCAATCCCAGCTCGCTCACTTTCCACTTTTCACTTTGCATTGCAACATGTGAAGCTGAAACAAATATAGTTCACCGTCGGCAAACTGAACGTCCAGGGCGCGGAGACTGGACACTTTTTTTGGGGGGGAATCTCGCTTTGATCTTCAAAGGATCCTCGTTCCCTTTTGGATATTACCTTTTTTTTGTCTTTTAGATTAAATAAAAATTATTTAAATGTGGGAACCGATGTCGGTTGATGAAGTCTCTTGGAAACTCGGATGAATTTTGTCAGAAAGTCCATTTTAACCAGTAAGCCACTGGTTAAAAACTTTGCTTTGATCCCTTTGATTTTTGGCGAAGGTCCTTCTCTTATCGACACAGTTGCACAAACTAGTTGTCGCTGTGACGCCAATGCTAATTACATCAGCTCGCCTAATTTAATGAATGGGACACTTGATGGTCAGTTACAGTTAAATTCTCATCAGTGGTGTTAAACCTGAAAAGAGGGAAACACATTTCAAAATGTCCGTACTGTATTTTTTTTTAGTAAGTTCTTGGATCTGAAGGGATTTGCTTTTCGCTCTGAGGACGACAATCAGCGAGTAAAAAAAAAGCTCCAGCTTCCTCAAAGGAGTCCCACTGAGCGCCTGTATATCAAACTGGGGTTTTCAGCAAGATGGAAAGATAAAAGTCAGCCTCCGAATTTCGCAGGAATTACTGGCCCCAAAAATAAAAGAGCTCTATAATTGCCATGGAAACCAGGAGTGAAAAAGAAGAGGAAGAAGAAAGCTCTTTTTACTTTGCAGAGCAGCAGCGCTCCACCCTTCTTGTTTGAACCTCACACTCCACCACTTGTAACTGCAGGGTCGCTCAGCAAAATGCTCCTCCGCCCACCTGGGATCAGGAGAACGTGAAACATCGAGCTTCTTCTCCGCGGCTGCAATTCACTCCCGACTGTTTAGAGAGGAGCCAGAACGCCTGGGGGAGCAGGAAGTGAGTTATTCTGTAAATTGTATATATATATATTTTTTCTTTATCGCCCTGTATGTGCTGCACATTACACCGTTAAACGTCTCCTCCGCTATTCCCCTGTCTCTTTGGGAACCTGGAGAAAGTGGCTGCCTGTGTGTTTAACCCACTGGAGATCTATTCCAGAGAAGTATCTGTCAAGCGATTCGGGCGAGAGCGGCGTTTGATGCGTTCAATTTTCCCCCGGCTTCTCCTGAGTTGGAAAGGCCCGACTCTTTTACCAACAGCTTCTTTATTTATTTTTTTGGCAGGCGGGGGAAGTCGGGGTCAAGGTGTTTCCATTAAATGGCAGCAATTTAGAAAAGTGGATTGAGCCTGGCTTCCTGATGGCCCCCGCACGGCAGGAGAGAGCCACAGGGAAAGTGTTTCAGACGGAGATACTTGCTCGGCGGGGGTCACCTTCGCCTCCAACCTCATCCTGAGGAGTGAACGCTGCCAAAAAAAATATATAAAAATATCCTCTCTCTCTCTCTCTCTCTCTCTCTCTCTCTCTCTCTCTCTCTCTCTCTCTCTCTCTCTCTCTCTCTCTCTCTCTCTCTCTCTCTCTCTCTCTCTCTCTCTCTCTCTCTCTCTCTAGAGGACTGAGGTGCTTCATGCTACAGAGTCAGGATATTATGATGTAGAATAAATCATAAGTGAACCTCTAATCCAAACGTTCCCTCTATGCAGGTATTACAACCACCTTTAATTCTGTGAATACCCTGGATCAGCTATATGGAAGACTTTTATATTATTTTTATATAGATCATATATAGTGAAGCCTGTTTATTTCAGAATATCAAACCAGGGGCAGAATCGAACTTCAGGTCGCTGCCAAACTTCTTCTGCCGAGACGAGAGAAGCTGAAGAGGATTACCGGGGATCAGCCTCCTTGTTTTTCAGCTTCTCCTCGCAGGTGCCTCTTTTGAAGCCTTTTTTTTTATGAGAAATTGATTTGTTGTTTTGTGCCTTCAGTTTGTACACTTCATTTTCCAAAGATTCACTGAAAGGAAAAAAGAAAATACCCGGAAAACATAAAAAAAAGGACGAAGGTAAGGAATCGACATTTTGACTTAAAGAACTTTGAGTCGCTTTGTTTTGCAGGTAAATCAAGCAGCGCAGGTTACACGTGTGGAAAAAGACAAAAGAGGAAATCAGTGACTCGTAAGCAGCGTCTCGTCAAGGGTCAGAGTTCAGTGAAGAGCTGAACCCGGCTTGACCCGCGCTCCCGAGACAGTTTCCCAGAGAAACATAATTAGAGCTCTCGGTCCTGACCTCTGAGAGCCCGTGAGGACAAAGTCGGTGATTGTTTTATACAGAAAACACAGAAAATGAAAAGAGAAATAAGGTGTTCGGGAGGAAAAATGCCTCCAACCGACTGTTTACCGCTGCGATCTGAAGAGGCCGGGCCTCAGTCATCCATCAAAGTGAAATCCGTGAAAAGTTAAAGCTTCTAATGAATTTTTCGTACAGTTCGGAATCCGGCGTTTTGTCCAATTAATTGAGAGCCGTCAAAAGAGACTCAATTAATCAGCGCCGCTGGGAGAGTGAATAGAAATCTAATTGTATAAGTGGGATTATGGAAGTCGAGGTAATAATAAAATCAATAACAGAGACGGAGGGGGAGAAAACACACCAACAAAGCAAAAAATACTCATGCCAGCTTCTACAGACGCCAAAGAAAATCCATTCAGGGACCTGGGGACGCACAATAATTCAAAACTAGGGTCGGGGGGGGATTATTTGCTGCGTGTTCTGGTTGAGATATACAGTCCAGGGGTCAACGTTGTTTTCTTTTTTAACTACGGTGCTGAGGCCATAGCAGAGCATACAGAGCAGTCTCATCATGTAGGTTGGTGCCATTTACTGATATCAGCTGCAAGTTCAAGGAGGCAGGGGAAGAAAACACGCCTCCAACCACGAGGAAATCGTACACGGCGCCAGGCCTCATCTCGCATCGCGCTCAAGGCGCCCGGGAATAAACGAGTGCGGCATCATCACAGATTGGCCCCCGGCGTGATATCTCCATCGCCGCCCGGCCAGTGGATGAAGTCGGGCGGTTTATTGCGAGACCTTATAATTGCATCTCTCTTACGGCGGCATTTGTAGTTAATCACGCGGCAGAGTTAATGCAGAGGTGTGCGGTTTAGGATATATCGGATAACCATACGGGCCCCTGCATGCATAAATGCAGTTAGAGTATGTATAGGACGGGGGGGAGGGGGGAGGGTGCCCGCGGATATAGATGATGGTTCGGTAAATTAGGAGAGGGGCCGTGTCACGCCGCTGAATCCTCCCCTCACGCCGGAGACACACCTGCAATCTATCTGATTGACAGGGGGGAGCAGGTAGGACAGGGAGCAGGTAGGGGTGTCAGATAGGCGGAGAGATAAAGGGAGATTGAGTGAAAGAGGGTCGTCTTGGAAGATGGCCGACAGCTTTCTTGTACGGGAGAGAGAGAGAGAGAGGGGAAGTCAGTGGAGCAGTGGAGACGTGGAGCTGACACCTCTCCTCACAGAGCGGTCATCCTCCTCTTCCACAGGCGGCCGGCTCACCCACTGTCAGTCACAGACGTCTGATTCAACAGCCACTCGTTACTGGTGGAGGTGTTTGCAGAGACCCCCCCCCCGTCACTTTGAGAACCATTAAGTAATTCAACTCCTCTTCTGTAACTCGCTGCACTTAAATCAGGTCAAAGAGTCGCTTCCAGCTGAGAAATCTCAATCATATTCTTCTGATCCTGTTAATTTTTCTGACTGAATATAACATTTTACTCATTACTATCAAAGCTCAGAGGTCCCTCTGCTCCGGATTATGCATATTTGACCTTTTTACTATCTTGTGTTTTTTCGCCCTCGCTCCCTGAGATATTTTTTGAGATATCTCTCCTGTCGCTGTTCCAAGATCTGGACACAAAGGTTAGAGAGCCACCGTGGGATGGTTTGCCTCAGGATATCAGATTTTTATATTTTTTATAAATCTCATGGTGATGAAGGCTGGTTCGTTCCTGTGGGTCTCATCCAGGGGTCGGATAAAAGCTCATCCAGTTTACATGAAGTGATTCTTAATTTAGCTTCAAACTTGAAATAAGACCGATCGAGTGCAAGTGAGTCATGCACCAGGTTCTTTGTACAGTGCACATTGTGTGTCATAATGGGACATGTGACGAATATGTGATGAAGTAATGAGAGGACGTGTCAGCTCCATCAGCCTTGGAGCTTTCACTTGCAGCTCTTAGATCATCTGTTCAGGACATTTTTCATTCAGCTGCACTGTACTGGGCCGTATATGACACGTATAGGTTTGACGTGAAGTGATGATGGTTAAATGTCGTGTAATTGAAGTGACGTGCTTCACATTTCTGGAAGAAGAAGTGAGACATAAGTGATGTGATAATTATCCTGGATGTAGATGCAGAGAAAGGACGTCTCAGAACTGGACAAAGCTTTTGTAAAAAACTTCAAAATGATGATTACCATTGATGAATGTGAGGAGATTTGTCCTTTTCTATACAGAGAATCTATTAAAAATGTCTGATTTGTTAAAAAACACATATATGTCTTGAGTTGATACTCAGATGGGCTCAGTTTCTGTCTCTTCCACAAAGAGCTGTAAACATGAAGCCCCACAGACTGACATGACACTGACATGTTCCTGCAACGTAACATGGACCAACGACGGCAAATCAGATTCCTCTTATGGGAAGTTTTGAATGTTCTTTAATGTCTGGAAAGCTTCTGGAAGAAATGACATTTGCATGACGAGGAGTATATAACGTTTAAGATGGATAGTTTAGAGTTTCAGACCAATTGCAAGAAGCAAAAAGACAAATATTAAACAATAGGAGATTGTAAAGAAGCCGGAAGCAGTTAGAAAGACGAGGACATAATGATATCTCAGGGGCAAGACATTTAACAAACTGTTAAAGAAGCTGTTTATTGACAAAATTGTCTCATCTCCAGTCCCCTAAATCTCACTGTGTCACCAGAACTAACCCGATGTTCCACTTTCAGCTCTGAAAACGCCTCCAGTCGATCTTCCGAGTCTCATTTCGAGATAATAACCTCGATCTTTCATTTTTAATTACACCAAACGATATTTTAACTCAGGATTCGAATCCTTTGCTGAGTCATGGTGTCGTCCACAGCACGGAGCCAGACTCACCCACCAGCCGGGTCGACCACGAGCAATGCTGCTCCCCCGCTGACGGACGCCCGTCCCTGCAGTTGCGTCACCTCGGTATCTGACATGAAATCTGTGAAGTCTGGCAGTCTGGTTGTGGTTACACAACAGCCCACAGGGCATTTTTAATGACAGCCTGGTTGGTCCCAATTAAATTACACAACTGAAAACAGTGTGGGTTGCAATTCAGCCAAGCTTTCTCTTTACGAATTTCTGATTTTAATCTTTAATCAGAAGGACAACGAAGCCATGTGATGGATCAACTGCTCAATACCACTGAAAACCTCCAGCATTAGAAGTTTTAAAGAGATCATCCCTTGTGTAAAAGGCTGAATAGACTCCGGTAATATAAAAGTATTTATCTTTGTCACATAACTCAAACCCTTCAATAAGGTTTCAGCCATCAAGGTCTATAAATCCTGTGCAGCAAAATACAAATATTAAAATAGTGATGTCCTTCCTTCCAAGCAGGTGTCAGTGTCTTTTAATTTTCTTTGTCCAAGTGAAAACTGGCTTTGGACGGTGGCTATGTTCTATGAAATCTCAGCAGTCACAGACAGTGTTCATACCATCAAGTGCCTGGTGGTGGACAGACAGATGTACATGTCGGTTCACTCCTGGCATTAGCATCCGTGTGTGTGATCGGATCTCACGTCTCAGCGCTATATTCAGATTCACACATACGTCATGTTTGCAAAGACCATAGGGCGGTGTTGTTTTTAGTTATACTAGGACAGCCGGGTCTGTTATTGCTCTGTGTGTGTGTGTGTGTGTGTGTGTGTGTGTGTGTGTGTGTGTGTGTGTGTGTGTGTGTGCATTGAATTTTACTTATTTTAAATATAAAAATCTACAGTTTGCAGTCAATGTTGATATATGAAACAATTCTGAAACCCTAGGAACCCGTTAGGTTCATAAAGCCGAGCAGAAGACGCCAGGAGGGGATGCTAATGTTTCCTTGATGGCAGATCTTAATTTGATGAGACAACACACAACAAGCACGGGTGTCTGTGATGCAGTGAATATGATTCAAAGTCATAACTTCCCACTTTGATTTCAGAGGAGTATTTTCTTCGAATATTCCTCCCCATCCAACAGATATTTGTTGTTATTTTTTATGACACCTTTTCCTGCAGCACATAGTATAAAGTCCTATATGAGCATAATTATTCCTATATTGCCGGAGGTTTGACCTTTTCCCATCATTTTTACCTGCAGGAATTAGCATAAAAAACACATAATTGCTCCGTCTGTGGTTTGACTCCAATGCTCCCAGTTCCTGAGAAGTTACAGGTTGATATCGTCCTGGAAGAAGCAAATGAGTTGTTATATTACTGATATGTCAGAATCAATATATCTGCGACTAATCATTACTTTAATAGATCGACATAAACTGGTCGTGATTAAACCTCCTACAGAACATATTACTGTGTAGCTTCACATATGTTGTGTTATGTAAGACTGAACAATATAACTCAAGAGAAAAATCAAGCCCCAACAGCCTGGGAGGGTTAAAAATAGATTTTACTTTCATGAACCAACGAGTTGTAGTTTCATCTCGTTTGTTTGCAGGTATGTTAACGGATTTTATAAAACTACGCTTGTTTGCTTTGTGGCCAAAAGTGCATTTGCATACATTTTGTAGAAATTATACAGTTAGTTCTTATTAAAAACTCATCGGTGACACGGTTCCTTTTCATCTGGATCGTTCACAGGAGGTGTAAACTCCAATCTGCGGTGACGAGGATGCATCATTTGCTGTCATTGTGTCCAGCCCCTCGCTCGTGTGCCCAAATTTGCGTCTTGCATATGTATTTGTGTAAATGTCTTTTCGTGTCTTTTGCGTGAATGCAAAAAGCTGTTTTGGCCCGTCAACCTACACCTTCCCCTCCTCGCTGTCATCTCTCCAGGCGTGCAGGCGCTGGAGCGTGAAGGCGACTGTATGTTCCTGTCTGCATGAAGAACAAGAAGAAAGAGACGGAGAGAAAACATCAGTGACAAAGGGAAACAGAGGGGGAGGCAGGAGTTAGTGCCAGTGCCCACAGAGGGGAAAGGATTCCAGTATTCTCCATCTTATTTTCCATCGTACTACTTCCCCCTTTAGAGAGAAGGACTAACTAATAAATGTAGGCATGAATCTCGGGGCCGATCTCTTTGGCGTGATGAGCCAGAAAGAGAGAATCACAGCTGCAGTATGCACTTTGATAAGGAATCCCAAAAAAAAGGAATAATGAAGTGCAGGAAATCCCCCAGAGCCCTAAGTGAGTTTAATCTACAGGCGCTGTGTATGTGCCGAACGGGGAAGGCGTGAAGAAGACGAGAGTCAAACATGATTACTCTTCCATCTTTTCTTTACCTCTCCTCTTCCCCTCTCGTCTCTTCTCTCTTTCTTTGCCACCTGCTACAGAAGTCAGAGATAAAGGCTCTTCCCTGTTCGCCAACAACAGCCAGAGGTCGATCAGATGCAGGCGCTATTTGGACTGAACATCCTTTTACTCGACTCCTCCTCGCCGACATTATCTCAAGACCGCACAGACCCAGACAGAGATAATAGCGGCAGCAGGGATTATGTTTATTTCCACCGTGCCAGATATCCGAGGAGATATTTCCCAGCAGATCGTCCACACGTCCGTCTGCTCCTCTCCCAGCTCTCGGGAGGGATCGGCCTCACGTGCCAGAGCAGCGTTTCTGCAGCGTCTCTGTTTTCTCTCGTACTCTCGCGTCTCATTCCAAAAACAAACCTGAGAGCTGAGCGGTGTGCAGGAGGAGCCGGGGACTTCACCTGGCATAAGACTTTAATCACTACCAAACAGAACCGGTCTGATTCAATCAGCCGAGCAGAGGAGAGACACCGCACCATCAAATGCAAGATAGAGGCAACGTTGAATTGGGTAGAGAGGCTAAATCTTAAAGTTAGACAGGGTTTAATATGGGTTTAATTTAAATCTAAATAAAATAAACCTATATTTAAACCCTAGCTGAGGATGTAAATCTCCCAGTGGCACCTGAACCTGACTTTGCAAAGGATATTTCCTCTATTTTTGAAAACACAGTAGTTTGTGTTTCAACCTAATCCGCTCTGTGCTACATCTATTATTATAAAACGTCCTCTCTGTAATTGTGAATTTAACCTATGACATTGAATTGATTCAATTATACTTTATTGTAGTGCAAAAGCACAACATGCAGTTTGTCAAGGCATCATATGTTATGATCAACTTTTGTTGAGTTCAAAACTTAATCATCCGACATTATCTACAAAGCTGTTAAAAAAAATTTAACATGACTTTATCTCTGATTGTCTGATTATGTCCCCGGTGGCAGACACCTGCATGAAATGGAAATCCATAAATCCATCATGTCCCCCTCAAACACACATGTGGTTTTCACACTGCGTCACATCAAGTGTGACTTTGAAATTGTTTCTTGGTGATTTTAGTTTTCTTGCACTCTGTGGTTCACATTGCAAAGTTCATTATTTTCCTCATATCAGTGTTTCCCTTTTTTTCCTTAAATATCACAGACATTACAAAAAGGTTTTAAGAAGATTTGACAGATTGTTTGGACGTCACACTGGATATTAAATCATGGGCTGGTTTGCTTGCAGCCTTTAGTCCTTAGATGACCTTTTTATTTATTTTTTACGACTGAAAGTGTGTGTTGGCTGAAGCACAAGTCATTCTGTGTGTGTGTGTGTCTGTGTGTGTGTGTGTGTGTGTGTGTGTGTGTGTGTGTGTTTTACCTTTGTGTGCTTGTACAAATATGTGTTTATCATTCTTTTCCTGAATTTTGCTCACAGAATTGTTCCCCGTGTGATTAATATTAATATTGACATTGGTGATAAAAGGATTGTCTTTCCAAGTAATTTCCATCTGCCCTCTGGCTGGTGAGGCAGAAAGCAGCCAACATGCCGGCTAATCCCCACCCCCCCCATCCCCCACCCCCCCCCCGATCACACCGCAGAGTCCTGCTTGTTCAGGTGATGGCATGATTTAGGCCAGCTGACACGGCTTACACAGCGTGCTTCCAAACAGGACATAACCACCAGGTCACTCCAAGGTGAGCGTCCCGGCTGCGGGCCGTGGGGAGGACACACACACCAACCTCCGTGGCCCCAGGAATCCGTCCGTTTGCTCCGGAGCAGCAGGGGGCGTGCTCCTGTTTTCATCTCGGCCGTGGGTTCAATTCCAGTCATTTATTCATGCAGCACTTCATCAGGAACGACTCCACGGTCGACGCCCCCGCTACCCGGAACGGGGCTGATCAATAATCAATCAGGAACTTTTGAAAATCAGGCGAGCGACACGTGGGGGGGACTCCGCCCGGCAGCATCAGTGGGAGGAGGACAGTTAATTGGAAGGGACCTTGGCCGAGCTGAGGTCATCTCTCATCCTGTCAAGTCGCTGGGCTGTAAGTTAGTGTATCGTCCTGGTTACCGGGCGTATAGGACGCTGTGTTTATGGCCAACTGGTTCAAATGGTTTCCTGTTCTCTTTGGGTGAAGGTTAAATCAGAAGAAAACGGTGAAACGTCTCATTTGGAGTCTCTGAAGGCTGTAAGGCTCCAGCAAGGGAAAGACAGAAGAAGTAAACATGGAGGTAAACAATGCAGGATTTAAAAAATAACTAATTAAATCTTTGAATATCGACTTTGCAAATGTTTTGTGAGGCAGGAAATGCACTCAGCAAATTTAAAGCTGCTATTATCAATTATTTTGACAATAGCAAAGTCAATCCAAGGATAATATGAAAATAAGAAAGACGTTGCTCTTCATTTTGAAACTTCACCTCAGTCTTTGTTTAGTTTCACTCTCATCACGTCATCGTTTCTCTTTCTGAAGCAGCAAACATCTGTTTTCCCCGGCAAACAACAAAAAACAGCTTTAAAAATAAATACATAAATAAATAAGTATATTTTTGCAAAGAATACACGGTGCCCGACATGCCCAGCACCGACCAGTAGAGAGACTGAATCAGAAATGAGCTCAGGGACAAAGTGAAGCATTTAACTGCTGAAGAGCCACGTGGTTCCTGTTTCCGCCTCAATCACTGATATTAAATCAACTTCAACGAAGCCTAAAAAGCAGGAAGATGCAAAAAAAGTTTAAAGAAACTCACAATTCTCAATATTGACATTGAAAATCAACGTCAACATGAATAAGTCCAAGGTTCTGGACCTGCTCACTGTGTTTCCCAGACAGCAAATATGTCACCTGTGTCCTAGAGCTCGTGTTTATGTCTCACCGTTATTCAGATATTCAGAAGTAATTATTTCGGACATCAAGATTGTGCATCTGCAGAGACAGAGCCATAGAGGGGCAGTGAAGAAACTTGCATAGACACAATAAAGAGGACAAGCTGTGCAGATGGACGGTTGGATAAGCAGGAAGACCGACAAACACACACAGAGACACAATCTGACAATGAGCTGGTGGCAATGGGAGAGCCGTGAACAGGTGTGTGAGTGTGTGAGTGGGCAGGAGAGGCTCCGGAGATAGATGGTGGACGAGGAGCAGGTGGAGCTGGCAGCCACTCGGCCGGGACGGGGAGGGACGTCTGGGCGGATGGAGACTGGCAGGAGACCGAGACAGGAATAGAAACAGTGAGGATGAAGCTGTAGATGCACAGGAAGGTGCATCTACAGCTTCATCCCCATGTGGGTCGGGAGGTTAAAGACGGAGGAGGTTGGACTCATGTTCGACCAATGTCCTGATACACAAGTCAAAATCAAGGATAACTGTTATGTCTGCCTAAATAGGAAATTACCACATTCACCACTTCTCTCAAGAAAGTTAAAATCAATATTTGTCACCTGCTCATCGTGGATATCAGACGCATGGAAGCTAAATAGCACCAAACGTCTTTTAAATGTCCTCCCTCATTGGACGGATGAGATGCTTGTACAGTAGTGAGGCTGTGTTGTAATTGCTTTATGCAAGATGTTCACATATTCTTTAAATCACTGACTCTAATACATGACAGCTCCCCCTGGGGGCCAGGAGGGGCTGGAAAGTGTTGTGTAGGGAGGGACGACCTCTTCAGCCAGCTGACTCTGACCTGACCTCAGAGAAGTGGAAGTAGATGGATGTCTTAATACATGACAAAAGTGTAGAAGCCTATATCTTATTTGACTCTGAAGTTAGATTGTGTCAGAGCTTGTTAAGAAGTTAATGTTTGCTGCTGAGACAACAGTTTTATTTCTCTGCAAATAGGAATTTGGGTCACATTCGATATGTAAAATCTGCAAATTAGCCTGAATAGTGACACTGAGATAAAGAACCAATGATGCAGCAGTGAGATTTGACTTCCAGAACAACAATGCACCTGAATCCACCTCCGTCCACCCGCCAGGAAAAAACATAGCATCTGAAGAAAGTAAAGACAAATACACACACAAACACACACACACACACACACACAGAGACACACACACACAGAGCTGTGTGAAGTAAATATGCAGAAGCAGCAGATTCGATGCTCCTGTTGTTTCCCAGTCCACTGTTCTAACCTCACTCTAGTTATTTCTGAGAGAGGAATATTTTGTATCGTTCATTTCTTTCCTCTCTTTTTTATTTCCTGCCTCTGAATGTTTCAACATGGTCGCCGCGCTCTGCCGACTGCTCAGATTATTGCTATCCATCATTTGTTTATATGCTCATTTGGAAAGGGGGAAAAAGTGGAGGCCGCTTTCATTATGGCAAATATAATATCCTGCAAAAGGTTATACGAGGCCGGAGCCGAGTTTGACGCCGCTCTCCTTCTTCCTCCCTCGTCTTCGTGGCGTGATGTCAGCGGTCACGAGGCTCCTGTTGAGATGTGAGCGTTTCCAGTCTTTGCTTCCAGAGCTCAAAGAGTGAGGCAGTCAGGAATCAAAAAACACAAAATGAAAAAACTCCCTTTGAAATCGCAGCGTACATAAATAGATTAATCCAAATCCATTTTCTCCCAGTTAGAGGCGTTCTTGCAATTACTTTAGAAAAAAAAACTGTGACAAAACTGGAACCTCGGAGGACAAACACAAAATGCTGCTTATTTTTAGACGATATATATTTATCTCCGACTTCAAAAGCCAAATAACCATTGAGTAATATTTTGGGGCGACTGTTGCCTTTTCCAGGTGATTTGTTAAGTTATTGTGTTTTCGTTTTGTAGTCTATTTTGTGTCTTTAGCAGCTCTCCTGTGGGCACAGCCTTCCCGGGGAGTGTGTGTTTTCTCCTGTGTGTTTTTGAGCCAGAGCCACGAGGCGGACGTTCTTTAATGACACAACAAAAACATCGGTTTGCTTCGGTGCTCCTGCCCTGGTGAATAAAATGATATTTATGTCCCTTTTTTTACAAAGAAACACAAACTATATTTTGTATTAGTCAGACATACTCACTCACTTCTGGCTTTTCCCCCCCCAAACTCGTCAAACTCATGTCTTTTTGTGTGTGCGGCGTCTCTGCTCTTTTCCATCGCTGCCGTCTCTTATCCAAACCCAAGGTCTAATGACTAAACTTTAAGGCCTTCGGTCTCACATAATTATTTAAGTGGATTTATTGCGAGTAGCTCATAATTATATAAGAGTCTTTTATGGCCGGGGTACATGAGTGAATTCTCCCTGATACACCGTGATAGGGGGGAGATATGGATTGTCCTCAGCAAGCCACTGAATGAATCATACGTTAAAGGAAAAGATATTCAACTGCCGCTTTGCAGAGTCTCCGAAGAGCATATCTGTCCTCATTATTCTGATATGATATTGCCCTAAGACAGATCAGACAGCAGATGCTAACTACTCCACTAAGCTTGAATAACCCCTGCAAATCTTTGCCTTATTTCTCATGGCTTTCGCTGATAATGTTTCTGCAGATATGTGCATGACGGTCTAAGTATAGAAAGTCCTCTCGGTTTGGCCGGACGCCTGCAGGATCAACATTCTCATTGTGAGCCGGCTCCCAGAGGCTGCTTAATGAGAGGACGGGGAAGGGGGGGGGAAGAGGAATTGAATCACCTGGAAGCCTGTTGTCCTCGAGTCGCCTGTAGAAGAGACGCCCGCGGTGAACGTGTTGACATGGCCACAGGGCCGCTGCCGACATGTCACGACCCCGCTCCGGCTCCCGGCCGGTCGGCTTCATCGTTTATCCAACACGTTCGCCCCCTAGCTGCGGTTAGGCTGACGTAACACAAGATGACTCCACAGCTAAGGAAGACTTCCCGAGGATACGTGGCTCATCTGAGAGGACACTGGCCTCCGAGCATCACATTTATTGTGTTGTTAACATGACAAGACACATGGCCACCTCTGGAATACAGCATGACAGGTGTATGATGCTATTGCTCAGTATCAGGGCTGCGGATGGCATCATGATTCTGCAGCGGCTTCCCTCAGGCTCTCTGGTCGGTGAAATACTCTCCGCTCCGAGAGGCCAGGGGCCGGTGTTTATCTTCAGATTACTGCAAAGTACATATGTGGTGTTCAGGCTCCGTCGTGGTGCACAGCAGCTGCTTGTCAGACAGATGACGATAAAGAAACGTTTGGGTTGTGCTGAAAGGAAAATGGCCAGGTGAACGTGCAGGACTGTGAATGCTAAGCGAGGCATTGTGTGGAGAGAGAGCGAAGCCTGCATGCTCAGCAAACCCGCCCCCTGAATAAATAAAGCTTAAAATAGAGGGAGGAAGACGATGTGACGAAGGTCATGAGGCAGATTCCCATGATCGTGCAGGTTCACATTATGCACCTACGCCTGCTCAAACACCGCGGCGGCCCATTAAATGGAATTTAATATAAAAACAGAAACAGTATTTCAGGGGGTGGGAGCCAAGGCTGTGGCAGGAGGGAGCCGCATTTCACAGAGTGCTGTGCAACTCCGTCAGGTGAACGTGACTGTCGGGGACAAGCCCAGAGATTGATGGAGTCTTTCTTTCCCCTTGGCTCAGCAGTCTTTGATTTCCTCAGCACATGGGAGGAAGAGGGGGAGAGAGGGGGGGAGCAGTAGGAGGAGTGATAGATAGGAACTCGTGTCATTTACATCCCTGGGTCAGTCTATCACACGAGCGACGCAGAGAGAGAGAGAGAGAGAGAGAGAGAGAGAGAGAGAGAGAGAGAGACGGTGGATACAGTCTTGAATAATACAGAATATCCGTGTGTGTGTGTGTGTGTGTGTTACTAGCTCCTGTGAGGTTTCTGTGATTCCTGCTTTCTGAATTAGCGTCCGGACTCTTCTATCTGATGGAATGAAACCTCTCACCTGACTGGGAGGTGCCTTTCGGTTTCCAAACGTTCGCTGGGAGGCAACACGAGGAGATGATGATGTGGATTTGCAGCAGAAGTGCTTCTTATAATTGCTTCTGCGGAGACATTGATTGATATGGGTCCTTCGGGGGTCTGCAGGCCTGGCAGCCTTTTACAGAACACGGGGAAAATGGCGGCCTTTTGAAATCATCGGCTCTTATTGCATAACATAACACGATCTGCTGGCTTCTACAACATCCCTTTTATTTTTTGCTGCACCGCCATATGGCAGCATCGACTTCTGCTGGCCGTTCCCCTCGCGTCATGTATGTGTGGATCTGAGGGACTCGAGCAGTGGAGCTTCTTGATCTCCACATGCTGTGCTCGCTGTGAGGTCACAGCTGCCCTCGACTTCCCTGTGACTCATCCCGAGTGACGACAGCAAGATATTAAGAGCTGAGCTATTTCCCCACATCTGACATGAAAGGCACCGACCAGACATCAATCAAACTTGCTATCTATATAAAGTTAGAGCATCATTTCCTCATTTAAGATCCATGGGGGTTATTTCTCGATTCATCCTTGTTTCACGATGTTAGTTATAGATGTTTATATGTTTTTAAAAACCCTTATATGGTTTTTATTCTGCTGCAGAGAAGCAAAAACCATCCTGCATCGGTTTTTATTCCTCGAATGTTGGATTTCTTTTTTACACTGCCGTCATTTCAGTTCCTTTACCCTTCATTAATCATAACTTCAATAATCTTCCCCCTGCATTAATCATAACAACAACTCTCCTATTAATTTAGCTTCTGTTTAAACGGCGGCGTAATAAAGTATCCTCTTTTAGTTTCATCATTCCCTTCCTTCCGGCGGCTGCTTTGTGCTGCGGTTTGAAAAGAAGAAGAAAAAAGTCCTCTTCCAGTCTCAGCGTTCTTCTTCTGTGTTCTCAGTTTTCAAGCCTTTAAATTTTAAAATGACACGCCCCCTCAATGCTTTCCTTGAAGCTCCTTCAATCGAGAATCAAGTTGAGAGGAGAATCATTCAATTGTGTCTCCCCCTCCAGCCTTATTCTCACACTCTCACTTACTCTATCGGGCTCTCTCTCCCTCTTTGTACACTCCCCTTTCGACTCTCTCTTATGAGTGACAGGACTTGATGGGTTCTCTTTTCCGTCTCTGCCTTTTATTTTGTATTCTCATCCCCCGCTCCCCTCCTCCCACTCGTACAGATTTTGTGTGTCCTAAAAAGCAGCGGTCGTGCGACTCACTGTTTTCCCTCCACACTGAAACCACGTCCACGCCGCTCACTGTCCAAACACAGGACCCCCCCCTCGTGGTTTGTTCCTTGCAGAATTGTCAGGTTCATATTTACACCGGCCAAACAATTACCACATTACACCGCGTGTGCAATGACCTGCTGTGTGTGTGTGTGTGTGTGTGTTGTCTGTACGGCAGAATCCTAATTCTATGTAAGCCTTTCAATTGGATCCGACAGGGAATAAACCCATGAGCTGTTTCTGCACGTGCCCATCCAGCATCTATAGACTCTGAGCATCGAGCAACACCCCATAAGTGAATCATTTATTCACATGTAAATGCTCCTCTTCTAATCCTCTGTTATTGTGTATGTGCATGCCCCCCCCTCTCCCCACCACCACCACCACCACCACCACCTGCCTTTTCATCGCGCAAAAACAAAGGTGTTTAGACGTTCGGGTGCAGCGGCTGCCGCAGAGATGGAATCGAGACATCAGTAGAATTCTGTCGCCCTCTAATCCATTTGCCATGCGGCTTCACGCTGAGCCATCTCTCTTTCATGAATCAGGGCAGAATGTCAAGGCGTGATGGGGCCTCAGGAGCCTCGTGTGATTGCCCTGAGCAGGACAAATGGCCATGAAAGGGGCAAGTGAGGCATTAACGATTGGATTTCAGCACATCTGAGAGTTGCTGTAATTGCAAAAACATGCACATGGCTTTAACATGACTGTTTTGTATTCTTTAAAATATCTGGGAACCTTCTGGATTTGAGATTCAAACACTTTATCGCCACATTAACACGAGTGATTTGAATTTGTCCCAAAGAAATAAAGCCCATAAAACATTGAGCAAGTATAAAACAGAGATAGATAATACAACCTGTAAAACAATCATAAAACCATAAAGCAAATGGGTGAAATAAAATAGAACGCCCCACACACCATATATAAAGCACTATCACCTGTAGGGGAATTGGCAACGCAATCAAACAACCCACGAGATAAAGTGTGTTGAAAACATCTGCGTTATTGCACAATTACTTAAAGTTGAGAGTTAAGGAGCCGCACGGCTTCGGGATCTGAGCTATTTTGAAAACCTGAACGTTCGGGGTCTTAATAGTTTTTTTTTAGACTCCAGCCAAGAGGAAGGAAATTAAGCCGTTAGCCGTGTGCGAAGGGTCGTTTAAAAGTTTAAGGACCTTCATTTGTTATGTAGCTCTATAGATTCCGGCTGCGGGCAGGTGATCGCATCCAATAACACTGGATGGCTGCTCTTCACTGCAGCTCCATAAAACCGGACCGTACCACTTCTGGATGAGCTCAATCCCTGCGTCAGGTGGTTCTTATCACTGTGTGGATGTTGTTCCTCCAACGACTACATTTTCACTTTCAGCTTGTTTTTGAGATATGAAACTTTCCTTTTTGTAGGTTGTCGTATCATCTTTAGAGATCAGCAACACAACTGTGAATGTCAACAACCTCAAAGACTAAGAGTGGGGAGATTTATTTGTTTTTTTTGCACAATGAGTACATGAGTGGGTACAGAACATATCCCTGAGGGACCCCAGAGTTAATTGTTGAGCTGTACGATAATTGTTTGTGTTGTGTTTCTTTCCCACAATACATTAAAACAAGGACTGTTCAATTTATAACAGTTTGTCATATAGAATGATTGGATCAAATATTCTTTAAACTATTATTGATCCTTTTTGAGATAAGGTAAAATGAAATGTGAACATGTGTGTGTGTGCAAACCAGCATTTACTATTTAAACTATTCAGACACCTCCTTACATGTTATAGGATAAAAATCCATTGTGACACTGGTAAGATAATTGTTTCTATACCTGGAAAGCTGTGTTCCTTGTATTTATGTCAGTGTTCTGAGGTGCTGAGGTCGAATCCCACCTGCCGTGCACGTCCCACACACACTTGGCTCTACACCCTGCATCTCCTCTCCGGTGGTGTCTGTGCACGTGTGTAATTCTCCGAGGGCCGTGCCGACAACAAACACGTCCTCATTAGCATAACGGGCTGATTGATTGCTTTAAATTACATCTCAGTTCTGCTGGTGACACATTTGGATTTGACGACGTGTTTAATGGACCCGAGCGACGTGTGAGCGCTGCCAGTTTAAAAGCTCGTGGACGACTGTCACCGGTGAATTGTCTCCTCTCTAATGACGGCGACGACGGCACAAACGACTTCATTTGGTTTTATCTGAACTGCTTCCTCCTCAGCAGGTGTTGCCTTGTGATCGCAGCCCCGGCTTCCTGTCTGTCAGTCAGCTGAGAGGGAGCGAGAGCACTTCAAGGAAAAAGGGAAAAACAAGCTCTGTGCCAATTTGTCGTCCCTCTCGTTCCACTCATCTGGCTGGGACCAGGACGAGGACGAGGACGAGGACGGGAGAGAGGATATCTGTGGAATATCTGCTTAACGTCCTAATTGACAACGACAGGCCCTGGTGGCGCGTTCAGCCCTGCAGGGGGCCGATCAAAGAGCCGGAGCTCGGTGAGACGCAGCGTTATGGATCCGAACCAAAACCGATCCCCTCTCGCCTCGGCTGATTAACACCTGGCTCCTTCCAATTAGCTGAGTCCACCCGCGTTCCTGGAACCGTGGAAGGGAGAAGAAGAAGAAGAGAAGAAGAAGAAGAAGAAGAAGAAGAAGAAGAAGAAGAAGAGAAGAAGAAGAAGAGAAGAAGAAGAAGAAGAGAAGAAGAAGAGAAGAAGAAGAGAAGAAGAAAAGAAGAAGAAGAAGAAGAAGAAGAAGAAGAAGAAGAAGATGAAGAGAGATATACAACCTGAGTTGAATCCCTGGAGCTGGCACCTGTCTGCAGGAACAGGTGTTCCGTCTCTGTGGTGCCACATGGAGCGAGGCAATAAAAAACTCAAGTTCTGTGTGTTTGTAATGGGGGGTGTAACACCGCCTGTGAAGTGGTCCCATTGGTGTTTGACGCTGCACACGATGTGAGTGACAGCTCCAGTCAACAGTAATTGCTCCACTCGCTCCCCACTTGAAAACTCTTCATCAAAACTTGTTTTCATTTCACCCACGTTGAGTCTTGGCAGCCGAGTTTTTACATGAAAACAAATGAGGAAGCCTGAACGGGGGGGGGGTTGTAGTTTTCTGTTTGCTTTAATACAGGAGACCAGTTTCTCTTCACTGGTTTCTCTTGATGGGAATTTACCTGAAATGGAGTTTGCATTGATGATCCGAAGCCTCAGCGACGCCTAAGCTGGAAGAACGAAGCTGCCTGCTGCACTAACTCTCCTCGGTTCGAACGCCTCGGCAACAAGAAAAACAGTAATTGTATTAGATGATGTATCTTCTGGGGTACATCGTGCTGGCGCTGATAAGTTTTAAGGTTGATCTCCTCCCTGAAATTATTATTCCCTCAACAAGTGCTTCAACTCCAGAGTTAAGCAGCTAAGCAACATACAGAGAATTAAATTGCTTTGGAAACTACCAGCGCTCATCTTATCACCTTCCCCCACTTATACATGTATATAATTGACTTCATGAAGACGTATGGTGTATGTGTATATATGTGTGTTGTGTTGGTGTGTCTATATCTATATGTCTCTATGTGTGTATATCTATATGTGTTTATATCTACGTGGGTATATACGTGTGTATATCTATATGTGGGTATATCTATGTGTCTTTATGTGTGTATATCTATATGTGTGTAAATCTATGTGGGTATATATTCGTGCGTATATCTATGTGTCTCTATGTGTGTATACCCCATTCCCTCACATGTAGGTGTTTAAAGTTACAGCCAGTGTTTACCTGATTGATGGAAACTGACTTAGCTTTCATTTGCCGCCTCTACACAGGAAGACGCTATGAGAAGGACGAGTGCAACACCGGCGCTTCAGGTAATGAGCGAAAGGACCGAACCTTTTGCCGGCTGATTGCAGACGGTAATTAAGACACCGATCCTGTAATGGAGGAGCGGCAGGTTTCATGTGCTCAGAATGCTTCATCTCTTCTTTCCTAGCCTGTGCTCTGTTTTGTCTGTTTTGTCTGTTTTGTCCGATTCTCTTTCTCTCCTCAAGAGGGAGTTGTTATTCTTCCAACACCGCTTACCGCAGGTGATCAACTTGGAGAAACAACTCTCCTTCCCCTGAGTCGTGGAAAGATTGTGAAATTTTGTCTGAGTAACTTTTTCAGTCAGTCGAAGCTTTCATCCGTCGCTCTGTCCCCGGTCAATCTGTGGAGCTGTTTGTTGTTTGTTTGTCTCGGGCTCGTCAGCCTCGTTCTCCCGATAATCCTCCGCTGTCTCTCGCTCTCTGTCTCTTCCTCTTCTCTTCTTCCTCATCTCCTCTCTGCAGTGTCCACGACAACCAGGCAGAGCTTCAAGGGCCAGACAAGCAGAGGCTCTTCTTCAAGTGCAGCTCTGTATTTTAGTGCGGAGCTAATTTTTACCCTGTAAAATATTTCAAACCATTTCCCCCCCTGTGCCACCTCCACTGCACGGCCTCAACTTCTTACATCATGTCTCGGAGTATAGTCGGAGAATATCATATTATGTGGTGGGGACAAGATGTCACGTGAACACAGTGGGACAGTCGCTCTCTCAGTCCTGGGAGGAATAATAAGAGAGTTGTTCTAAAGTCGAGCGGATTTTCTGTTACCTGCATCAGAGAGAGTTGTGTTTTTGAAATTTTTACATTGTATTGATTCAGTTTAAGAGACAATATCTACGTTAGAAGAATAATATGAATCCCTCAAGGTAGCATGTTACAATATTAACAAGGGTTAATTTAGACAAACGGTACAAAGACACTGGAAGAAATTATGATTTTATAAAAAATTAAACAGCAACAAGAAAACGTGTTTTATTAGGAGAAAATATCTCACTGGATTAAGATCACTTAAATAAATGAAACACCACATATTCTAATGGATGAATGATGAACAAGGACTCTGATGTGAAATAGTAAGATTACAAAGAAGATCTGCTTTTATCGTGTGAGTCACTGGGCAGATATATAATAAAAGAAGGTGTTATAATTTTCCTTCTGGCTCCAGGGCCTCAAAACACCGGCTACATCCACCTTCCATTATGCAACTCAACAGCGCCTGTCATTAGACATAGTGACGAACTTGGTGCATCACTATGAGGATTCCTCACAGTCTCACATCGCTGAACAAATCTGCTCATTAATCTTTGTTATTGTAATCTCGTCCTGTCGCTGTTTGATGGAACTGGGCCTGATTAGTCGCCGGCACATTGAAGTGATCCCATCATTGTGTTAATGAGTCATCGAGGTTCAAACAGACCAACTGATGAGAAGCAGCGGGGGGGCTTTTATAATACTGAAAAATAAAATCGAATTACAGATATATGGATCTCGGCTCTTTTGTTTCTCTGGGTTAAAGTGATGCACAAAAAGCTCCAGAAGCTACACAACCACACAAGTCTACACCGAGCGAGAGGTGCAGCTTCTGCTCAGCGCGCCGTGAACTTACAGTAATTGGAAAATTTCATACGCTTTCAATCTGTGCCGCTCACAACAAGGGCTTATTAATCAGTTTAGGGGAGTGTGATGGATTAAAATATGATTTTGCTTTGACTGAGATCTTTGTGTTTGAAAGTTTAATGTGGATTTTTTTAAATCACAGATCCAGAGCTATTTGGAAAAAGGGCGTCTCTCTGTCTGTTGTGCGACACCGGTGTTCAGTCGCAGCTTTGTAATCGTCTAAATGTCGATCTGACGACAGCTGATGTGTACTTGTGACTCTCCAGAGGCTCGATCCGGCTCCTCAGAAGTTCACAGCCTTGATGCAAACAAGAGCTTTACCAAAAATAACATGTCACGAACTTTCAAACACCAAGTTTTTCTGTGTGTTTTTCTTCCCCACTTGAAGTTAGGATCTATTTCCTGCAGTGAGCTTGTTCATTTATAGAGAACAGTTGTGTTTTTGATGAAGACTAGAAAGAAGAAGAAGCAGAAGAAGAAGAGGAGACGAGCGCTCTGGAGCTTTGTTGGCAGAGACAGATTCGGGACAATGGATGATTTGAATCCTTTTGTGGACCTGACGATGACCACAGACGAGGCGGAGGCTGCTATCTGGAGCCTGCAGGGGGAGATCAGATCCTCTCTGTGGCTTTTTTACTTTCACTCCTTGTGTTGAATTTCACCACCACCGATTGTCAACGTGGATCTGTGAGTGTGTAGAGTTTACTCGGTGAAATCAGATTGTGTTGCCTGCCGCAAAGACCTAAATACTAAAAGGGGACGGGAAGAAACGTATTAACTGTCAGCTTCAAAAGACCCAGTGACACAATTTCAATCATCCGCTCTGGGAGAAGATGAAGCTACTGTATATTGAGGACACATTAAAAAAAAAGAAAACTTCCTTCCATTCTCGAGACGTAGACTAAATATAATCCCTGTACAAAGCTGAGTATCCATGTCTAGTGAAATACTGCAGAGTGAGTGAATAGGACAACTTAAAGAGTCAAGAGGTGAGCAGCTGCCTCGTAGTACTCTTCAATCCATGAGACCCCTCCCCCCCAGGCAGTCGTGTGATGTAACCAAGTACATTTACTTTATTGTAGTACTTAATGCCCTGATGATGCAAAAACATTCCTGGCTCCGCCCCCTTATCCAGATCTATACCTAAATCTAATGGCTTCTTCCCTGAACTGCATCCTTCCACCAAGTTTGGTGTAAATCCATTAAACCACCTCTCTGGCGGAAATAGGCACCTTTCAGAATGATGTCACGGTCCAAGGGAAACCAACAGAAACAGGAAATTGGGAGCAACAACTAATCCCATTGCTTTGGGTCACAATTAGCATTAATATCCATTAGTTAAAAGACCAGAAGGAACACTGAGGGTCCTTATTCCGTTGCTCTTGTAGAAATGTCTCCACCAGTACCCGTGTTCCCTCCTGCTGAAGCTTCTGTTCTCTGCCTGCTACATGCTGAGGGTGAGAGTCGGATCAAGGCTGCCGGGACAGTAGTTTGGAGTAGTCGTGCTGTTTCAGAAGAGCCACTTAATACCGAGGATAAAACTCAAATCTGAGCACAAACACTAGACAAGTCTCTAATTGAATCCCCACTGAGAGAACCAGAATGAACCCTTCGTCGTGGCTCTAAAATATTCACCACCTCCCGGGGGCCTCTGAGAATTTAGTTTGATTCCAAGGTTATACATCTTTCACGAAGCCACATCGACGTCTATCAAGTTGGGATTATATCTGCTCCCCTGCTTCTTCTCCTCCTCCTCCTCCTCCTCCTCCTCTTCCTTGTGTGCCTTCGGCGTTTTTAGTTTTATTAACCGTGATGCAAGTCAAGTACCACGAAAGACAACTTGTTACAGACAGATTGATTTTTTTTTCAAGCGCCTCATAGAAGACGAGGGATATAACAACACAACAGAAGAGTGTGTTCACGTTCTGGGAACTCAACCAATTCAAATATTCTTCCTCCTTCTTCTCAGCTTCTACCCGCCCGCTCCTCTTCCTCCACCTCCCACCGGCACAGTCTGTCTGAATACACCGAACCTCCGAGAGATTAAGTACATGCAGTGTGTGATGTGGACACATAGTGGGAGAATTTATTCCACCAAGAATTCAATTATATGCCAATAGGACCAATTTGACACAGCGTCTCCATCACATCGGACGGGCGAGTCCAGGAGAGTTGAAAATGTGTTTCAGAAAACTGCGCCTCCGCGGATCAATTGGTGGAACAGCGTGGTTCCCAGTCGGCTTCATGAGAGATAATCCTTCCTCCACTTTAATGTTTGTTGTATTTCACATGTGGCAGCTGTGTGTGTGTGTAATCGGTAGAACATTGTTTGTTTGTGCCGATGCTTTGTGTCTCTGTGAAACCCCGATTCCACCCGAGTGACTTGATTAAGCACACTTTGATTTAGTGGCAACGTGGAAAAATAATGACGCCAGTTCACCTGGGAACTTGTGTGTGTTTACACTTGTGTCTTTTTGTATTAATGTGTCGCCGGGAAGTAAACAACTGAAAAGGCAATTAGCACTTGGCCATCCTCTGTGAGAGCACCACCGTCGGTTAATGAGACTATTCTGTCCCCGGTGCACAGTTGCCTTGAAGGTGGAGTTTGATTGTGTTTCGGGGGGAAAGGACTCCACTCGGTTAGCAACGCAACTCTGTGCCAGAAACAAGGGAGTGTAGAAAAGGAGGAGAACAAAAACAGAAGCATTGTCTTTTTCTATTCCATTGTCAAATTCTCAGGTTTTGTGTTACAGCATTTAAAGTAATGTTGCCTGAGACTGTAGCGACCTCCATTCTCTTCAGAGGTGGTGTGAGCATATACAGAGGATAAAGATTTGAGTTATGCTCGTGTCACATGTCTTCCTCCTGCTGATGTGTCTTTTACTAACCAGAAGGTTGGTGGTTCAATCCCCATCTCCTCCAGTGTGAGTTCAAAACTTTCCCAGGGCGAGTTACTGAACCCCCTGATGTGACTGGGACTTTGACTGTTAAGCCATTTTTATTTATTTAAAATCAAACTACTTCATCATTAAGTTACTTGTCAACTTTCTAACTGTTATGACCCCTCAGGGGGTTTCGACCCCTTGTTGGGGAGCTGCTGTCATATAGAGTTGTGTTCTCAGTATATGAGCACATGTGTTGTGTAACTGTTGAACGTGCTTGTGTCGTGTCTCAATCCTCTGGACTGATTTAACTTAATAAGTGCATGTTTATGTTCATGTTCTCACTCTTACTCTCTCTAATCAATCCTTGAATAAGGTTTCTCTTTGTGCTTCTATCTGAACACGGTTCCCACTAAGTGTTTCTACATCAAATCAAAAGCTGCCTGCCGCTGTAAAGCTTTAATAATACCACTTACCAGTGTAGCCTTGGGTTCCATTCCTCGCCTATAGAAGTCTCGCCCTCTCATCTGCTCCACTTTGCTTTGTTGCGCTGTAATGAAGTCCACTTCTCCTCCGCGATGCTAAAAGCTCGACCCAGCGGAGCAGGAATCAGTAGATCTTTCAAACAACGTGCACGGGGACTTTGTGTCTCGCTGTGTGTGTTCTGCCTTGGGAGGCTGTACATCAGGGGGAAGCACCAATTTAGACAAAAGTGGTATTAGTTGGGGAGGAGAGGCCCAGTTCTGTGGAGTGATTGCTCCCCCGTGAGAGACTAAAGCCTCCACATGAGATCGTTACACGTGCTTTTTTTTTCAAAGAATAAAAGCACGATGGATTGAACCCTCGTGAAGAACAAGTAACAGCATGTGTCCACCGACAAGAAAACATAGCAAATACACCAAAATAAAAGAGTTCAAGCCCAAACTCTTGTAAATCAATCAAGTCCCGGCTGCTGCAATTACTGTCCGATGCACCAAGGACGAGGAGAAATGATTCATGAGAGGCTTTTGATTTCAAAATTGAAGAACTGAATAAATTGCTTGTAGGATTTTGCAGTTAGAAGGAACCTGGAGTCTTTAAACCTTGGAAGGAAACATTGTGTAAATGTCAACGCAGATATTTTTCCGATGCTTCCTTTGGTTGAAATGAAAAGGAAACTGCAGCGACAGATCTATTATTAAATATGTATTCATATCAGAACATGGATGAGGGAACTTATTAAAGGGTTTCATCTTCAGAGAACTCATCTGGATCTCTCTCATTTTATGGTAGATCTTGAAACATCAAGTTTCATCTCACCTGTGCATCCTCTTCATGCTTTATGTGTGTTTGTATTTCCAAGTGTCCCTGATTAACTTTATGGGTTAGACGTGATTCCAACACCTCCAGTGGACATAACCCAGTTATTCAAGATTTTTAAAAACTTATTTTTGATGCACTTGGTGTTTTAAAGGTAGATTTAGACATTTTCTCTGAACACATTTGTTAGTGACTTTGTGTTTTGTTCGGGAAACTTTGTTGACCTTCAATGTGCATCTTCAAATCTGTCTCTGTCTCAGCAGTCGAGTTTCTCCTCCGCTCTGTCATCGGGGACTCTCCCTCGAAACTGCTCTTTCCTTCACTAACTGAGTTTCAACATTTGAAATGCACAGACCACTGTCATTGAGATTAATTCCAAACCATTTAATAGATTTTATACGTTTTAGTTTGGAATATCTAGTCTTTTAAATAAAACATCCTAATGTATGTTTTCTTTTTTTTTGGGAAACACACAGAGAAGAACTGCATGACTGCACAAAGCAAACGAGAGCAGATAAAGCACAACATGTAAATTCTATTTTTAAATGTTGACTGCTCGTTTCAGGTCAAGGGGAAGACGCGGCACGGTGTGGAACAAGAGAGCGCCGAGGGGAACGGGGAGAAAAGAGCTCTTTCTATAGAGGGCGACGATTGTGGATGGAATCTACTTACAAGCCCGATGCAGGCTGCAGGAGGAGGCGGCTGAAAGCCAGTGGAGGCTGTGTGAGGACAAACCATTAACATCCCTGAGGAGCTCCATTACCGGGGATGTAGGTCTAACAATGCCATAAAAATCTGTCGCTGGCTGAATCTGAACACACGGGGAAAAAAAAAGAAAAAGGGAGAAGCAAGTGTTACGGTTGCAAATCAGAGAGAAACAACCCGGGCTTGTCTGAGAGCCACGAGTTTCTCCCTCCAGCAGCAGCAGAGTGTCCAGCCACCGCTCTGCGTTAAAGGTCACAGTGGGAGTCGCACACACACACACACACACTTACCAGGCCACCTGACCCCCGGGCCAATCAAACGGCAGCCACAGGGTTTTCTCCCGCAGACTGAGACGAGGTGGGCCGTGTGCAATCAGCCTGGAGAGAGCCTGACCCCCTCAGCCGTGTCAGACCTTAACCTTTCCGATAAGGTGCGTGTGTGTGGCTTTTGCCGAGGAGGAAAGCCGGTGCCCTTCCAACGGCCTCGCAATTTGGAGCGTTTTTGATTTGATACCGCTCGCAGCATTTCTCATCACACACACACACACACACACACACACACACACACAAACACACAATTTGTTAATTTGGGGAGAGGTGGTGGACCATTGGCAGAAAAATTGGACTATCGGTAGAAAGTTACGGACATCGGACTGGATGGACAACACCTGGATCTGTTCCAAAGTCCAAAGAGCACCCTCCCTACCCCCACATGTCTAAGTGCCCCTGAGCAAGGCACCTTACTCCCCCAACATCTGCTCCCCGGGCGCCGTGCATGGCTGCCCACTGCTCTGTGTGTCCTGCACCAGATGGGTTAAAAGCAGAGGACAAATTTCCCTCATGTGCATGTTGTGTGACTGTGCATGTGTTTGGGATCAATAAATGTATCTTATCTTATAATTATTCGCTAGTTCAGTTCAGGAAAACTAATGAATTCTCTCTATTCATACGAGCCCCATTTCTCTACCAATCACCGCAGTTCTAGATTAACCAATTTGCATTAATTAGGTCGTTAGCCGTATCCATTAGCAACGCCGCCTATCTGCCGTTTCCCTGGCGACACGATACCTCTAAAGGTGTGTGACCGCTGGAGGAGAGAGAGAAAGGTAAAAAGCCAGCGAGAGGACCCCGTGTCCTGAAACACCGCTGTGAGGCAGCCGGTGAGCGCGGCCTGTCATGTTCCTCCGAGGCGGTGACGGCCTGATGTGAGCACTTGAAGTGACAGCGGGCTGAAGAGAACAGATCTCCCGACTCGGTGACACCGGCGGTACACTCCCAGCTCGCTCGCCCGGTGGGGATTCGCTTCGCTCGGGAACAAGTCAGCCGCGTGCGTCAGGTCGGCTTTGTGCTCGTCGGTGAGCCGCCGCTGTCTCCAGGAAAAGTTTTGTAAAAATAAACACCAACTCAGATTGTTGGGAATATGGCCACTTTTCTTTTTTGCATTTCTCTCGGGGGTTATTTTCCCTCCCTCGACTCCTCAGTATTTTTGGTAACTCTCTGTGCTTCAGTTGGAAAAAGGGGAATAAAGGCAGGAGTGTTAGTGGTTATAGATTTGTACTACAACTTAATAACTGGGTAAAAAGCACAGTTGCATTTGCGTCCTCTTACCTCAGATTGTATATAAATATGCACTGTTCACTGCATATATTCATATCCTAGTTTAAACTTTACATTTTCCCTGCATTTAATTTGTTTTCTTATTTATTACTTAATTCTGATCTCCTGTTTGCTGCTGCAGCACAAAATTGTGGTCCAGGATTTAAGGTGTTTAGATGCATCGGGGACAGATGCTCTCTTCTCTGTGTCACGTGTGATTTCTGGTTCAATGTTCAGATATTTAACCACATATCATGTTTCTGAATGTTCAGTAGTTAAAGTTCTTTATACACTGTTTTATATTGAAGCGTCTTCCTGACTTAACTTCCTGTTTGTATCCGGTCTCCCTCCTCATTGGTTCTACCTATGTCCTGTAAACTTGTGTTTTTAACCTTTATACTTGTTTGTCAGTCCCTGAGAGCTCCACTGGTTGATTTAGAAATCATATTTAATGGTTTACGAACCAGGAACCGATCCTGTGGTTTTTCATCATTCTTCCTGCACGGCAGCGATACGCTTCTGTAGCTCTGATTCCACTGCTGTGATGATGTGTGTCTGTGCCTGGCTTCATGTCTGTGGCCTCACCCGGCTCATGTGGTGTTTAGAGTCTGACGTCTGTGGAGACACAGGTGGACCATGCATCTGCAGCCACAACAGGGAAACAGAAGTGCACACTGTTGTGCGCTTCACTGCACTTTACATCCTATGCAGTGGAGATAAATCAGTGTCACAATGAGCTTCTCCCTCCCCTCAGTGGTTTCTTCTTATCACAAAATATGAAATAAAACTCTAATTAGTTCTTATGAAGCTGATGCTTTGTGGAACTGGAATTCATCTCTTCTGCTTGGCTCCTGTTTGACAAACTAGAAGCCACCTCAACACTGTGTGGAACAAATATAGATCTCCTGACTGAATGGCTTTGTGGATGGCGTTGCTATTTCGAGGAATCCCTCGTCAGACTAACCACAGGCTGCCAGCGCCTGCTGAGCTCGGTTCCCGTCTCCTTGGGCCCCTGATTGCAGTCCTGCAGGTGGTGGAAGGTCCAGATTACACTAATCACTGCGAATGTGTTTGGACGAGCGTCAAAGAGTCAGTTACCCCATCAGTTACCCCGTCAGTTACCCCGTCAGTTACCCTAACATCAGGCACAGTTTGTGTATTTTTGGACATCGAACCGTGAATGAATCGGAGGCTCTCCAGATACAATGTGCTGCAGAAATCCATACGTCAGAGGAAGGGAATGGAGAGGACATCGAGGAGGGGCTGCAGGCTGAAGGAGTCGAATCTGCTTCAGCAACTATGCATCTGGAACGGAGTCCGATTCCCAGACGGAGCAAAGTGGATTCACTATAAAACACCAGAGCTCGTTAAAGCTCGGAACGTGGAGCAGGAAGAACAAATGGAAAGGACACGTTTATTAACCGTCGCTTTTTATGGGTCAATCACCAACAACTATTGCAAAGTGCTGGTGTTATAAAGCAACTAAAGGAACTGCGGGTGTCAAGTTTAATTTAGCATGAACGGCTTTGATCCGGAGGGTTTTGCAAAATTATCACCTGGAGTTTTTCAATCTGCTCGGTGACTTATCGTAGTTTTAAGAATCACTGCTCAGAAACAAGCGGCCTTCTAAAAGGATAAGACGCCATCAACTCAAAATCCAGTATTAAATATCCTCCTCATGAACGATATCTGCTCGTATCTGCTGGTCTCATCCATGTGATCCCTATGATGAGGAACCATGCAACTCTTTCCTATTATTGTGTAAACTATGGATGTCTAGTGTCTGTAAAATGGATCCAGTTGTAATGTGAGTCCACAGATATTGTCTCCTTGCACCAGTTGGGTTCTGGATTTTTTATCTCTGATTGGTTGCAAAGCTTCACAAATGTGCTCTCTACCAAATGTGGGTAGGTCAGGTAAAAATATCCATTAACATTTTGTTCAACTAACTTAATCCAGGTTAAAAATATTGTTTATTTAAGGATAAACCTTCAGTTCACTAACTTTAAGCAGCATGAGTGTGTTAGGAGCAGTTTACAGAACCGTACATTCAGACACCAGAGACGTCACAACTCCCATCTTCAGATGTTTATTTTTGATATCATCATCAAAATTTTTACAAAACATTTTTCTGACAATAATATACTCAAAGAAGAGCCATATTTTTGCGCTTGGACCAGGTCTCCACAAAAATGCGTAAAGGTCTGAATACAGTTAGGAGAACCCAACAAAAAAAATAAAAATTCAGAATCCAAAATCAGAAATAAAAAAAAACAACCTACTACCAAAGAAAACAATGCAGCGCATATTTACATCCTACAGAAATCAATGCTCTCTGCAAGAAATGAATGAGGAGACAGCCGTGGGTCCTGTGGTTTAAGTGGAAAGCATCATTTTAGAGGGGAAAGTGCTCTGAGGCTGCAAAGAAACAAAGACTTATTCTGATATTGCTTTCTGTCAGACTCTCTCTCTCTCTCTCGCTCTCTCTCTCTCTCTCTCTCTCTGTCTCTCTCTCTCTCTCCCTCTGGACTGCGGGGGTGCAGCGTATTCCAATCAAAGCCTTCCTTTTCCCCGGCGCTCGCGTTACGACCAATTAGGGGCATAAACGGTCTTTGTCGGTCCCGACGAAGAAGTGTGTTTTTCTCCGACAGAGGTTAATGACCGTGCACCCCCCCCCACCCCCACCCCCCGACATGAGCAACAGCAGAAAAACACAGTCAGGACAATGCGGATCAGAGGTTAAAGACTTCCTGCTAATGTGGAACAGCATGGAACAATAACAATCAATGGGGACCGGCCTGAACATCAGTAATGGTTGTTTCAGAGGAGGTAGAGGAGTGGGTGCTGCTTTAGATACACAGGCACAGGCACAGGCACGCGCACACACACACACACACTTAGGCCTTCTGGGTACATGCAGGGTCGCTAACTCACTAGCACGGCTTCCTGTCTCACTCGGCGCCTTCTTAGCACGACACACTTATTAATTCTCATCACTTTGCAGTCTGCACACGCGCTAATGACACACTAACAAAAATAGAAAGTGGAAATCTTGAGGTGGCAGATGGGGAAGCATTAGCCTGTTTATTCATTCAGTTCTTCTTCTTCTTCTTCTTCTTTTGCACCCCCCCACCCCCTCCTCCCCTCCGATCCGTACATATCCTCGCTGCCTCCCGGGAGTCGAGGCCCCGGGGATGTGCTCCGGCGCTGCCTGCAGGTGAAACCCAGACGTGTGGAAGAGGAGGTGAGAAAGGCTGCAAAGCCTCATCTGGATTGGAATTAAATTTTTCAGGTAATGGATTAGAACCTGTAGACGCTCACAGATGGCTGGGGAACTGGAATGAATCAGAACCTCAAAACCTTTTTTGCCCTACTTGTTTTTTGGGATTGCAATGATTGTTTCTGAAAGTAAAGTCTGAGGAGGTGAAGTGGATTCTGTGTGATGAGGAGCACATTATTAAATCGAATAAGTCCAAGAAGGGGTTTAAAGTATAGATGTGTGTTTTTTCTATGCATGCATGCATATTACATAGAGGATGCAAGTATGCCTTTTGATTTGTGTGAGCCATATGTCACTCTACAGACTGCTACTGTGTGTGTGTGTGTGTGTGTGTGTGTGCAGCGACCGGGATGCACCCGTGTCACCGGGGGTCGGACGGGGAATCGGCCCTGACGTGTCACTTCCTGCGCCAACAGTCGTCTTGGCCTGTTCGCAGCAGAAGATCATTTCTCCACAACCGGTCATGAAGCCATCCTGCTCTTTTTCCAATCACACGCTGAGCTGACCTTTAGTAACGACCTCATGAATTCATAATGTAGAGCTTCTCGTGTGCTCCTTGATACGCAGGCGGTTGCTTCCCCTCTGCAGCAGAGACGACAGGAGACCGTTGTCTTCTGTGAGGATCTGCAGGGAGAGGCATTTTCTCCCACAAATACTAATACATGGAATAATTTAAAAAACAACTTTTAATTTAGTCGATGAGCCGATTCTGGAAATCAATTTAAAGGTCCTGGAAAATAAAAACCGTCTCCTGCAGGAAAAGGTAAACATGTGTGTGTGGGTGTGGGCGGGGCCTCAGGGTGGAGTATCTCAATGGCATCGGGAGGGGGGGAGGGGGAGGAGAACGCCATGAACTCGCCTGACATGATCATGTATGAAAGTGACAATCAGATTTGTTTACCACGTTATCGGGGGGTGCCAGGCGCTCGGATCCTTTCCAGCCCCCGGTTCAACCCCTGGCTGAAGCTGTTTGTGTCATTTCTTAAAGTGGAATAAAAAGCCGCCTGGGGGCCGTTTTTTTTTGTCTGTAACAAAATAAAATGTCCTTGAACTTACCCATTTGTCCCTCAATATATTTTCTCTCTCTCTCTCTCTTTCTCTCCTCCCCTCGTGCCTCTTCTGCTTCTCTTCTTCCCTTACTAGATTTGCATTTAGCTTTTTCCTCTGAGCATAAACACGACAATATGAAAGTTTTCTCTGAGACTCTTCAGACTTTTCTTCACCCCACCCGGAGGAAGAAAGAGGGGGGGAAGGAAGAGAACAAGCTCCCAGTGAAGACTTGAGCCAGACTCTGAGATGGAAGAGAGAGTCGGGGTGTATGCAATCATAAACAAACAAACGCAGAAGAGGAAAATAAAGCCTGTTTGCGTCGTGGGGCTGTAGCGCGCAGGGTCCTGGAGTTCAGCTCAAACATGCATCATTAGCATGCAGCGCTCCCCCCCCCGATGGCAAAGGAAACGGGCAAAAGACGAAATGATAACTGACGACGGGATTCAAACATTCCACTGAACGTATCCAATTATTAGTGAGGAGATTTAATTGTTAATACACAGGGATTTTTGAGCTTTTTACTTTTCTAATAACGCGTGAAGGCCAACGTGAAGCTTTGATCGTTTTGTCGAGGGCGATGGGGAATCGAGGTAATAACTACATGTGGGGGGGGGGTTTGGCAGGAGACTGTTAAATGGGGGGGGGAGACGTACACACGACGCACACGGCGCCAGGTAAATCCTACTCTAGGTCTAGACCGGGGCAGGAGTGGGTCTGAAGACAAGTTGTCAGGTGTTCGTTGCAACAGGGCGACAGGAAACACCTCTGTGGCTGTTCCCCCTCTGGGTCGGGGCTCTTCCCTAACCGCGTAAGTTTCCCCAAAATATCAGCATGCGGACAGAAAATATAACATCGTTAAACAGGTTCACCCGAGTCACCGAGAGGCAGACATGAAATTCAGGCCAAGGAGTTAGCGGGAGGGGGAGGGGGGGTGATATAGAGCAAGGCAAGACAATACATGGATAGAAGTTAGAGAGCTCCCATTATAAAGACATTGGCACAGCAGCTGCTATTACAAAAGTAAACTCCACCAGCACTATGAAGCAACCGTACTGAGCGACTCAGCTTTTTAATGCAATGTCCTGTACACAAAGGGGGGGGCGACTGGAGCCCTTCTTAGGCTCAGACTTGTGGGGTCGCTTGTGTTTTTCTGGGGCTGGTTTTTGGTAAATAAAAAAAAACATTTAACAGAGAAAGAACTTATGGCACATCGAAAAAGAAACATCCTTTCACAAGTTTAAACGTTGTAAAGAATATCACACTACTTCCCCTTGGGTAGACCTTGAAATGGCAGAGGTGGAATTCATCGATAAGAAGAGTGGGATGTGATAAACCTCCTGCACGATCAGCTCTCACACGTCAGAACAGAAAACCATGAATCTCTGTGATTCACTTCAAAACGGATTTGGGATTTTGAGAAACAGCCTCGGTAACTTCTGTCGAATGGCGTGATGCGTGGAATAGTGACGGGAGCAGATAGAAAAATATTTATCATCGAAACAACAGGAGCGTCGCGGCAGGAAACCTCCTGGGGTCGGATCCCCCGCCGCAGAGTGAATAAGGCTCCTCTTCTGGTCACAAGCAGTTTGTGTTTCAGAAGAAGTGAAGTTCATTTTTCTTTTTTTTTCTCCTCCTCCTCTTCCTCCTCCTCCTCCTCCTCCTCCTCCTCCTCCTCCTCCTCCTCCTCCTCCATTAAAGATTCACTATTTACACGATAAATAAGTTCTATTTGATTTTTTGTCCTTTGATTAGTCTTATAGAATTTCTTGACATCATCTGTGAACACCTCGAGAAAGAAAGAAATTGTCTCTTCCGTTTCAAAGCCAGAATAACAAACAGAAACAAAACCAAATAAAGTCTATATTTTTTCTCTCTTATCTTAAGGATACAACCACTTTTACTTGGGGGTTATTATTTAACCCCCTTATCAGGTTCATCTGTGGATGAATCAGCTGCTCTGTGGGAGGACGGTTTCCTCCAACCCCCCTGTCGAGGATGACCTCAGGTCAAGCCGGAGATGATGTTTGACAGGCCGCCGCGGTCGTATCCGATCCGGTTCCCCCTAAGTCAATAATAAGCAGTGCTCCACCTGGTGGCCGGTGGGGGTCAGCGGGTGCAATACAGTCCAGCACCGCTCCCCCCTCTGCTGCGGGATAAAAAGGAAAAAAGGTGGGGGATGAGCCAGGCGATATTCCCAGTCCAGGTCGAAGAGAAGTCAACGTGCCTGGTTGGCCGCGCTCCCACTAGAGGCACTGGTGTTCTCTGTGGTCGTGATGGGAGCAAGTGGCCCCCGGAGCTTCGCCCAAAAACCCGGGCGAGGGCGGAGCTCTCCAAAGTGTCCGGAGTCAAACGGCGACTCCACAAAGGTTCTGGTTCGGGGCAGTGAGAGTGGTTCGGCCTTCAGTAGAGTGGACCTTTTTTAAGAATATGTACAATTCGTTTTGCATTCAAATGTACTTATTTTTTTATCACAACAAAACAACCCCCCCACCTCCCTTTCCCTCCCCCCTCCCTCCCCCATGAGTACCTCTTTAAAGCATAGTGAGTAATTCAGCTGGGATATAATCATATACAAAAAAGAAAACTGCCATTCTGAAGTGGAAAGGGCCCAGTGTCATGTGCAGGAGAAAGTGATGGATCATGCTGGGATGTGTGTCTGTGGTCGAGATCAGTGATGATACATAATCATGAGAACAAATAAAAAACCTTTTGTTTGTGTTGATCTGTGCAGACGAGCTCGGAACCGCCTGAGACCAGCGGCAGGTTTTGGTTTGTAATTGTGACTTTGAGGTTGGAGACGTTTTAGGAACGCCCCCTCGCCCCTCGGCTGAAGTAGCACATGTGCATTAAAAATGATAAAAAAAAACAGAAAAAGTAAAACTCTTTGGTTCGACATGCACATTAATGGAGTTCAGCGTGAAGTCACTCGTCTGAAGGAAGTGACTCATCTCTACAAAAATAAAAGAGATCGATTTTTTTTTGTGTGTGTGTGTGTGTGTGAACGACTACCGACTATAAAAAGTAAAAATAATCACAGTAAGAAGCCGCCTGCTCTTCACGCCACGTTCAGTGTCTTTTTTATGTTTTCCTTTTTATGACTGAAAACTTGTGTTTATTGCACTTTCCCTTTTCCCTCCCGCCTCGGTGCCTGGTGGACGCTCCGTTAGGCTGTGAGCAGGAGCCCCGTGAAAACACCGGATATATCTGAAACAAGGTAAAACCATTCTGTCACAATCCAGATCACCTCCCATTCAGTCAGTGGTGCCACGTTTCCATTGAGGTGAAAAACAACAGAACAAAAAGAAAATGATCAGCTGGCGTCTCAACCTCGACCGGTGAGTCGGTGTGTTTCTGATGGCAAACCCCCTCCAGGCAGAATGTGATATACTTTTTAATTTTTTTTTACATTTTTTTCCTCTAGTCATGTTCTGAAAACAAGGCCCCCACTGAATCAACCAGCTCACCTGCCCCTTCATCTCAAAGTCAGGGTTATTAAAAGGCCCCTTTGCCCCCGTTTCTAACAACCAGGCTCGGCCCGCTAGCGTCCGAATTTGAGTGTGCCGGTGCGCTCGCCGGGGGGGAAGGGCCCGCCGCCGGGGGGGAAGGGCCCGCCGCCGGGGGGAAAAGGGCCCGCCGCCAGGGGGGAATGGCCCGCCGCCGCCGCCGGGGCCCTCGGCCGGTGGTCTGAGGGGCAGCGGAGGGGAGCGAGGCCCTGGCATAGGGGCGCCTATGATGGCAGCGGAGGGCACGGCGGGCAGCGCCACTGTCTGTATGGTGCCCCTGTCACGTGGCCCCAGGTCGTCCAGGCCCTGGGGGGGGCCCTCGTAGCCCATGTTGAGCCGCAGGGGTTGGTGGGCCTGGCAGTAGTCCACAATGGGCTGCTCGTAGCGGTAGAGGTCAGTGCACCCATCTGGTGGGGGACCTGTTCAGAGAGAGAGAGAGAGAGAGAGAGACGAGAGAGAGAGAGAGAGAGAGATGAGAGAGAGAGAGAGGAGAGATGAGAGAGAGAGAGAGATGAGAGAGAGAGAGAGTAGAGAGAGACGGAGAGAGAGGAGAGAGAGAGAGAGAGGGAGAGAGAGAGAGGGACGAGAAGAGGACATGAAGAAAGAGCGTTAGACACAAAGGTTCAGATTTACCAAAAAACACGAAATAAAGTTGAAAATAAAATTGTAGCATTATGTCCAATGATGTCACAAATGATTATGCACACTATTGAATCTGTTATGAGTCATCCACATCATGCTTCATGTTTTTATTTGATATTCATTTCATTTTAACTCAACTTTTGTGTGTTAAAGCTACTCTTGTGTTGTCTGGCCATGCAGAGAGTTTGTGTGTTTTCACGGGCCCAGCTGAGGTTCATCACCTTTCACCACGAGTGACTGGAGGTGAGAGGAATTTCATTTGTGTTGTGAGAACACACATCCAGCTTTTTTTGTGTTGTTGTGATGCCGTTGAACCAAACTTTTTATTCTGTTTCAAATGAAACACGGTTCAAATGCAGAGTATCGTCCAACCAGAACAAACGCACCCCCCCGGACCACAGACACAGCTGTTTACCTTTCGAACATTACAATCCTTTCAAATGATGATGTTGTGTTTGGTTAATTTGTGCACAGTCCTCTTGGCAGCTCGCTCCTGGGCCCTGTGCACTCGTCCTCACATGGCGACCACCTGAGCCGGCAGCTACACAAAACCTGTGTGCTGCAGAATCCCCCCCCCCTTAAAAAAGCAAGTGCTCTGAAGCATCTGCGACAAATCCTCCGATGAGAGATGACAAGAAGCACACACAACAATAAAAACAACAACAACAGCAGCAGCAGCGGGAGCTACAGATATGACACCGGCACGGAAGACATTAATAATACAACCCCTGACTCCACAGGAGGCGTGAGGGTAGTGTCGCAATCTGCATCTGTCTTTCATGCACACTGGTGAAACCTTGTTATCGGCCTTCACCAGTGATGGTGACCAGAGCTCCGACCCGAACCAGTACGTGAGTGACCCATCCCAACTTTCAACACACATACGAAAGTCCGTTTTTTTTACAAGATGCATGTTTTTCTACAATGGTTTCAGACTAAAGACAAAAGCATTGAAACATGAAACCAAATTCAGTTACTTGGTTAAACACCAAAAGTAGAAAAATGTCCATTTCGAATTGGTGAACTGGAACGTAGGAAATAAATAATAGTCCATAGCTATTACAGCTAAATGCTGAATTACGTCCCAGAGAAGCAAAGCATTAGAAGACAGGTTAATAAAGTGGATTTGAAATAACAGAGTAGGGTTCATTTATTAACTTAATATACAAAGAACTTCTGATAAGAGAATTTATATTCGAGGGACTATAAAACAATTTAGGACAGGATTTCTTGAAAGGACGACTCTCTGTGTCAATGAAATGCAGATAAATGCAGAAGGAGACGGGGGAATAGTGTCTGTTTATAAGCGAGTGTGTGTGTCTGTGTGTGTGTGTGTGTGTCTGTCTGTGTGTGAGAGAATGAGCTCACAGATTTCAAAGTCAAATGGAAATGGCGTCGTGCAAACGCAGCCTGGCAGATCAGGAATTCCCCCGAACCAGGGGGTGAAGATAAAGCCACTCGGAGAGCATTAACACCAGTTCTGTTTCAGATTTAAAAAAAATGCTGTTATTCTGTAACCTGGAGCATTACAGTAACACGCCTCCGTGATGCACTGCGGCGTCACAATCCAGCAATTGCACACATAAAAAACAGCTGCCGAGAACAGGACACATTTTCATAAAATCACTTCAGTCCACGACGCCCACGCACCTCCGGAGCCGCCACTGATCCTCTCTACCATCACTTCCTCTAGTATACCCCATCTTTCTCCCACACACTACACCCACCACTACATGGATCACCCCTACATCCTTAACCGAGAGACTGTATCCATTACATTATAGGCTCATGTGGGTGGGGATGTTACTCCCCTCTGTCATTTACGATCCTACGGAACAACACCTGAGACCACTCACGCTTCCACAGACCCTCCCACCACCCGTATCCTTCGGTTTCGGGGGGGTATACACGGGCGTCCAAGCTGGCGCAGACAGGGCTTCGGTGGGGTTCGCGCAAGGGTGGTGTCTGTAGATGTTGCCTGAGTGTTCGGCGGTGTGTG
>CM076733.1:16543211-16583011 GCA_038501795.1 Pseudopleuronectes americanus | reverse complement strand
GCGCGTCGCCGCTTTTGTTTCCTGCTACCGTCGGGGACTGTCTTCCCTCGGAGGGAACTCATCTGATGGCATCGCTTCATCACTCGCTCAACGAGTCTTATTTAAAGATACCTCTGTTTTGGTTGCTGCGAACCTGGAAAAAAAAAAATAAAAAACAGAATTCCACACAGCATTCCAACTGAAGCTCCGACTCCGGCCTACCTCCTCAGCTACATGCGATCCTCTCTCCGTCGACCCTCGGAAATAATTTGTATATAAAATGGAAATCTTAATCTACCTTTTAGAATATGTGTACATAAATGAACCGACACAAACGTATGCTGTATGGAATATTTAATCCTCCTGGCTTGTCTCTCTGCCATGCAGATTCGATTGTCCCAGTCATTGAAGTGACTTGACCCTAGTTTTGTTGGATCCTGTGCCTGCCTCCGCACTTATCTTCTCTTCTCTTTCTGCCCGTCCCTGTCGCGAGACTCTGCCTGCTCTCTCCTGCTCTGCCCCTGTCCTCCTATTTTCAGGCGTTCTGCAATGATCATCGTTCTCTTCTCCCTCTACCCTCTTCAGCCTCCGTCCACACTTTTTTTTCCCTTATTTTTTCCTTTTCTCTTCGTTCTCCTTACCTCCCCTCATCTCTTCAAATCACAAGTCTCTCCTCGTCAGATCTCTGATCCTCCCGCTTCTCTCTACATCTCTCTCTCCCACTCTTTTTTTCTTTTTCTTTTTTTTTTCGTTTTTTTTCTTTTTTTTCTATTTTTCTCCCCTCTGCATATCTTCTCCTCTCTTCCCATCATTGGCTTAGCCACACTCACCGTATCTTCTCCGTTGATTTCAAACAATTCACCGTTACTCTTAACATCTCCTAACTCTTCCTAATCACAATCTCCCCTCGTACTCCTCCCGTATGCACTTACACCTAAACCCAACTTCTTCACAACCTCCCCTAGATCATACAAATATCACACATACTTCAGCGATCCATGGAAACTCATCCACGTCCCGTCCCAAACTTGGTGCTCTCTCCCTCCACCGACTATCGTCACAACTGCACTCCCTTTTCACACCACATCTCCGCGGAACCAACATCAAACTAGGGACCACCTCACCTCACGAAACACCTCCCAACAACCGGTCCTCAATTACCCATTCGTTGTCCTCACTTGCCAACGTTACATCACAATGGAAGAGTCCCCTTTCTTTGATATCTTTTTTTTTTTTTTTTTTTTTTTTTATATTTTTTTTTTATATTCTCCTCAGTCCTCTACCCCTCTTTTATCATTTTTTTTTTTTTTTTTTCTCCTCCTCTTCTCCGCTTCCTTCTCCGTCACTATCCTTTCCTCCTCCTATCCTCCTCTTCGTCCCCATACCTTCTCTCCTCGACCTTCCCTCTACCCCTGCTCTCTTCGTTTCTCTCTTCATCCTTCTTCCTCGTCTACTCTTCTCTTATCCTCTTTTCTTTCTCTATTTTTTTTTTTTCTTCATTTATTTTACCCCTCACCACCTTGCTTTTTTTTTTTCTTCCCTTTTTTTTTTTTTTTTTTTCTTCTTGTTTTCTTCCTCATTTTTTTTCGTGTTTCTTTTTTCATTCCTTATCTTTTGGTCTCTCCCATTTATTCTCTTCCCTCATCCCTCCACTTCTTCGCGTCCTCCTTCTCTGAATCCTCTCTCACTTCATCCGTCTCCTTTCGCTGCTTCACTCTCCTCTCGCTCTGCCTCATCCCCCGACCTTCTCACGATCCCCCTCTCGGTCCTCTCTCCTCTCCCCTCCCCCCTACCCTCTCATTGCCCCTGCTCTGCGTGCCCTTCTCCCTTATCTCAGTCTCCCTCATCGTTCTCTTCCCTCTTCTTTCCTTCATTTTCCTCTTTGCTCTCTCCCCTCTCTTGCTGTCTCTCCTCTAGTCATTCTCTCTCCCTCCTCTTTCCTCTTCGTCTCCTCTGTTTTTTTTTCCTCCCTGTCCTCACATCCCTCTCTCCACTCGAACTCAATCACCTCACGCTCTCCTTTCTCTTCACGTCACGGCCCTGTCGGTCTCACTCCACTCCCTATCCCTCCGTGCTTTCACCTCCACTCTACTATGTGCCCATGCCTATCTCCTCTGAGTCCCTGATCCGTCTGTCGCTCACTCTACCTGTGGCTCCCATCCTCAAAACTCAACTCGTCACACACGGGTTCACGTCCCATCTGCTCCTCATTCCATTTCTCACGTCTCCTCAGATAGCGGAATCACAGACGTCTGCTAAATCAAATTCAAAGCTCGGTGCTACGATGCACTTGGACGACGCCATCGTTGCAGTCGACTTCCCCTCATATCCTCACCTCAATCATCATACCACTCTTGTTCCTCTAAGCCACATGTACATCGCGTTAACTCTCTCTATTGGAGGGCACTCATCATCGCTCTCCAGTTGTCTCACGTCCACCCGAAGAACCCTTTCTCTCTGCAACTCGATCTGCTCTCGCACCTCCTCTCGTCCTCCTCCCTGCGCGAGGAGACAATACTCTCTACTCCTCCCAAGCCGTTCCCTCACTCTTCGATTCACCATCCATATCAATACTAAGGTTGTATTCTTTTTTACTTCTATATCTAGTTTTTTTACTCCGCTCCTCAGCTCCCTCTGCCCGCCTATCTGTTCGCCATCTCTGCACGAGCCGCTGGGTACTACTTCCCCGTAGTCTTTGCACTATTCTAGTTCACTACCACATGGCTCTCGCCTGTCTCTCCTCTTTTTCCTCCCTTCCTCACTCACTCTCTCTCTCCCCTTCTCTGTTTTCTCACACTGTCTGTAAGTGTTCCCTCGCTCTCCTGCTCTCTCTCTATATCCCTCTCATCACGCTCGTTTCCTCCTCTTCTCTCACTCTCCATCCCTCTTCCCCCCATGCTGGCGTCCTTCTGTATTTCTGTTTCATGACAGATCCAAGGACTTGTCTCCTCCTCCTGATGTGTTAATATCTGGAGCTTTAGAGGCCGATGACTTCGTCCTTGATTATCTATCATGAACGCAGATTTTAAAAAACAACTCTGGCTCACAGAGCCGTCGCTTTAGTGAAGTCAGTGAGTCGCTGAGTCATCCTTGACATCCTCATTTTTTATGTCAGCTGATGAATATCACACAAGGTCAGATTTGAGCTCAGCGATGCAAAGAATTTATTTTTGTTTTCATTCAGCAGCAGTTTGTTGGATCTGTCCTTGGTTGTCCTTGTAGCAAGTACTTAACAGTTTATGGGTCTCACTCAGATAAAAGTCATTCAGACAGATACCGTGATTATCTCAATGATTAACATCTCGAGGGGATGATTTTAACTTATGTATCAGATTGAAAAAACTGTTTTATTGTGACTCAGTAGGAAAATAGCAAATAAGCATGCCTGTCTCTTTCTGTAGTTATATAATAAGTAGATAAAATGGATTATAGTGATGTAGCTCTAACTCTGTCATCCAAAGGGCTGAAATCTGAAAGCATGTCTCATTCTGAATCATGCTAGTTGAGCCCTGATGAGTAATGTGTTGCTCGCGTGGTCTCAGGATGGACTGGGAGGGTCGTTTACAACATAGGGAAATTCTGCTCGGTCATTTGGAGAAGAAGTACATACATGATTTGCAAAATAGATTATTGGGGTTTGAGAGTTGGATTGAGAGGTGGATTGGAGTCGATGAACTGTCGATGGACAACCCCACGTGAGAGCAGCTGCTTGGCCCTCGGCCTCAAGTGGGACGATGTGGTCGCCTCCTGGAATGCCTGGTATGTGTCCATTCCTGAAGAGCAGAAGAGATCATTCAGCCTTTGGTATAAAAAAAAACTATGACCCATAACAAGCCGCAGCGTCAGCCGCCCTCGCAGCCGACACGCAGATTGTACAGTTCTGACTCTGCCGCGAACGCGCTGCAGAGGTTTCATATCCGAAACAAGCCATAAAAAACCTGGAGTTTTGTCAGCAATGTAATAACGACGTCTCTCTGCGAATGAGAATGCACACACAATGAGGTCTACCACCATAGGAACAAACGCCTGAGAGCAGCAGGTCCCCGATGCGGTTTCGACTCCTAGAGCTGTAGGCTGCACCCACTGTCCTGTGTGAGTGACTACACTGTTTCTACGCTTCACTCTGACTCTGTTTCCTGTCTTTCCTTGCACTGTGTCAATGGTAAACATAACAGAGAGACCAAAGCTTTTCAGTTTCATCTCTGCTCTTGTTAGCAATAACAAGTGTTAGCATCAGCTTTTTAGTCTTTGTGAGAATTTATCCATTTCCCAACTAATGTACGTTAAAAACACTCATGTTCCTTATTAATATATTACAAAACCATCAGCACAGTCGACTTTAATCCAGTATCCACACAGTTCACTGGCTTGACATTCAATAGGTATTATTTTTAGTTTTTATCTTTTATCCAATCTCTGACTTGACATTGGATAAGGGAGGAGAACAGGCAGATGACTACGCAAGACATTTTTCTCTTTCTTTATATGTAGAGGTAAAGACTCTCCAATGTAAAATTCCATTATTCGTTACCAAATGCTTTCTCGCTATACCTCGTATTTACTGTCTTCTCGTTCCCGCCTAGCATATGAAAAAAAGTATTGAATTGTTCATCTTGCTTCCGAACCACCAGACCCTAGTCACCTGTAGGCAATTGATGAAGAAATATACACATCAATAAAGGTAGCAGAACGTGATAAGCCACCGGCACCACTTTTTCATCTTCATGGAACGGAAAATGTTGTTCTTGCTCAAAACACCTTCGGCATCTACCAGAACTACAGTCATAAAGCACTTCACTGGGGGTGGGGTGGGGGGGGGGGGGGGGGGGGGGGGGGGGAGGGGGTGGGTGGGGGGGGGGGGGGGGGGGGGGGGGGGGGGTGGCGGAGTGGCGACAACATCATAAATACTTCACATAGGCATAACTTACGGAGGGGAGGGGGGGGGGCGGGTGGGGGAAGAGGGGGGGTGGGGGGGGGGAGCATACCAGGGGGGGGGCACGACTGCTCCAACAGCACAATCAAAACCCGATACAGCCCACAACAATACTGACTAGCGGCGTCGCTGAATATCAGTGATAGAACACCTCACGCCGCAGACACGCACGCCCGCTACCTCCATCGCTCCCCTCAGTCGCCCCAGCGCACATTCTAAACAAACCGCCCCCCGTCCAGAACCCTCATCAGATCATTCACACACACGCAACACCCCCCCCAACCCACTCACAAGCCCACCAAAGCCACCCACCCATCATACCAGTAGGCCCCCGACTCGGCCAAATAAGTCCCACCCCCAGGGGCCACACGTTCACTCCCGCAATGAAGACCGGCCACAAACACGCACGACAAAGAAACACCCCCAAACCACACCCTCCACAAGTCCCCCAAAAAAACCAACCCCGACACACCCGCACCACAAAAAACACCAAACACCCTATCCACCATGGAATCCCACACAAAAAAACCAAAACACCGCCCAAAAAATGAACCATAGCACCCCCCCACCCACCCCTCCCGCCCCCAAAACCCACACGACGAGCCAGAACGGAACCGCACGCCCGCGACACACACCCCGCCAAACCACCAAACTATGGACCACACCCGGCACGCACCGCGAACTACCCCCCCATAACAACAACAAAACCCCCTCCCAAGAGGATCCTAAGGGCGAAGGGCTCCAACCCAACACCGCACAGCGACGCGATACCCCCCACCGCCCCACCGCCCACCTGCACACAAGACCCCCACCCCCCCTCCACCGACTGCACAACAAACACACACCCCACACCCCCACACCAGCCAGATGCGCGCTACCCCAAAACCCTACCACGCCACCATCCACCAGCGCACCATAGACCCACTACCAGCATCATCCAACTAAGTCCCAAAACCCCTAACCTAACCCCCCACCAACGCACCTTCGAACCCAGCCGTTACCGCTCCCTTCCCCACAAAAAAACTCAAAATCAGTGCCGACGCCCGCCTCCAAAATGCCTATCCCCTGGCGCCAGTCTCATAATTAATTGTTAGGAGACGATATAACAGAGATACCAAAAAGAAACAAAAAAAACCCACGCCCGCCCCCAAGGTGCCCCGTGTGAGCATAATAGCCCACGACGCCTTATAGCGCTCCGATCAACATTCGACTAAGCCAAGAAGTCCAACCCCACCCAAATGTCCTCCTCTGGGTTACTTTTTGAAAACACACCTATCTTACAGACTCGCAGAAGTGTTTTTAAGAATCCTGAAATGTGGATACTTGAAGCTTTACTCCGGGACCTGGACGCTCTGGTCTCCGTTCTCTTTCTTGGCCTGAACCAGATCGTTCCGAAAACTCGATTCTGCTCCGTAAGCGGTGTTTTCCCGTCCCAGTCCTTCCCAGTCCAGCCTGGCTCCCTGTCCCTGCCCTTTACAAACCAATTTGCTGTAAATTCAGTAAAGTCCTGTTCGGGACTATTCCAATATTTTTTCCCCTTTCTGGACTCCACTTCCTAACAGAGCTTCACTGTCAACAAGATGGAATCGACATTACTGCTTTTAAAATCCCCCCCGTTCCCCATATTTAATGGCTCTGACTTAAAGAGCCATCTTAGCCAAAGACTCCACTTAATCCCTGTTTTTTCAAAACTCTCCAGCAAGTGGTCTGTCTTGTGTAATTCTTCTTCTACTGTATTATGGATTTAAGTGTTTTTATTGTTGCTCTGGTTTTTCAGTACTGCAGGCCCCATGCAGGGCAGCTGTGGCTCCAGATGTTTTTCTTTCAGGTTTTGAATTATGCACCACCTCATATTAGTGCATTTCACAAAACGGCCTTTAACATAATGTTTCCCACGATACGTATATATGTGGCTTTCTTTTGATAAACTGTTTTACCAGGATACATCTGTGTTTCCCTTTTTTCTGGAATGGCACATCGTTATTTAAATTCTTATCTAAAAACAGATGTGAGTCAATTTTTTTTATGATTTGTAGTTTATGAACTGGGAAATCCGAACTTGCATCTTAAACGTGATATTTTCCTGTGAATTCTCTTCTTTCGGTTTTCAGAAAATCAATATCAGCTTTTTTTACCCAGCGTTTTCAGTGTGGCACAGAGGGTCGGTGGTTTGTTCTGTGTTTATAAAAGCGTCTCGCTGCTTGACTGACACCGGGGTTAAAGTGGACCTTGCACCTACAAAGGAAAAAGAGAGCAAAATGCAAATGCAAGTCTTGACTTAAGCATGCATCGTCCTTGATGAGTGAATCTGGGTCAGAGTTACAGAACGTATTGTTTGCAGGAGAACAACAGAACGTGGGAGTCTGCACAAGAGCTTCATCTGTGTTTTGTCCTTGGGTGTTTGCTCGTGTTTACATCCTGAGTTCGTCTGATTGGAGATGTACGAGGAGGCCGAGGTGGCGGGAGGAGGTTAATGGGAGACTCGGGGCTCCTGTGGAGACGGGAGCGTGGGGGCGTGTGGAGTCAAATTAGCGGGGCTAACGGGGAAGCGTGCTCCAGGAGCATCCACCGGGGCTCGGGCGGAGTAGAGGTGGCTACGCCGTGCCACGGATCACTGTGTGCCGTGGATCACCTCTGCTGGAGGTAATTGTCTTTGATCACTTCGAGAAAGTCAGCTACCATCAAGCAAAATCACAATCTATGAACTCTCTTGCAACAGCTAATCTGGGCTAAAAATAGCAGTTCTGACCCCATGTTGAAGCAAAGCAGACCCGGGGTGAATCCTGCAGAGTGTCGGGTGAAGTCTCCACCAGGGGATCCATCACAGGGAGTTTTATCTCTCCCTCTCTGGTGTTGATATTCCCCCGGCTGAGGAGAGAGGCCGGTGCGTGCCGTGCCAAGGGGCTGTTGGTGCGGGCAGATAGTCCGTCATGTGAACTGCTACTGTACAGATCTGCAGAGGGATAGAAGATCTTCTTTTTTTTTAATGCTTCCTTGTGTCTTGTCCACCGGGTGAAAAGGAGCCTCCCTCTCACACAGATTTGATTAGAGCCGTTTGCCCAAGGAGCTGCTCCGGCTGCAGTGAGGCCCTTGTTCGCCTGTTTGCCCCGGAGAAAGGTTCTGACGTACACAGCCAGTCTTTGAAACCGGCCCTTTCTTTCCCTTCCCCTCTAACCTCATTTACCACACTCTTTTAGTTTTCTCCTCTCGCCCTCCCCCTCCCCCCCTGTCTGTCTGTCTGCGGCGGCCCACCGATGGCCAGCCCTTTGGCTTCGTCACGTCACGGCAAGTGAGACAAATGGCTGCTATAAATTACCAGGAAGCGCCGGCTTTTGGTTTCATCTGAGCTTAAGCTGTAGAGTTTTATTCAATCCTGAGAGACGGCGATTGCGTCTCTGTGGGAAAGGTGAACCTGAGAGAACCACCCCCCCCACCCACCCCACCCCGCCAGAACTCACCCATCCGTCATTCGGCTTTAAATATACTCGGTGAATACTTTTGTCATAACTCAACCTAACAGCCATTCCACATGCAGGTGTACGGTTGTAGCTGGAGGCCGTTTAGTTTTGGTTATGGTATAAACTTCTGTGTGTGTCAGAAACAGAGTTTTGCCACAACCACAACCACACAACTTTCATTTTTTTTTATTGTCTCCAGACATGTGTTCATTTTAAAAAGTGTTAGAATTGTGTCTGGCTCTGGGAGAGTAGTCATTACCCCGGAGTCGACAAGGGCAATGGAAATAACGGTTGACCCAGAGTGTTTTATGTATATTCAACATGCAAATGTGAACAAAAAACTGCAGGTTAAGGGAATAGAATTACATTTATATACCAACATTCTCTGAAGGCTTAAAGAGCTCCGATAGCAGAGGACGTGTGTAGATAGACATGTGCCTCTCAATAATAACTGTCCTGAAGTCACGGTTTCACAAAGGTCATCTCTCTGAGTCGTACCTTTTTCTTCTCACAGCTTCAAATGCCACACCGGGGTAACTGCCACTTTCATTATACTGAGACTGTGTGAAAGTGTGGACTCGATTTCAGAACGAAGGGAGGAAGACATGAGTTTTCTCTCTGCTGTGTGTGTGTGTGTCTGTGTGTGTGTGCTCTGTTTTGAAACTGCACTTACAGAAAGGTTCTCTTGTTCATTTCAAAAGCGCCTCAGTTTAGCCCTTGCAAAACACGGTCGCTTAATAAGTCATTCAATAAAGCTGTCCAGTTAACTTTTTACTGCCGGTGCAGGGACCTCAACAACAGCGGTTGGTTTTGTGAGTCAAAGCTCGATAAACAAATGCAAGTTGCATGGTTTTTAGTCACTTTTGTGTTGCGGGCGAGTGAAGACTGCATCTGGAGCGTGAAGGAAGGTTTGTTTTTTGCAGCAGCTGATTCGGTTTGTTGTGGCTGAACCTGAGAATTGTGTCTCCCACCACCAAGGTCCCCATGGGTATCAGGCCCTGCGGATTTTGCCTAGCCTTCCATTAGGGCTAGAAGATGCCCCCCAGGTGAATGGCGTTCCCCTAATTCATCCAGGGTGAGTGAAGTTAAGGCTCTGAAGAATGTTGAGCCAAGGGGACATGCAGGTTTGCTGCAAAACTGAGTGGGGGAGGGGTATAAAACAAATAAAATGAGCAGCTCTGTGTTAAAAGCTCTTGCCGGTTTGAGGGGTCACCTTTTAATGTCCCCGGACTCAGCAGACCTTGCTGTTTTACCCTGGGTCTGGTTTGGTTCTCCACGTGGACCCTCAGGCTCTCGGTAATGGGGTCCACATCGGGGGGGGGATTTCCAGGGAGCTGGTTGTGGTTCTGAAAGTAGGAGATGGGATGTAATCAATTTGAGATAAGGAGATAAACACGCAACAACAAAATGGATTTACACGTGTGTAGAAATATGTCAAAGCTGTTTTTCTAACAAGAACGTCAACGACAATATGATCAGAATCTAACTTTTGCCTCCGGTGATCTGAGGTGAGAAAAAGCTCAGAGGCTTCTCCTTCAAAACGGATATCATGGAACCGGAGGGGAGACATTTTTGCTGATGGGGCAGATATGCTGAGGGTGAAAGCTCTCCATGCTGATAATGGGGATCAAGGGGTGATAATCAGCTGATGGGCGATGACGTGTCCTCAAGCTCCTCACAAAGTTCACTGAGGGAATGGTTGTACCTTAAAAGGATGACGCTGCAAAAAGCATTGATTTAAAACTGATAAGATTTGCAGTCAATGCATATATTTTTAATTTGGACTATTCTCTGTTATTTTGTCAGAAAGTTATTTCACTTTTGAGTCTCTTAAATGTCACAAACTAGTTGTAAACATTGATTCTACAGCCTGGACATGCAAGGATGCAAAAGAAACAATATTCACCTTTTCAGAACAGCTTTGATTGCAGAACAGCGCCACCACTCTGTTGAGTGCTGCAATTGCAAATGAAACATCAGGAAAAACACTTGCTAATAGTTCGAGGACTTCCTGAACATCAAACGCTGAGATTGTCGTTTCAGAATTAAATTCACAGTCGAACCTTTTGTCCCGAACGCAGTCGCTCAATGCTGAAGGTGAATGGCATTCACGCCGGTCACCGTGGTGATTGATGGCTGCTCTGCCGGCCCGTCCCCCCCGGCCGGCTCTGCCAGGACCTCATCCCCCTGGAGTCCCATGTGGGAAAGGCTCTCTCTTTATTGCACCTGGGAGATGCATTAAGGGCCCAATGAACTTTGACCTTGGGCTTGATCACCCCGGCAACGCGGCTGCGATTCCCTTAAACTCTCGTAAATGCTTGAATGTATTTCACTGAGAAGAGTTTGTGGGATCTTGTAAAGTCTGGAAGCACTTTCCCTGATGTGTCGGTGGTAAACCAGGATCGTCTGCTAATGAAAATTCCTCAGCTGTGCTCCTATCAGTGACTTTTCATCCTATTGGCAAATTGACACACCTTTGTTTTCATTAGAACCCTGTCATTAGGACTTTCTTTTATTAGATGTATATCAATAAGAAGAACCTTTTCTTTCATTAGCGGAACATCTCAAAGGCCCCGACTTCATTAGCACCGGGTTGTAAACGCTGGTGCAGCCTTTCTTTAATGAGGAAACCCCCAGCGTGTTTACATCTCTCTGGTAAGGATAATGCTGATTGGCTGCCGGGGTGGGGGGGAGGGTTTCGAAGCCTGTCCACTTGGATATTGGATCACACAATTATTAAAGCCAATGAGCTCCTCTCGCTCCTTTAGAAGTGAAGCCCCGAGATCAAACATTTCAGTAATCAAGGTCCTGCCTGGGCGCAACCAGGACATAATGATGCCTGATGACAGAGACGGTTTAATGGTGAGACGTGTTCTAACCTCACCGCTCGTGACAGTCGATCTCGAACCTGCACACACTCGCCCTCCGTCCCTGCTGCTGCTGCTCCTTCTTCTTCTTCTCTTTCATCGTCTCACTTCAAGGCCGGCGAAGCAAAAGCCCTTCACTGAAAAACTGATTTACGATTCCAACAGGAAAGAAGACACGTAGATATATATGTATATGCCTCTCGAATCCATAGTTTCTCTAATATTTTTACAGCTGTCAAGTAAAAGAGAGCGTTTGATGATCTATTTTTTTTTGGTGTGATTTCTCTGGAAAGGGTTTAGTTGCTAATGCACAGACGTGTATTTACATTGAGAATAACAAGGGATAAGGTTTCTCTCTCCTGAGATCAGGTTCGGTTTCAAACTAATTTGTTCCATTTTCTAACCGTCTTTGAGCTGGAGGTGAAACTCCACGTGTTCGAAACCCCCCCTCCTGGGAAGGTGATCCCATTGGATGCTTTAGAACATAGGGCGGGGTTTTTTTTTGAGGGAGCTGCTGTCCGCGTAGTTTACTCTTGATTTTGAAAAAAGTCGGATTTGACTGGGAGCTCGGGCTCATATGTTAATGTCCTAATGTTCAGTGACATTGCACAGAGCTCTGTAACATGTGTCATTGTTTGACCCCCCTGACCTCCTTTGTACAAGCAGGAATGTGCCGTGTTCCCGGTGAATGGATTCAGGCAACGATGGGGAAAATACGGCTGACTACATTTGATGGAGCATGACTTATTTTTATGTCTTTAATCAAAGGTCGTCTACGAGTATTAACAAATCCATCCTGCATTGATTTACTCAAGTATCTAGAATATTAATCACATGCACTCACAGTCTCGACTCCAGTCCCGTCAGCTTTGAACTTCTTATGATGTAAGAATCACCAACACAAATTGTCGTTACTTTTTTATTCATGCAGCCTTTCTTTACTCTTAACGATGCTGTAAAACCGTGCCGCTGCTTTGAGTTGACATATTTTTCCATCATTCGATAACAGCGCCACCGTCATTGGGCTCAAATCAAACATATGATGTGAGGATACATGTTGACTCGTAGTTTAATAAGACAGTTCAAATCTCCCCCCTTTCATTTGTTTTATTTAATTCAGCTCAGGATGATGTGAGTCTCTCTTGCTGTGCGCGCTCCTGCTGGTTCAGACTCGTCCCTGCTTCATCCGTATAGCACTTATTCAAAGCTTTGAAGAATGCATTGGGCATGAAACCCCCCCCCACCGTCGCCCCACCCCTCGATTCTCACACATCCATACGGCTACACATGCATCTACACACACACACAAACACACACACTTATAAAGCAGAAAGTATCAGCATCCCAGACAGCTTATCATGGGGAACTAATTCAGTATCCCTTTGCCTGTTTTTAAATGTCACTCGCTGAGCTCATCCAGAGTGACATGTTTTTCATGGTGGAAATAAAGGGCGTTTTATTGGGCTGAGAACACAGCGACGGGAGGGTGGTGGAGCTCTTGATATTTGCTGGAATTCTTAAAGGTCCTCATGAGGAATGAATAAAGTGTGGATTTGCTGGAGATCTGCCGATGCCAATTGAGATCCGCATGAGCTCTCGAAGTCGATAAAGAGGCTTGGTGAATCCTCGGCTGACGGTGGGGGGGGAGGCTACGGTGTCAATCACAGAATCAAACGCCACACTGTCACTTAGAAGGTCTGCTCAGGGGTTTTGCGGTTGTGGAGTTTTGGCAGGTTTTTCCAATTTAATGATTGATAAACGGTCCATTAGGTTTTTAAACTTCCTGAAGTATCCGCTTACGTCTCAGTAAACGTATCGGGGCTCTGCAGTTCAAGAAATATTTCCCCAAATTGTGGCTATTTTTGTCAATCTTGATTAAGTTGCTCTTCTTCCTTTTCTGAATGATGTCAGGGCGCCTGTGAGCACTGCGCCGGGGTGCAACCCACTCAGTTGCTTCATTGTGCCGGATAATGACTTCCCTATTGAGATTGACCTCTCTGACCCCGGAGACAGACAGTAAGACGGCCTCGTCCAGACCCTCCAGGCGCTTGGGCCCAATCTGGCATTTTGCACGCACGGAGGCCGCTAACCCCCCGTCCCCCGTCCCCGTCCCCGTCCTGTCCCCGTGCCCGACAGCTTTTTGTCTTCCTCACCCCCCCAGCTTTGTCGTGTCCAGTGTCCACAGCCCTCACCCCGGGTCCACGAGCAGGGAGGTGACGTGGGGCCACCGGTGGGGAGGTTGGGGGAAAAGGGCCCCGGTGGCCACAGAGCTCTAAATGTGAGAGGTTGACTGGGTCTGATGGTGGCATGACGCCGCAGGGCATTTTCCTTTTTTAGTCGTTGTTCCCTCTTTTCTCTGTTTGAACACCAAACAAAAATCTTCCTCTTAATTTTAGTCCTACACCTGTCTCAGCTGTTATCAGCCCAGTCCTTTCTTCTTTCTTGTGTTTTCCATCCATTTAATTCCGTCCCTCTCTTGTCTCTGCAGGGTTCCTGAAGCCCCAGTGCTCATTGGCCCCTCCCATGCAGCGAGGTCGCTCGGGCGAGGCCTGTTCCTGCTTCAGCGGCATGTGTCCCCTGCACCAGCGCCGCCTGTCCTCAGGTAACTCCTACTGTACGTACTTTAATACTTTTTTATTACGTAAAAAATGTTGTTGGAATGTATCTTCTGTCAAACTGGAGCTGTTATTGATACCAAGACCATTATCGCTTCTGCTCAATTATTTATTGATCCCCTCGACAATTCCTGGTTTGATTTGTTTGTGGGAAAAACAGGTTTTCACAGCATCAACACAACTATTTTATTATCTTAGTATCTGAACACAAAAGGTGTGCATGTGACTCAGTTGTGCACAAGCTCCACCAGCCTATTCAACCTCCTCTTTCCCGTACAGTGGATCTCTCAGGTTGATTGTTTTTCTTGTGGTGCTTGATGGGGAGGTTGTGTTGCCCGGGTTAGTTGTGTTGCTGTAACTTACAGATGCACCCTGAAGGCCTCACGTGCAGTAGATGGTAGCTTGATGGCAGCGCACTCAACTCAGGAAGTGTGATCTCATTTGAAAAGAGTGAAGTAACTTAGTATATCACCCCTGGTTTGTAAAGAGTCAAACACTTGTCATTCCTCTCATTTAAACCCATTTGTGTAGAAAGAGGTTTCAGCAGATTGCTTCTCTCTTCGGAACCGGCTCTCCCTCTTGCTGCAAGTATCCAGCAGCAGGTCTGACATCATGGTTTTGAAATGCACAACTGTCCCAAAAAATTATTCGGACAATTTGCAATCGGTCCTCAGCCGGATCCCGGTCTCAACTCCCACCCGTGTTTAGTTTTATTGTGTATTTGTATCAAGGTAGTGGGTGAATGCACCAGAAGAGACTCCAATCACCCAAAATACTAATTTCGGGATTGTTACATTAACAATATTGTCTTGAAAGAAAAGCCCTTTTACATATAGAGAAGTTTCTCTTTCTTCTCAAACAGTACAAAGTGTTGCTTGTTTGTTACACACACACACCATCGCCTCCGGTCACAGGTGTGTTTCGACGGGGTGGGGGGGGGTTCAGCCGGTACTTTATGATTAATGGTGTCTTTGCATGTGGAGCCGCGGTGATCGACAAGTTAACAGAGGCGCTCAGAGATCCGCCCCCTTCCTCCAAATACCTCTGCACACCCCCCCACCCCACCACAGCCGAGCAGGTTCTGACTTCCGTGCGTGTTCTCGACTGAACCGTCTGGTATGTGGCTAATGAGAAGGAGAACCGACCTGCCGCAGAACAAACGTTTAATGACGATACATTTATCACCCGGTGCCCAGAGGCTCGCTCCCCCCTCCTCCTGTGGCGGCGGCGGGGGGGGCCGAGCGAGTGAGCCGAGCAGGACGGCAAAGAGAGAAAGTCAAATAAACGTATAAGTAAACTATTTTTTTTAAATATTCAGTGAAGTCGTCAGTTCTCTGTGGTCCTGAGGTTTTGTAATCTCTTCTCCAAACAAGGACAAACAAGTTCAATGAAAGTCTTCTAAATACAAGATGTGCTCGATGCTAATGGAGTCAACAAAGAAACGCAGACTCCTAATCGCAAAGATTATGTCGCACAATTGCACAGTCTGATTAATCTATAGCACAATTACAATAGTTTTTTTAAAGCGCTCTGTTGAATCTGCTATTTCAACAGTTGTATTAGAGGAAGAACAAACAACTGCACTTACAGCATTTTTTTGGGGGAAACTCTGCACATTTGTGTCTCGAGGTTTGTTTCACTGCCTCAACTGCATTTTGATCTGCAGCATGTCCTTTGCAAATTGAAAGTGAAGTGACAGCTTCCAGACCCGTTCAGGAATATGACTTGTTCTGGCAACGCTGGGCTTTGGCAAACAGAAAAACAAACTGCCTGGAGGGTCTTTCCACATTTTAGAGTAATTCCATTTTATCAAACAAAGATACAATCCAGTGATTTCACACTGATCAAACCCGTCAGGGCACACTTTCCTTTCTGTTATAGATTATCTTTCAGGATCAAAAACACGACTGAAACTTGATAACAGACGACTGGATATTATGTAGAACACCTCGTACGTTCAAAGTCAAAGTGACGAGTTCAAAGAAGGACGCTGATCCTGAACCTGCTGCTGGGGGGGGGCCACGTTCCCCCATCTGACATAACAGGAGAAACAACAACAACAGCACACACTGTATATTTGTCCTACGCTCGTTAGACAAAGTGTATTCAGTCGTCTTTAAACACAAACAGAAAGTCTCTCTGTTCTTTGCTGTTGAAGTGGAGACGAGGCTCCGACCCTCTTTCACAGGTACACTCTCTCTCACGGACAAGTTCCAGCACGATCGGAGAAGTGCACAGCTTCTTTCCAAACCAACCAACCTCACCCCCATCTTTGTGTTTTTAAGACCTTTCTTGATTGATCGCAGCATTTTTTCACAGTTACACCCGACAGGAAAGGTGTGCAGCTTCCCAGAACAATTAGGGAGCATCTGGATTTACACGTAGAAACTCAGGATAGAGTACGGTTCTCTCTCTCTCCTCGTGTTGTGGCTGTAGCTCCACGAGGCTTACGGCTCACTTGAGATTATTTTGTCTACCTCCAGACTTCGGGGCCCAAATCTAGCAGGAGAGCGAAAGTGTTGAAAAGTTAGATTTTACTATCTTTTCTCCTTGTTGCTTTTTTTCACAAGCGGTGAGATATTAAAACAAAATCCAGCCGTGCTCCCTGAGCAGCCGAGAGGAGGGCGAGCTACAGAAAGTGAACCGTTAGCAGCAGAGGGGAAAGTTTATAGACCCTGTAATAATCATGGGTCTAATTATGGAACGTGTTACTATAAATCCACCAGATTGTGTGATCGTCCTCCAATCGCGGCGTCCCAGCAGAGGCCACAATGACAAGCTGCTGTGGGAGGCGCGAGGCGTGTAGCGGTGGCCGGGCAGGAGGGTTTTTTCTGGGAAAGGCCCGGGGAGACGGATCCAGCGGTGATCTGCTGAACCCCGGGCCGGCACACTGATGTGGCCGGGCTCCGGTTTCAGTGGTTTTACATTGTTTGGGGCTTTTTCCAAAAAACAAACTTTTACTGGAAAGGGAGACCGTGAGAAACATGGTGTCCTTTTTTCCTTGCAGGATTATTTCATAAAAGGGTAAAAAATCATTTTAAGTGTTTTATATTAGAGAAAAGGGAGTCATGATGGGTTTTCTTTCCTTTTTTGGTTGGGGGCTGGCTTGGGGGGGGTTGTGGTGTATGAGGTGAGAGAGAGGGAAAGCGTAAGAGAGAGGACGGCATTGAAAAACAGGGCTTTCTGAAAAAGGGCCCTCACAATGCAGGCCTTGTGCTGTGATTCGGTCTGTCCTCACCGAGCTGAGCGGAGGAATGGAAAAGATTATCCACAGGAATGTCTGGGGTGCCCTCAAACGGAGAGCGGGCCGCGTGACTGGCCAATGGGAGGCGAGGCCTGCCGAGCGGCGGGCTAATTTTTTCCTGATGAACTCAGCCGCCTGCTCCACAATGCAGTCTGATTGCCAGTGCTGCACTCACATATGGTCCGTGTTTGGAGGGGTCCTAAATGACAGGAGCAATTCTGCCTGGAGAGAAAAGGGGGTTGGGGGGTGTTGGACATAGACGGCTGTGACTGGTTCCCCTTCTCTTTTTTTTATATTTCATTAGCTCTGGATGAGGCTCAGCGATGCACCGGATAAGAAACCAACATGATCTCAGTGGTACCTGCTTGTATTTGCACACCAGGTGTATTCTTTGCGTTTCATCTATTTTTATTGGAGCTGTTTTGTTTAAGTGAGTAGCAATTATGCCGAAAGCCAAACCACATTAGTGTTCATGGCAGTCCCACTTCATTACGCTGCTCGGGAATTATCTCATTGCCTCACAAATCCTGCCAATTAATTTGGAGCCCATTTAGTATTCACAGGACTTGGACAGAGGCCTCCACTGCCCCTCCACCTGGAAACCAGGCCAGAGCAAACTGCACGGAAACGCAGGCTCATTGTTTTTTTCTGTGAAGCGACTTTTTCTGCTGCAGCATGGCAGTAAAAAGTCATGTGGCCGGGCTCTGCAGAGAAGCAGCGTGTGTTTGTCGACCTTGTGGTCGCACAGCGGGGGTCCTGAGACGAGCGGCTGGGCTGGGGGGGAGCAAACAAGGCTAAAGAGGGAGGCTGGGGAGGTTTTGGCAAGTTCGAAAGTGGCTCCCGGCTCCTCGTATTTCCCATCGAGGGGTCCTGCAGAGGTGAGGGGGGTCACAGAGAGGGAGCTCGTTAGCCCCAGCGTGCTCCGTGCTCTCGCGCTCTAATTGGCCGGCCTGAGTCAGCTCTGTCCCCGGCTGCTTCCTGGGTCAGAAACCAGAGGGGCCGAAGGCCGCCAAGTCGCGGATTATAGGGGCCAGGGCCTCATTCATCAGCTCGAACACACACATCAGTATTTTTAACGCACAAACTATCATGTCTCCTCTCCAGCAGCAGCTAATATCTGTGTTGTTGATGGTCGGGGGTTCACTTGAGGCCAGAGGACTGGAGTTTGTCTAAACCCGGGATAAGAACTGCCAAAGTGTTCAGTTAATTGGCTTCTGAGTTTAGAATTTATATTGAACTTATCAGATACCGTGAGATACTTGGGTTGTGGTTTCCACAGAACCAAACCACTGAGCTGCTCGTTTATACTTTGGTTTTATAAGTAAAATAAGGGATGAGAAGCAGAAACTCTGTACAATCTAATAATAAAGTCATATTAGGAAGAGGAGATCTCGCTCCATGCCCTTGTTCCATATCCATCCACTCAGGAACAGAGTAGAGAAGCTTATTGTTGAATTTTGTCATTTAATTGAAAACATATTTGCTGCAGTGCTTTTAAAAGGCATCACATCTTTTGTCTCTTGACGTCAGACGATCATTTAAAAGAAGACAAATACGTCTTAGGTCAAATTTTTTTTTAAACTGAGACGAATTCTCGGGAAATGTAAAACGAAGCAAATATTAAAAACTGGGAAAAGGTCAGTTTACATTTCGAGGCAATTTATTTTATTTCCAGTTAATTTATTGCAGCGCCAGTGACTCAGAGCAAAACCACCAACCACTTTTACTAGTGTTATATAATATAAAAAAAAGGTTAAAAATAAACCTTGCATTATTACTTTCTTTGGTCAGAAGTGGAAAAACTATAAACACAACATTTAACATTAAACTGTATGTGTATGATGTAGTTACTCATTGTCCAACACAGGCAAGTGTGTGTGTGTACATGTGTGTGTGTTTGTGGGGATATTGTCACAAAGTCCAATATTCACTCTGCTCTCCAACGTCTGACAGGAGTTTGTGGCTCTTTAGCTGCCTGTTTTTGTACTTTGTGTAGCACATCCACCAACTAACATCACAAATATACGTTTCATGAGAGTAGAGATGTTGAATCAGGACACAAACTTTGCAGCTTGTGAGTTAGACTACACGGAGTAATGGCAGCTGTCCACGACAGGTCACTAGAAATCAGAGCAACTAAGCCTTTGATAACTCTCTGAGCCTATAATCCCACGGCAGCACCATCGGAGTGAAATACTATCTCATTGTTGTAGCGCAGACCCGGCGTGCTGGAAGTTGTCGTGTCCCCGCCATCACGCAGTCATTGTCGTCTTCACAGTGTCATTAGCGGGTTCGGTGGAGTCGGGAGTCGAGAGTTGAAGTTGAATTTTTCAAAAAACAAGCCGAAATCCTCAGAGGCCGTCATTATGAATTTAAATTTGGATCATGGCAGCACAAAAGAAACAGCATTTAGATTTAAATTATCCCGAGTAACGCATAATTGACTCGCTAATAAATATTTGGAGCAGAATACAAATGTGTCCATTGTTCTTTTAAGAAATCAGAAAGGTCTCTTTGTTATTACAAGCAGAAAACTCGTTATCTTTTTTCTTTAAATGCATGTTTCTATCGTGTCGTTAGTTATATTTAGCTCGTAGATAATATATTCTCTCAGAGGCAGTTTTCACAGATGAGATGAGATTTCACGCTGCCACAGATTTGCCGGCTCTCTCCTCGGAGTTGATCCCGACCCCACGAGTGAGATTTTCACGGCATCTGGAAAAAAAGAGAAAGAGAAAAGGGAAAAAAAAACTGTGCATTTTTTATTAGCATTAATTAAACATGAATAAGCAAGTTCTCATTCTTCAGGCCCCATGTTTCCCTGACATAGAACAGTATGTTAATCACCACGAAAGAAGCACGTCGGGTTCCGCTGAAATATATACGGGCAAATTAACGAATAGCATGAATATGAATGAACATGTACGTCTTAACCCAGATATCTCCCCCCCCCCGACGTACTGGGTGTGTAATGGTCAGCTGATGGAAAGCATGGAGATTCAGAGGCTGCTGTGTCACTTCACTTCTCCCCTGATCCTGATCCCCGAGCCTCAGCTCTGTATCAACAGGGCTGAAGTAAGTGCTGAGGGACACTTGGCTCCTCTCACCACAGATAAACATGGGAGGAGTGGGATGGGGAGGAATCGAACGTGTGTCACAGGAGAAACGGTTCGTCCGGCTCGTGACAAATAAACACCGGGAAACGTGTTCCTCCTGCGCTCAGATCAATTAGTAACATAGATTGGACGAAGATTTATATTTGTTAATGACCGTATGTGTTGTTACAGATGAACATTATTATACGGCGCCCGTTTTGTTTTTCCTGTTGTCACCGCACGATGATGAAGAGCCCAACACGTCTGCTTCTCACATCTGGATCGGCTAACAGCATCAGGGCCACATATTTGTACAAAGGACAACGGAAGAGGCCAATTTTTTGTGATTTATTTATCGAGTCTTATTTTCTTTCGCAAAAAAAAACAACAGCGCGTTTCCTGGTTGTTATGGTTTTGCTTGCAACATCCGAAGCTGCTTTGGTAACGATGAAGATCAACAGCACTGGAATGCGGAGGATGTTTCACTTGGTCACTCGAACACACACTGGGTCACAATCTTTAATCATCATGTGGCTGTAGAAGCTCTTCAGTCTTTTTGTCTTGAGAGATGTGATCCATCGTAATGTTGGGTCCAATCCCGAGACCACGTCCACCTCAGTGTCTTCCTGTTTGTTCACTGGCCCGTGTGTGTGTTGTTGCTGACAGCGGTCGGTTCTGGCTGTTCCTCCTCTATCCACGGTCAGTTACCCTCTCCGTCCCCGTCGATGGGAACGTGAAGGGCAACAGCAGCCACAGATCATCAGACTCTGTGTGTCCCCGGAGGACGAGGAGCCGGGGAGAGAGAGAGAGAGAAAGAGCCAGTGTCAGGGATGTTGGAGGAGAGAGAGATAGAAAGAGAGAGGGTGAGTAGTGTCGGCATTTTGACGCTAAAGCGATTCGACACGCTTGGCATTATAGCCAGCTTGGTGGCAGGAAGGGAGGGGATGCAACCCAAACCAAGCTCATGTTCCGAATGTCACTGGACCCGATCTGGTGAAGGGGAAGGTCAGAACCGTAGCACAGCTCTCAACTGCCCCGCCCAAGTTCGTCCACGAAGGGCAAACCAGGAACTGAGAGGTGGAGGGTCTGTGAGGTCTGGAGGAAGATGTGTATGCGTGCGGTGGTGGTGGTGGTGGGTGAGGCGGGGTGGGGGTGTGCTGACCTCACAATGTCACATGTCTATCCTGCACAGAAACAAGTCCACCCCAGTGCGCTAATGCAGGACTGTACACGCTGGGATGCAAGAGGTGGAAGTGTGGAGAGGAGTTGCCTGGGCAGCTCCCACATGCTTTCTCTCCTCAGAGAGCCACTTCTGGGGGGTGCGTGGAGAAAAGAGAGTGACGGGTGGGGGGGGCGGTGGATGGAGGGGGTGACGGTAATGCAACAGCAGCTAATGGAAATGTCTTGTTGGGACCGTGCTGGTCGGAGGAGCCCGTGGCCCGGGAGGAGCTGATGTGGCCGCTGTGGCGACACTAAAGCTCCCACACCCCCCACCCCCCACCCCCTTTTTATTTTTGACTCAAACAAAAAAAAAGACAACAATCCTCCAGAAGCCGGATCACAAAGTCAAAACACAAAGTGAAGATCACTGGAGGTTGTTGTGAGGAAGTTTTGTCTGCTCAATCCCCCAAAATATGTGAAAAATAGAGGCTGTGAGAAATTAGCTTCATTTTTTAATCCAGCTCTGCTCTCACACCCCCCCCACCCCAGCCCGCCATGAGCTCCGAGCGCCGGCAGACTCGGTGGCATTGGTGTGAGCCGTTGCAGAAAGTCGACCTTTAGTGTCTGCCAACGGGGGCCGGCTCAGTCAATGGGACTGTTTGTGGGAAGAGCGCAGCCCAATGCCGCGGGCATCATGTCCACAAGTCCATTACAGTCACTGACATTGAGCTAATTGACTAACGCGGTTCTGTGCAGCGGCGGGTGGTGGTGGTGGTGGTGGTGGTGGTGAAAGGGAGAGGGATATCCAGAGAGTGCAGAGCAGACAGCGAGGGGGATCGGAGAGGAGACAGAACTCGATGGATCAGCATCGACGTGTCCCCGGTTGTTGTTTATCACCGGGTCCGGCCCTTGTGGGTCAGTTAGCCGGAACCTTTATGACTCAGGCTGATAAGATCTCCTGGTTCACGAAGCTTCAATGCCACTAAAAAGGACAACATGAGTAAAAAGAGATAAAAACAAGTGAAGAGGACAAACAGAAATGTTCTCTTTTTGCTCAAATCTCACACTGTTGCTATAACACAATCGGAACACAAGCTATTTGAAGACATCACCTTCAGCTCCATCGTGTGTGTGTGTGTGTGTGTGTGTGTGTGTGTGTGTGTGTGTGTGTGTGTGTGTGTGTGTGTGTGTGTGTGTGTCGTCCTCATTTACATCGTCACCTGCCTTGATCACCCAGGGAGGAGTTAATCATTTACGTGACAGTTTTGCTCTAAATATTATGAAACGGCAGAGGACGTGGAACATTTAGTCCCTATCTGGTTAATGCTATAGTCCAGTGAGGGATCTGGGGGGGGGGACAACATCGTTATCAGGGACGAGAGCTTAATGCCACAGGCCCTAATGCCTTTTGCTTTTTTTTTCGTTTTTTTTTGCAGGAGCAATCTGTGCATAAGTGTGCTTGTGTGTCAAATTTGCATTTGTGCATATAAATATATAATTATAACTGTATTTACAAAGGCTGTGTTGCTCTTCCTCTCTCTGCCAGCTGCGTTTGACAACATTATAGATTTCACATGTACCAGACAGGCGAGAGATTAGAAAGAGCTCACACACACACACACACACACACACACACACACACACACACACACACAAACACACACACACACACAATGTAAAAAGCCCAAAACATGTCTTGTGTTTCCTTTTCTGCACCGTGATTTGTAGCTTTGTGATTTCATCGGTAACCCGAGCTGCTAATGAGCATGTATTTGTGTTTATTTAACACCCTTCCCTGCCATCTGGTCCGTGTATTGTGATACACACACGCTGGCAGGGCACATGTTGTGTATGAGCCTGATGATTACACAACAGCCGGGTTTAGTTTAGTGCGGCGGTGACATCTCACCCGACACCAACACGCCGCTGCGCCGCCGCCGCCGGATCCATTATTCAGATTTTTCGCTCAGTTCCCAAAAACCGAATCGAGACGAGTACACACAAACGGTGTCGAGTGACCGACACACATGCAAACAACAGATAAAAAAGAGACACACAAGGGAAATTGCTCCACGTTCTCTCAGATCTGCTGTAGAAGAGACGTGATTGACTGTGGAGCGGCGGCACACGTACAGGAGAGTGTCTGTTGTTATGCTTAAAACAACGAGAGCGCGGTTGTGTATTTGCTGCCATCCATCTGTCCGCCAAAGGTCACATGACTTTACATAAAAAATAAAAAAAAGAGCATTTCCAGCTTATGGGGATAAACAGACAAGTCTATTACCGCTGATGGCACCTTTGGTTTCATGTGATTATTAAGCGTGTGTTGATTCAGCCTCTCACTGCTCGTCCATGTAATCATTATATTTGAGCCTGACACATTTGTGTGTGTGTGTCTGTGTGTGTGTGTGTGTGTGTGTGTGCAATCCAAACACAGTGGGTTACATAATGACACCAGCCTGAACAGTACATTACTCTCTGGGCTTTACGGCTCCCCTGTTATCTGCCTGCTCCAAGTTTATCACCTGTTGACAATAATTTGAGGGATGAGACGTTGACTTTGGCCGTTTGTCTGACAGCTGATGATGACGACTGATCTTTAACCGCAGGATAAAGTTACCTAATGTGTAACCACGGCCTCTGCAATTTGTGTTGTTATTTTACGGGGAGCAGAGATCTAGTGGATCGCCTAATGGATCCTTGTAAATTAACAAAATAAAGGCATGGGAAAGAGACTGAATGTTTACATTTACTGCAAAAAAAATAGAAATTAAAGTTATTTCTTCTTTTACCTCTGTGCACATGATGTTTACAATCAGGCAATGCTAACTTATTCATATTTATGGTATCGTCAAGATATAATTTACGACGTATAATCAAGATTGGTTAATCTAAACATTCTGCAGAGCTCATATTTGTTGTTTGCAATAGTTAATGTGCTACTACAGTTTATGACACAATTCTCTTTATTCATTGTAACTTCATGATAAATGATAATACATTATTGTTTCCTCTTATATAAGGTTAAGGTCATGACTATAGACATTTAGGATATACCTGGAGAAAAGTGCTTTTTAACCATGGTTGATGTTTTAATTCACTGAGAATAGTTTTCTGATCAATATAGGCTTCAGATTGACCTTTGACTAATCACCTCCAAATAAACCTGCATGTGCGTTGCAGATTTATTCTGTATACACACACACACAGACACACACACACACGGCTGTGGTGGCGTGCTGGGTAACAGGCCTCGGTTTCTACTGTTAAACTTACACAATAAATGTCGCTTTGCTGTATTAAACAAGGCGACAGGAAGACCAGAGCAGCACAGAGGATTGTACAAAAATATAATTCAACTGCTGCGGCTCCCTGTGATGAGGCCCTCTGGATCCCTGCTGCCTCGTCTACTCAGTGGACGTCCACCAGTCCCCTCCAGGGAACAGAGTCTGTTGCATCAGGACAGTATTGGACAATATGCAGAACCACGACATGGCCGTCAAGATCAGAAACGTGCGCCCGTCAAACATCAGAGTATCTGAAAGTCATGAATGTGACAAAATGCCGTGACTGACACATCAGAAGCACAGGACGTCTGAGCGAGGACAAGAAAAGTTTTCACTGCGCCCAGAATATCCTCTGGATCCAGTTGCATGTCTGGATGACATTAAAATCAGACTGTTCCATATCAAACATTTAAAGATTCCATGGGGGAAATTCCACATACAGCGAGCGAGCAGGGCGCCAACGCAACATCCACGGCTCCTCCAGAAACAGATTTCACTGAATGAAGAGCGAACAAGACCAGACAGGAGTGGATCCTCGTCTTTATTTAGGATCTTTGTCAGAATAGTCTTGAAAGATGCTGTAAACGTGGAGCAGTGGCTTCAGGACGTGACTGTAAACAACATCTTTCATATTTTCCTCTTCAACCGGAGGCGTAAGCTGACACGGTTTAAATCCTTCAGGATGTTTTATCTGCCGCTGCTCGTACTGTACATCAGAGTGAAAGAGGAATTTGTTGTGTTTCAGTTTTATTTCACGATTCAGCTGCTCTTACATTAGAGGATGTGTGTGTCTTCTAGACTCATGATTTTAGTTTTTAATTAAGTTTCAGTTAAAACTGGGGTTCTCGGGAATATTAATCAAAATGTAGTTCAGCTTCACTTCAGCAACGTCACAGCGAAAAAGGAAAAGTTAAGAAATTAAAACATTCACAGCAGCATATTGCACTAGACTTTTTAATTTTGAGGTCAATTTTGAGAGTTTAAGAATAAATTGTCCCATATTTTGATTTATCTTTGTAATTTATAATTTGTCTTTTTAATTATAAATATATAAAGTCGTGTAATTTTGACTTTTTAAACACTAAGAATTCCAAACACAGAACATCTTCTGATATGTTCAACAAGTCTCAACCATTTACCAACTTGCAGAACCGCTGGCTGACCCCAAACTTTTCCTCGAGTTTCCCATTCCTACACTGCACTTCATGCATTTGGGTGTTTTCGTGAAATCCCGAATCAAATCCATACCGTGTCTTAGAGGATGAGACGGTGCACTTTCCTAGTTCCTCTGCATGTTTACTTCCATGTTCTATATTACAGGTCCCACAGCGCAGCCAACCAGGAAGACGCAGGGCCCTGCCTTCCTGTTTACGTGCTGCCGGGGAAAGCTTAAGGGGAAGGCTTCAGAAAACGAGGGGTGGGGTGGGGGGTTGGTGGAATTAGAATCACCCTCAGTCAGCGTGTCTTTACAAACCTCCACTCACACATGACTAGGACACATTGACACAGCCGTTCTTTAGTAATCGTCCGTGGAGCTTATAATTACAGAAATCTGTGAGCGTCTTCTCCGTGACGTCCGGGCTAATGTGACAAGTAGATGTGACAACCCGTGAATCGAGCAGCGAGTCCCCGGCGTAACTAAAGAGGTCGGATGGCGGCTAATGATGCATCACGGGGACCAACTGGACCACTTGGCTTTCTGTCACCGCCTTTTTTTTCATTTCCATGTTTTTAAAGCTCGGAGCACGTTTTGTGAAATTGCTGCAAAACGAATAATTGTGTTTCCATCAAGCATCTTTTAATCAAGCTCCAGCTCTGATGGATTCATGTCGATTTCACTTGTGACAGAACAATCCCTTCTCTCTTTCCCTTCCTTCTTACTCATCAGATTCTTCCCTCTCTCTTTCCCTTTTCTCTTCTTTCCTCCACGTGATGAGTCCTGGATCATGTTTCAGCGGATGTGCTTCTCGTCCAACTAGGGCAATAAATGAGGCCTTACGTGATTTATCCTCACGCCTGTCTTGTTTACGCAGTGTGTGCTGGCCCTGCGCCCCGAAAGGAGAGTTGACCTTTCACACACGGGTGGGGTGCGACTCATCCTCTTTATCTCGCATCGTTGTGCAGCTGACGAGTCAATCGCAGCCGATCATGTGGGAAGAAGATAAACACTCAGGCCTGTTGATGAGGGGGGAGAAATTGATGTTTTCCTCCAGTGTCCATGTCCATGTAGCTTCATCAGCCGTGGTGGATTGGGTGGTGGTGGGGGGGCTTCTTTGCCAAAAAGGACGTGTGGGGGAGACAGAGGCGGCGTTGTGCAGCCACTGTTTCATCCATTAACTGCTATGGTGATCTTGTGACCCGTCGCTCCTCAAGGTCAACTCTGGAGGTCAGAGGTCGTCTCTGAGGCTTGTCTCTAATCTGCTCCTCAGCATCGCGGAGTCAAAAGGTGTAGATGGGCCCCCTGTTGGCAGTGGGATGGACCTACAGGGTGCTGGACCTGCAGGGTGCTGGACCTGCAGGGTGCTGGATCAGGCGCTCTTCTCAGCAGCATTGGGATTTGAACATCTGACTCTGTGAATATCTGAAGCTCAGAACTCTCCTGTGCAGCTCTCTCATCCTTCCCACTACTTGTGTTAAAGCTGTTTGTTGTGTTTAGTGATTTCACATGTCCCTATGGTTTTAGAGTTTGTTGTTCTCTCTCTGTTTTCATTGTCGTAAATATGATTGGTTTGGGTTTGTGGCTGGAACTGGAACAGGATTTGGACTCTTGCAAAATTTGATCGTGTAAAAAAAGTAATAGAATGGCACATACAGTTCAGGCTCAACCTGATGAAACATATAAATTCACGAGATCCAGATTTTAAATGGATCTGCACCAAATCTTTCACCAAGACCTATGAGAAATCAAGGAGAATTATGCAAAGATTATTTCACAACGTTAATGAAAGTGGAAAAATAGCTCCTGGTCCCAGTAAGAGAGATTTACTGGTTTCTTCCACATCCTCCCCCCCAAGTTTCGTAACAATCAAGTCTTCACATAACCGACAGATAAAAAACAAAACCTCCTCGGCTCCTTGGAATCAATCACGGCCTGAACTTTCTGTTTTGGCTTCGATTCCCATTTTCCACCAATAACTGCAGATGCTGCGTGCCTCCCCTCCCCTCTCACCCCACCAGGATTGAAGAAAGGAGTTAATCTGCTTTTCTCATGTGATGCCTTCAAGACCTGTCAACCCTCAGGCAGATGACAGCCATTTGACCCAGTGCCCCCCCCCGTCCCATTCACCTACTGCAGCTAATCTTCCCGTTCATTACGCCACTTTTTGTGCTCGACTCATTAGAACCACAAAAACGACTTAGCATCGTGTCGGCCTCTTCGCTTTAGAGGCGGCGGGCGCTGTCTAGCAAACTGACCTCCTGTCCATGGCCTGCCCATTAGCTTACTTGTTTGAGTGTGTTTCCCTTTTCCCTACCATCCTCCCTTCTCTCTCTCTCTCTTTTTTCTCCCAGCACCATCCCTGAGGAAGGACAGAAATGGAAAGTGGGGGGGGGAAGAGAGAGAGAGAGAGAGAGCTGAGATGGTCTACTGGGGATTGTGGGAACCCACTGATAAAGGCTCGCATCTTAATCCATCCTAAGGCCTGTCTTACGGTGTACTACCAGCTTTTATGTGATCATTAAGAGTGTACGCTCACGTGCACGTCCTCACGCACGCATTAAGGTAGAAGTGTGTGTGTACGGGGGGGGCTGCACGTATTTGATATGTTAATGCTTTTTTTGAGTTTATTGCTTTGAATCCTGTATTTCAAGGTTTCTTGAAATCTCTTCAGTCATAGCAGGACGCACGTCTTCTCTCTGACAACAAGAGTCAGTGCATAACAGCTTGTTTTATGGCTCATGAGTGTATTAAAAGCACTAATTAATGCGCCGCGATTTCCCCCTGTAATGCGATGCAGTAGGTAAGCACCCTCTCTCTCTCTCTCTCTCTCTCTCTCTATCTCTCTCTCTCCGAGGTTTATGCCTTCAGCTCGCTCGTTCCCTCCTTCGGGTGTTTGTAGAAATTTGGCTCATGTGCGCCGAGGGGGGGCGGAGAGGAGGGAGGCGCTCATCTTGTTTCGGTGGTTTATGAGTCTGACGCGTACGTCTGTAATTGCGGTTATGGGTGATTAAACTCTCCGTGCCCCTCAAGGATCCGCATGCCGGCTATCAGTCAGCGTCAGGTTGAACCGCACAGCGCTGCTCTCAGGCCTGTGATTGGTCCGTCTGACAGTCTGTCCCTCGTTCTCCACCGTGATCCAGAGGAGCCATGACTGGGGTTATTTAGCTATTGAGCGTTTGATTAAAATGCTGATTTTGTCGTCTTCCAGTTTTTAAAAGATCTTTTTATCTAAAAAAAAACAATTGTGTTTCAGAACTTCAATTTCGTACAAGGTTAAGTTATAATAGGTGAATTATTCAAGTATTTTGGGGAAGAAAGCAAATGTTCATTGAGTTCTGCTTCTCAACTGCATCAACTTTGCTGTTTTCTTCATGTTTTGGGGTTTTGAAGATTCCATCTTTGGTTCTGAGAGCTTTTTCTTTTCACTACTTCCTTAGAGGAACTAAGTTTATCATTGCAAAAGTTGTAAATGACTTTGTGTTTGCTTCTTTCAACCCAATAACCAAGTGTCTAGTTAAAAAGCAAACGAGAGATGAATCCTTTCTATTATTATTATTCAAAGTATGAATCTGTATAACTAATGTGTGGGTGGGTGTACGTGGGTATTGGAATGAAAAAAAAACAGTTGATCATTTCACGGTGTTTATTGTGTGCAATTTGCTTTCATGCCTGCTGCTGTATCCGTGCGGTTTTGTTTACACGTGTGTTTGAATCCTATTTATGGCTTAAAAAACAGGAGGAGGCCTTGAGGCCCCGGTCTAATTGGCATATTAATCATGTGTGTGTGTGTGGGTGGGATATCAGCGTGTTAGTGAAAGATTCATGACTTGTCTCAAGAGGCAAACGTAGGACTGCGGGAGTCCTGTCCTCCCCACCGCCGTGCTCCGACCCCCCCGCGGCGAGAGGCCGGCGTTCTCTCTCTCTCGGGCCGAAAGGCAGAGAGGCAGCCGGGCGTCCGAGCCGCGGCCTATCACATGGATCACAGTCCAAACAAAACACTGCAGCCTGTGTGTGGTAATGAGGAGCTGCTTCTTTACAGAGAGTTTATCTGTCAGTGGCCTCTCCCATTAGTTTGCAAACTTGGCGCAGAGTCTCTCCTCTGTTGATGTTGGGATGTTTTGTCTTGCCCCCCCACGCAGCGCCCTTTGGGGGGAAGTGGGGGGGAGGGGAGGGGGAAGAGATCCCACACCCTCTCTACCCTGAGGACCGCTGTGAGTCACAGATGATGAATGATCTCATACATGAGGATGCAAGGTCACGAGGGGAAATGCAACATGTCAGAGGACAGCAGGACGGGGATATCAAAGTGAAAAGAGGACGGGGATCAGGAGAGAAATCAGGAATAAAGACATGAGAGAGAGAGAGGAGTAACTTCTGTGGCAGGGCGAGCGAAGCCCACTTTGCCGACACTTGACAGAGGCCAAGTGTCGGGATCAGCTCGGGTCGACCTCACTTACGTGTTGTAAAGGGCCGAGTCGGGAGGTCGAGGGATGAGAGAGGTTAGAGATTAATGAGTGTCAGCCCACGTGGACCCTTTTTTTAAAACAGCTTGAATACACTGGACTCTTTCAAACTGTCACACGTCTTCATGGACTTATTAGAAACTCAAACTCTGCTTTGCATGTTAAACATTTGAGACATTTTAAGTGTCTAAAGAAAACAATGGGATTCTACCTGTTGACAATGCAACTGTTTTTCCTGCTTGAGGCTGAAACATTTCAATAATGGCTGGCAGATTGTTTCTTCTTTAATTTGTTCATTTAGATACAGATTAAAGACTAAATTACTCATTAAGACATCCCTCAAAGCTATAATAATAATAATAAAGATTAAAGATAATATAGATTTAGCCATTCACACTCTTTTCAATGGTTAACCAACAACTTCTTTGTCTCTCATCCCCTCAAGACACCGAGCCCCTTGCTCCCTGATCCCTTTGAGACTTTTTGCTAAATAATGATCATTCCTGACTATTTTTGGTGTTTTGGAGACTTTTAATCGACTCCCTCTTTTCACTGGGCAGAGCTGAACACACACACACCAAAAAAAAATCCCCCTTAGCCTGGTGGAAAAACCCGAGCTGAAAATCCTTTTGAAAGTCTTGCTGGACAGCGTGTGTTTGTTGGAGGGCTGCCAGTGAAAATGCAAGCGAGGGGAAGTCAGCAGACTGGCTGTCTTCTGTTCACTGTTGTTCAGATTGACTCTGTCAGGCCCGGCCTTTGAGGCCCGGGATCCAGGTGGTCTGTTCTCCGCGGCGCCCTCTCACCCTTCGCCCTCGGCCAACCCGTGCCCGCAAACATGCCCGGCATCAGCAAAGCTTCCTCCCAGAGCAGTGGTGTCTTCTCCCTCGCCAATCGCAAGGCTCCGCAGCCATGGGCACATCGGTGCGAACCAATGAGCAACACCTGTTTCTCTCAAAGCGCGGCTCCCCCCCTTGCCAATCATAACACCCACTTTATTTGGCCTCAGTCGTGGAGCCAATCCCAACATGTAATTCACGGGCATCCAGGCAATGAGAGGCACAGGCAATTTTTTTTTAAATGTGCTTTTTTACCTCTCGGGACCGAAAAAACCTTCCAGAAAATGACTTTCCCAGCACAAATGTCACAGCGAATGTGCCTCTGTGTCATTGCATCATCGGAAAAAAACGTTCCTCGCAGCTCAGCAGCCTCATGATGGAACTGAGGGATCATTGTTTCACGCTGAGACTCGGGTGGAGTTACTCATGCTGTCGCCTTTTTAAAAAGAGTATGAAGGCTCCATGTACAGACGAGAACTGTGGACACGGTCACTTTCGTTTAACTTCTTCAGCCATTGGAATATTTTGGCTCTTGTGGCAGATGTGGTCTAGATACTGTTTTCATCCGTGCTTCTGGGGCTGTGTCATGTGATTTAGCTTTCTGTTAATTGGTAGATACAACACTAAATGCTGACTTTATTATGTAGAAGACAAGAGAAGACAATATTTTCCATTTAGAGTGAGATATTGGCACAACCCCCCTGAGTACATCCCGTGCACTATACAGATATCTGCAGGTAAAGAGTAAATCGCCTGCACTGGAAAGCCAACGCTCCTCATTCAGGCCTCGATCTGAATGTACCGGTCATCCCCTCCAAACTGATCTGGGTACTGTCAAAGAAGGAGAAGTTGAAATGAATTTGCATTGAAACGTCCTGGTTTCACAGTGTCACGCAGTCGCAGTCATAAAAGAAGGTTCCAGGGAATCGACCCGTGACAACGTGGAGGGCCTGAAGAAGTGTAGGAACAAGTTTAAAACATCGGTGAAAATGCAAGAAGGGCGATGGAGACGGAGGGAGGAGGGGTGGTGGAGAAGGAGAGAGACAGCGGAGCCGGGGGAAGCTGATGCAGGTATCTGCAGCGAGAGGGAAAGAGAGAGCTGGCAGCGCTCTCTCGCCATGCAGCGTGTCTTCCCAGGACATGAAAGACTCGCTGCTCCGAACTGGGATTATCCTCCAACCTCTGGGGAGACCCTCTGATGAGCAGAGGAGGCAGCAGGAAAGATGTGGAGAGAAATTGAAGGAAACAGGGACAGAGGAGAGGGAGGATGGGGAATTAAATGTGAGAGCAAGAGAACCGGCGAGAGATAAAGAGACATGCAATCCGAAGGCTCTGATCCACACGGATGCCAGATCCACTTACGCCTCTGCTGATGCTCACGGTGCTGCCGTCCACTACCTCTTTGTCTTTTTTTATTATTCCTCAAAAAGATAAGACTCCATCCCCCCTGAAGAATGACCCACGCTGGGAATTCACCAGAAAGCAATGTCCTTGTTTGATCTGACGCCTTCCTGAACATCACCTCTGCAGAGTCAGACAGTTTTAATCCGTCATGATCACTCTGCTCATCAACAGACGCACAACAGACACACAACAGACGCAGGAGAGGAGAGGAGATGTGCACTCATAAAATCAAGATTTTAGATTCAAGATATTAAAACTCTTGATCCAAGCAAAATTCGTTTTTTTAAGCAAGCAGGTGATTAACAATAATCAATAATAATCAAGCAACATTTATTATGCAAATGTTACATTTTCCTTTTTTGTGAAGGATTTGCTTCTTCTCCCTGTTTTGCATCATTATAGATTAGATTTTCATCTTGAGGTTTTGCATCATCTGACGTTTTGAACTCTACACAACTTGTATTTTTGATTTTATTTATTTCATTTGGGAAGCCGTGATCAAGAACTAATTTGAAACTTTGCCATGAAACCCACAGTTGAGTCGGAGGCTTCAGTGGATTAAAGGGGTTTTTCTCTCTGTTGATTTAAGCTGTTTGAGCTCAGTCCATGTGACTTATTTTGCTGATAATGGGCCAAAAGTTAATTGATCTTGTGTGTACTGTACAGATACTGTCCGTGTGCAGTCGCGCAAGGGAAGGGGCGTGGAGTGGGCAGTGTGTGTGTGTGTGTGTCATTATCAGTCAGTGCAGTTATATTTTCATGATTTTGTCTTTTGTTTGTTTATCTTGGACACAACGTTCCCGCTTGCACCAATACACCGACGCCCACACTCTCTTCAGGCATCAGCCTCCTTGTATTGAGGCGCGTGTGTTTCCCCCCCGCTCGCGAGGCCTCTTCCTGCAGCACGTACACACATAGTTTCCCATCGCCACCAACACCCCCCCCCCGTCGCCTTCATCTCAGGCTTGCTCCCCAGAGAAAGGTGGGGGGGGGATGTGCAGGTCCAATGCGAGGCCGGGGAGCCAGAACCCCGCTCCATTTGGATTTCATTACAAACAGACCAGCACCTCACGGCCGAGAACAAAAGAATAATAATCGGGAGGGGGGGAAAGAAAGAGAGTTAGGCCTTGTAATGTAGTCAATAAATTCCCACTGATATTATTTCTCCGGCCCAAAACCTAAATGGGAACCAGCTGGTTTTTCCTGAGCCGGCACAAATTACATCAGATGTCTTCAATCACATAAAAACACACACGTCCATCTCAGGGTGAGAGAACTGAGACCTGTTCACGGCCCACGATGCCGAGTCCAACACAACGTGCAGCAACACAACTTTTCATGTTTTGTGTTGTTTCCTCGATACAAATGGAAGCTGCCAATCAGCCGCCGCCTCTGGACCAAGTCATCAAGTGGCAAATTCCTCTTCCCGGTGTCACCAGCGGGGAAGAGGACATTTTGTTTTTACTGCTCGGTAATTGGCATTATTAATCTCAGCGGACTGATGGCTTTATCACCAGTGAGTCATAACAAGGCACTTGGAGAGTGAGCAGACACACACACACACACACACACACACACACACACACACACACTCACACACACTTTGTGGAGTCGTTTCCCCTCCACTCCTCTTCCTCATTCTCCAGGTTGAACGACTCCTTAAATCCTCCTCGTGATCTGAGATGATGATATATGAATATACAGTTAAACCTATACCCAGATTTATTATGACATTTAACTTCATAACAATAATTGTATTGATTGATATAGATTTTTGGGGGTTGATGCCAATATTAAGGAGTCAATATTGAGTTTTACAGTTTAAACTTTATTCTAAATAGCCAAGAATAAAAAATAAACAAATACAATAAATAAATGCCAATAATGTCTGCATTGTTTAGTCTTTAAAGTAAGTTTTTATATCTGCGTACATTTGCAATCATAAATTCGATATCATTCTGTTGGTCAGGCTCTGATAATAATAGATATGTGATATATATATATCCCCACCTCTGATTCTGCTCTGTGTATTTCTATGGGTTTCAGTTTGAACTTGTTTCTTCTCCAAGTGGAAATAGTGACGAGTTAAAAAGTTACGTGCGTGTGATTGATTCCTAATTTCTGTTTCTTTAGTTTGTCAAGAACAATTTGTCCTCAGAACTTTTCCTGCTCCAATCATCAGACATGTCATGTGTTACTCCTTTTTCTTTATTGACCTCGATCGGAACATTTTCCAAAGCATGTCTTCTTAAATTCGTTGTTTCCACTACAGCTGTCAACTCGGCTTGTGTGTCTTCTTGTTCGTGTTCGGAGACTTGACACTTGACAACGAAATGAAAACACACAACGGAGGAAGAAGTAATCAAAAGCATCAGTTTCCTCCGCAGCTGCCGTTGTTCAGTTACACTCCGTCTCGTGTTTTGCTGTTGTGTTATTATCCCTCTGTGTGATTGTGTGTGTGTGTGTGTGTGTGTATGTATATATACGCTCGGGCCATGTGCCTCCGAGTGTGCTTTGGCAGTGAATGAGCCAGATAAGGGCTTGTGTTATGATTTTTATCTCCGGGCGCAACAAAAGAGGAAGCCTGATGAATCACAGCTTCCTGGCCGCCTTGCATTTCCCCGGTTCTTCAAACCAGTCTCAGATGGGACCACTCAGGACAGTATGAATAATATAGGATTTTTTTATGATGATTTCTTATTAAATTGACTTTTTTCCATCTGTATTGCAAAAAGAAATGAGGCAAAGCCATTTTGCTTAATGCCAGGGGGGTCCACACACAGATAATGGGATCAGCCAAAGTTGCGGACTTCAGAAATCACCCCGGAGCCTCTGTTGTGTCTCGGTGAGATTACACAACAAAACGCCCGTTGTTACTTAACATCTGGGAGTTTATTAACTTAGCGCTAATCCGCCTGCGCTGCTGAACAGGTAATGAATCCTCAAAACGAGTCAAAGAGCGCCCGGAGCAAATGTAATCTCCCTCTTCTGACGGCCGCTCCGCAGGCGGCGGCGGTAATCACCGCTGCACGCCGTTTCCTTTGATCAGCCGCCATTGTCAGTTTGTACCTTCTCAGGTGTGTGTTTTTTGTATTCTCTTTGTAGCTGGTGTGTGTAACTCTTGACTTGTTCCTCCTGACGGCTTCAGACGTGGATATTCATTCTTTTCAGTGAGGAAGAGACAGATTTCCACCACTGGGTTTCCTGTGTGAGATCAGGGAGGTGACACCGTCAGCCCTGTGTGACGCCATGTGATGTAGAACCACAGGCTGTTTGAATAATGAACAGAAAGCAAATATTCATGTTGGCTAAGAGGGTGAAAAGAGGAGAAACACATGAGTTTGAAACAGGTGAAGATTGATATCAGCAAATAACTCTGAAGCTCTCTTCTCTTAAAGCCAAAAGTGAGATGAGATAAAACCAGTTACTACATTTGTTATGTATATTTATACGTCTGTGAAGTCGTCCAGGTCACGTTATGCAAAAGCAATTGAATCCAGATACTTTTTCACTTCAAACCCGAGAGGACACGAAGTGTGTTTGTTTCATACTTCTCTGTTATATAAACAACCTGAAACTCCTTTCATCCTACGACTTCATGTGGATTGAACAGCTATTACAAGTTTTGTTTGGCACAACTTTTTACAGCCACATAAAAAAAAACGAGGTGTCGGTTACATCCACAAACATTTGATATTTTATCTTCATCCTCGCTGGAAGCAGCTGGATTATAAACAACAGTGATGCCTCACCTATATGGGAATAAAGGCTGCTGCAAAGATTTTTGTTGTTGGGGAAAAAGTATCAGAACATTTACAGAAACTTTTTAAGAGCTATCTCAGATATCTTTATTCCCAGCAGTGCAAACAAAAGGATGAGGGCAACAAGTTTCCAAAAAAGACATTTACACAGGCAGCAAATATATTAACTCTTAAGAAAACATTCACATTTACCCCTCAAACTGTTTTATTCCCTTTTTTATTGTGTCCAGTTGCTCAACCAGATGTTCAGCCAGTAGGTCACCCTTCTTTGATGAGTCATATGTCGGATACTTTACACAGAAGTGTTTTCCAGGCTCCTACTTCCAGTTACAGGTCGTCGGCCTCGGTGCTCAGACATCCAGCTGCAGCTCCGTCTCCTCAGCTCTGCAGCTCCGAGGCTCCGAGGCAGAGAGATGGAATATCACCTCTGCAGCTAAAGAGAAACAATTAGGCCATATCAGCGGATCACAGTTTGCAACAGCGCCAGTAATCTGTGGCTTAGCTGGCACCTCGCCACGGCAGGCCGCGGCTCCGTGGCCTCTCCAGACACTTAAGAGTCACCGAGGGCACTGGTGTGGCCCCCGGGAGCTGGCGCCCTCACCCACACGCCATCGAAGTTAAATGAAATGGGAGGAAAATGAAAGCGAGCCTGTGAGGGACAGAAAAGAGTCAAAAGGGAGGCGGGGGGGGGGAAGAATTAAGTCTTTAATGAGGGCAGTTGTTTGAGCAGGCACAGAGAATCGGGTTATATCAACACGCTGTATCGAGTGATGGTTGTTAGCGGCCCACCTACTGGGAAATGATGGGTGGGCTGTGTTCGGCTCCTTTCTGCCACTTATCCCACATTTAGTCCCTTTTCTTGTCGTTTTAGTCACTGAGATCAGAGACGCCGGCGGATGCTGGTGTGAACGAGTCAGAAGAGAGAGAGGGTTTTGATTCGCTCTGTCACAGAGTCGAGTTTCAGCTGCTGTCTGATGAAATCTCATCATGACTCTTGAGTTCCTGTCGAAAACGTCTCCCTCGTCACGTTTGGGATTTTTTTTTCACCTTGCCTTGTGTCATTAAAAGTAATGAGTATCAGGGGCGGGGGGGGGGTCCTCCTGTACTGTTTGTGTAATTGTAAAAGGATTATAAAGAAAAAAAGCACAAAGACCCACAGAGAACAAACGACTGAGAACAAAACCCTGGTTTCATGGAGGATCCCCTCGTGCATTGAGTGAGGCTGAGATGGCCTTCGCCCGCTCTCACGTCTCCGAGCTGTGGATCCACAAATACACTCACTTTCCTCTCGGATCTTTTGATGCGTTGTTTGAAGTTTGTTCTGATCAGCGGCTTCTTATATATATATATCGAGACGTGAACTCTCCATCGAATGTCAGGGAGTGAAGAGGTGGGATATTCTGACAAAACAACTACAAAGAAAGAGTCACGCAAACAAAAGACACAACTTTTGTGATGTGAAAGAGGCGATGGGATGAGTTTCTGATCGGATATCTTGGAGAATGACAAATGCAGCAATGTTGTGTTTCGTTTTAAAATAAAAATATAACGTCAATAATAACGACAATACTGAAAAGTCATTTTTTTCAAAGATTTCACTTCTGGGCTCTAGGATCTTGCGATGGCATTTCAGTTGAAGGCCACGCTGGAAAGTATTTACCTCTGTTCGATTCCCAATATCTAAATGATCCTGGAACCAATCCGTTTATCCAGATCTGCTCCAGACGGTTATGGGTTCATTCTTGGCTCCTGCTCCACAAAAAAAAAGCACGGGGAATCTGCTCAACAGCTTTTGAGTCACACTCACACAATCACACGGCAATGAAAAGGTAACTCGGGCCACATCAGATGTTGATGTGTCATCCGGCCGCACACACACACACACACACACACACACACACACCCCTGTGCATAGAATAAACACATTAGACTGGGATATTTACTGATGGGACTTGATTAATGAACACACAGACACACACGTCAGCTCAGTATTTATTGTAATGACGGATAGAAAGTGTGACATTAAGCTGATGAGTAATCATCCTCATCGTTGAATCTCGTACACACACACACACACACAGACACACACACACATGCATCGAGCGTCGTGAGAGATCGAGCACATCCGCCTGCTGTCGTCATGGTGATATATAGACATCAGCGGGAAGAACTCAGAAGTGAAAATGAAGCTGTGCAGTGTAGGTGAAAGTGACACACGACTTCTTTATTTTGCCCCAAATCGTATCCATGGAGTGATCGTCTCTTTCCAGGCAGCCGTCCCACCCATGCCATCATCCCCTCAGCTGACCCAGAACCAGCCGGGTGCTATAGAAAAACCCATTGTTTGAGCGAGGATCTGCACAGAGCCGGTCTTGGGATATTCTGTATTTCTCTGTGTATGTTTGTTGAAGGGAAAAGATCCAACAACGTCCCGGTAGAGTAGGAGTATTTGGACAGAAGCGATGGTTGTGTAAACCTGGATCTTGTGCACCGCTGCAGGCGTCGTTGTGTGAGACACAAACCGCCCAGGAACATCAGGACTTGTGTTGGCTGCTTCCACAAGTGACGAGATTTAGAGGCAAAATAGCAATTTGGGAAGTGAGTGAGTGATTTGCTGAGATTTATGAGCTCTCCCTCTCTGTTTTTACTGCATCCCTTGCCCCCCCGTGATCCACTAAATCTCCACTGTGGCACCGGTGGATGAATACTAGAGGAGGAGCAAGCGTCAGCTGCAGAGTGGAGAAAACAAGCGCCAGTTTGCATGTGCGTGTATTTTTAAAATGTAAAAATTTGTCACAAAGACACACAGGAGTGGGCGCACAACTTGCTGATTATTGTTAAGAGTATTGTTTTCTTATTATTCCCCTGGAATAATAAATCCCAGTTGTAGGCCATCCAATAAAAAAATGTTTTTAACTAGACAAAAATAAACATCATGCTGTGGTGCAGACGCATGTATGGCTCTTCTTCTCTTTCGCATGAATCATCGCCCAATCCCCTTGTTTGTATCTGTCTGTCTCTCTCTCTCTCTCTCTCTCTCTCTCTCTCTCTCTCTCTCTCTCTCTCTCTCTCTCTCTTTGAGTCTGTCACCACAAGCTCTATTTGGCTGACAAACACAGCGCCCTCCTCCGCCTTTCCCTCCAGGATGTGAGCTTCCCAACAGCCTCTCAAAACCACTAGATTGACTGGGAACTGTTGAGTTCTGGTCGAAGTCAGGTGCTTTGTCCCCAACCTGACTCACAAAGATCTTTTTCAATAGTTTTATTAGGGCATAGACATTATGCTCTTATTCATATCCATACATTTTAATTTGTGTTTTTACTTTTACACACTTTGTTAAGAAAACACATCACTATCCTCAAACTGTGCATTGCTGCAGCTCCTCTTTTCAGCCTCTGTCTGAAAAACATAGGTTTTAGCTTCCTGACTCTTTAAGCCCCTCCTCCTGACAACGTGCAATTAACTTTCTGTCTTTGCAAAAACTTTGACATTCACAAACAAACAGAAAAAGCATCGTCTCACACCTTTTCATCTCGTT
>CM076733.1:16210436-16543011 GCA_038501795.1 Pseudopleuronectes americanus | reverse complement strand
GCTGTTGAAGAATGTGCAGCTGAGGCGCGCCGACTCTACGCCGCTTAGTTTATGACACATCCCCTACTCTGGTCCACTCACACTGCCCTTCAAAGCAACTTTTCAGTCTATATCTGCATCTCAGTACTTTTAGCTTCCTCAACTACTAACAGAGAAATGTTTATCACCAGTTGTTTTCAAAAACAAACAACACTAAATGTTGTTTTCTGTACAGATAAAGGTGATTCAGAATGCGTATCATATATCATCAAACCATTTAAAAAATAATTATCAGTATCAGGCTGCACACTCACTTTTTGCTCACGTTGGCTGTGAGTTTAGGTCACTGAATCCATGCAAGTGTGCGTGAGCGGTGTTTTCAACCTCAAGCACTGTGAGTATCACACAGACCATCCCATGTGCGCTCTGACCCACTGAGTGCAGAGGAAGAAATTAGGGAAGACGCGCAATAGAGAAGAGCCGAGACGAAGTAACAGTTACATAAGACGGCAGGAGAGCACCGCATCAATCTACGACCGCCTGCTCCACAAGCACCACACTGTGTGTGCGTCCTCTGCATTGCTGAGAGTGTGTGACAATCCAGCCTGCACATGCCATCCATCATTCCATACCAGCAGTCGTCCGCGCTCTCACAGCTCAGCATGACTGTCCCACTTACGTTTGGGTATCCACACACCAGACCAAGTCTGCCCAAACACAATTACCTGACATTCACCGTGACCTCCCACTCCGGTATAAAGAAACTCTCTTCCGGCTCTCATGCTTTAGGTGATACACTGCTGCACAGGTCAGAGATGTCCTGTCACCGGATCGTATCGTGACACAACAATAAGGTAGTACATCTGCTTATGTTCATGTATTCACCAGCCTGCAATTCACATCGAGCGGACGCCGACCACAAGAAACCGTGATGGATCGATACATCCTGCCCTCACCCACCAGAGAGCCGGCAAATGGGAAGCGTGGCGGAGGCACCGAAGAAGCCAAGTGCGCATGGTCACGAATCATGGTGTGACAGACTAAGGATTTACAGTATATGGCACAGTGTTCAGATTAGACAGGCAGGGGTCTTTATACACAGCCATGACATCCACCACACACTCTCATGGCGACATTGACGACACTGGAAAAACTCCAGACTAGACTGTTAGTTTAGCACACGTCATGAGAGCAGTCGTATCCACTGAACGAGCAAAAACGGGGTGAGAAGTGATGCTCGATGGTGGCCATGGTTTTCAATCTGGGCAGTCAAGTCGTAAATCCCGACACCTAGTTAAAATTTTCGTTTCGGTGTAATCTTCTTCTTAGGTTTCTCCTCATGACCTCACAATCAGCCTGACACTTACCACATAGCATTTTTTGGGTATATCTAGATTCTCATTTCTACGACACGCATTCGGGGCGACTGGTAAAGATAAGATATGAAGGCGTTCCAGTATTACAAGTATACTGACAGTACAGTGTGTCGATGGAATGTGTATTTCGTGCTGTTTCTGCTGATGTAAAATGCCACATGTACGGTCAGTGGCAGAAGCTTACTACAACTTAACATAGGACAAAAGTAAAAACACTTAAACATCGGCATTGTTAGAGTCTGATTACAGGAATGAAACACAGTCGCCATACAGTGAAGAAACACATAGATCATGTGCTTCATGGCACGTGAATGCAGTGTTTAAAAACTAAAGGTCGACCATCGTCCTTGAGCATTTAGATCGGTATTCAAGTTTGACTCAAGGTCCTGTTAATAGTCACCAAGAGTAACTGTACAAGATGCGACTGGGCTGTGGTAGAGAGTGAGTGAACGTAATAATGTGTGTATGTGGTTGTTTTTTTTTTTTTTTGTTTAGTTGCAGTACAGCGCTCCACGAAGCGTGGTCACGGTCTGGTCCTTGGTCGATATATGCAATATTCTCAGTCTCGGTCTCTCTCTCTCTCTTTGAGTCTGTCACCACAAGCTCTATTTGGCTGACAAACACAGCGCCCTCCTCCGCCTTTCCCTCCAGGATGTGAGCTTCCCAACAGCCTCTCAAAACCACTAGATTGACTGGGAACTGTTGAGTTCTGGTCGAAGTCAGGTGCTTTGTCCCCAACCTGACTCACAAAGATCTTTTTCAATAGTTTTTATTAGGGCATAGACATTATGCTCTTATTCATATCCATACATTTTAATTTGTGTTTTTACTTTTACACACTTTGTTAAGAAAACACATCACTATCCTCAAACTGTGCATTGCTGCAGCTCCTCTTTTCAGCCTCTGTCTGAAAAACATAGGTTTTAGCTTCCTGACTCTTTAAGCCCCTCCTCCTGACAACGTGCAATTAACTTTCTGTCTTTGCAAAAACTTTGACATTCACAAACAAACAGAAAAAGCATCGTCTCACACCTTTTCATCTCGTTCTCCACAAACCCTGCCTCCGACCTTCAGCTGGTCTGATCTCCCGTCATGTGCCACCTACTAAAACCACTTTCTGAACAAACTCCGATCATCTCATTGTGTTTCCACCTTTCGCTGCTGAAAGAATGACGGATGTCGGTGTCTTCTTTCCCGGAGGTGACGGCCGATATTCACCACGAGACAGATCACCTGTCAGCAAACCGTAAACAGAGGTTGGCCTCAGAACGTTTTAAAACAAAACGCCACACCGCCGTCATCTCTCTCCCCGTCGTGGGGCCGGCCTCCTTTCATCTCACCGTCCATTGTCATCTCAATCATCCATTTATCACATCAGGCAGTGTGCTCACAAACAGCCGGCGCACAAATTGGCAAATTTCCTCTGTGTAATCACACCCAACGGCGGGGAACAAAAGAGCGACAAAGACAACAAAAAAAAGGCGAGAGCGAGGGAGGGAAGGATTTGTTTAGAAACAGGAGACGCTCGTGTGTAGTGCAGGAGTGAAAATTGGAGAAAGTCTGTCAACGGCTGCCAGTGAGACGGGCCGTAATTTGCTTATTTGTAGCTGTCACTTGTGTTTTTGTGCGTCCAGAGATCCGGGCCAAGTGACAGGAGGAGGTTTTCTGTCCCCACCCCCTCCTCCTCCTCTACCCCCTGTGAAAACATATTCTGTATATTGGCGTTCAGTAACCTGGACGACTGCCACTCATGTCTCGGATGCTTCGATCATTTCTATCCCTCCTCCTCCTCCTCCTCCTCCTCCTCCTCCTCCTCCTCCTCTTCCTCCTCCTCCTCCTCCTCCTCTTCCTCGCCTGCCCCTCGCTCACCGATTAGCTTCACCGACACCTTCTCTCTTATTTAAACTTGCGGTCATGTTTGCTCAACCTGCAAAACGCATTAAAATAAACAGTCGCAGGAGCTTTGCAATGTTTTCTCAAGACATATTTCACTTTCCAGTTCAACAGGTTGAGTCGAATTCAAGAGGCGCCGCTGTATTTACAGACATGTGACGGGGTAACGCCACGCCCCTTTTCTGTGTCGTCTTCTTATATTGTCCTGCTTGTCCTCTTCTCCGCTCACGTTAATTCCTCTCCTCACTTTTCTCCTTTCTTCCCCTTTGGATTCCTCACTTTCTGTCCTTGTTTCCTACTTTCCTCTTACCTCCCTCCATCCTCTTCTCCCCTCCTCTCCTTTCCGTATTTCCTCTCCTCCTTTCATTTCTTCCTAGTTTTTCTCTCCTCTCTCCTCAACTCACCTCTCCTCACCTCTGCCCTACCTTCCTCCCTTTTCATTTCATCACGCCTCCCTTCCTCCATCTTCTTCTTTCCTATTCTCTGACCTTCCTCCATCCTCCTCTCCTCTCTTCGTAACACCTTTCTGGTTCCTCGGCTCCTTCCCTCCTCTCCTCCTTATTTCCTCCTTGTTTTTCTCTCCTCTCCTCTCTGGGGAGGATTAGGACAGAGTCCTTTTCATCCTGCTGTAATCCTACACTGGCAACCCAACTCCAACAAGAATAAACATACACACGGACATGTACTCTCTCTCTCTCTCTCTCTCTCTCACACACACATACACACACATTTGCTGTGTGATATATATACTGTATGTTCTGGGAGCTTTGCCCAAATAAGACCCTGCACATATATGACCACATTGTAGCTCGTAGCTTCACATGGAAAAATAACATCAGAGAGGATTTTTTTGTAAAGATCTTTCAATAACTGTTCAGCTCAGCTTCTTCTTCTTCTCCTAAAGAAAGTCTTAAGAGAAAGAGAGACATCAGGAATGAATGGGGGAGAGAGAGAGAGAGAATCTACCTCCCAGCCCGTCTTTGCCGGGACTCTGTCAGCTGAGCTGCTCCCCCCTGCTGAGGCCCACAATGGCAGATTGGCAGCACTAATACCACAGCTCGCTTTATCTGGCTGAATTAAAACCCTACTGGAGAAGGGTTATGGGAATTGTTGGCTCAGGGAGAGCTTTTTATTTATTTATTTATTTATTTCTGTTGGGGTTTTTTCTCAGGAATTACGTGTGTGGGCGCATTTTTTAGGAAAAAAACAAACAAATGTAATCAGAGGGATGTAAGCTCAAGGGGTATCAGTCCGGATTAAACACAGAACTAATACAGCTCGATGCAGAGCTGTTGTTAGCCCTTTATTAAGATGGATGGGTGTTTGTTTTCAAAAGGATGGGGTGTGTGTGTGTGTGTGTGTGTGTGTGTGTGTGTGTGTCTCAGTGTGTGTGTGTGTGTGTGTGCTGACAGGAAGTGCTCGTGAGGCGAGCAGGATGTGCAGGAAGTGTTTGGCTTGGCTCAGCTGGCAGTGAGGTTGTTGCTCATGAGGATTGCCGATGCAGGGAGGAAGATGCAAAGATCCCCCCCCCCTTCCGTGTTCACACAGAATCAGATTCCAGTACACTCAGCCGGGGACGGAGACAGAACACTCCAGGAGAACGACTCTGGACTCTCAGGCCGTCGGCTAATTGAGGCATCAGTCAGTTTTATATTCCAGAGAGGAACCTGGTCACTCACAACAGGAGGGAGTGTGATGGACAAGCTCTCATCTGTTACATAACAAGTCCATGTCCCCGCTGTGGAGAGAGCACAGTTGTATAGTGTCAGAAAAGGACAGCGTATGAGAGGAGGGTATGTCGGGACAAGGGACAGGCAGGGTGGAGATAAGTGTGTTATATCACCCGCTGGGTTTTCATGAAGTGCGCTAGCAGGGTGTATATATCATCTTCAGTACTATACCAAACATATCTGAAGATTGAACTGACAAGATATTAGATATAAAAACATTAAATGATATCTTCACGTGTCTTAAATTCCAAAGAAATTCATTTTTGCTTTAATTATGGCTGAGGAAAAGCAGAAACCATCGAGTTTACCCTTGAAAATGACTTGTTATCACTTATCAAGACAGCTGCTGATTCACTTTGTGTCACTCTGCTAATCGTCTGAGCTCGATTACTGAGTAAATTCTCAAATTATATTTTACATTGTTTAAAGCAAAGCGTCTTAATGCGAAGCCCAAAAATCACCAGATCATCTCAGTGGGTTAATCAGTCTGATTAGTTTGTCACGTCCTCTGTTAGACACTAATAAATTAAACTGCGATGAACGGATAAGAGAGGAGAGGGACAGAGAAAGAAAAGACAGACAAATGAAGAAGAAGAGAGAGTGAGAGTCAAATCTCTCACAACAATATGCATTTGTTTGCTGAGACTCAGTTAAAGCTCGTGGTCTGGTTCCATTGCGACTTCAGACAAAACCAGTTTCTCTTTTTTCTTCCTACATCTGACTCAAAACCACAATCTTCTCCTAAATCTCCACCAAAGCTCCTTTGTTGCCTGCACCTCACCACAGATGGAACCCTGGTTGTGCACCGTTGACACAGTTGTGCGCTTTGTGCAGTCATCCCCCCCCCCACCGACCAAGCCTCCTTCCAGCAACTCCTCTGCTGTTAATAAACGCAGTCGCATCGTTTCATTCAAAAAACATGTTGCGTCTGAACTCGATTATATTTCCTCCCAGAACACAGTTCAGCTGTAAAGACAAAAAACGTCACCTCGAGTCGACATGGCTGCTCCTGGGTCAGACCCCCCCCCCACACACACACACACACACACACACACACACACACACGTTCACCCCATGCATTATGGATGCACGGCCCTGTCCTCGCTGATCCCTGAAGGGAGACACTCGAGGTGGACAGGCCCCTCTCCACCGCATGGAGGGATAATAAGCCTCCTTACTTTTCTTTCCCACAAGAGCCATCATGGGATTTTATTAGTCTCGGGTTTTTTTCTTTTTGCTGAATTGACCGTTTTGTTGGATCGCGCTCAGATTCAACAACTGTTTTCACACTTCACCAGATGTGCTGGATCCTCGGTGCCAGCGGCGGCTCAGCAGAAAAACCCTAAACCAGAGTGGGAGACTGTTTTCTGAAAATTCAAATGTGTACACGAGGAACAGGGATTCATGTGGTTCTTTCTTTCATTCTAACAGTCCGTCCTCTTCTCTTCTGTTGTTCCCCGAACAGACTCCTCAGGCCAGATGAGCTCCTCGCCCCTGGGCTCCCCCACGTCCCACCGAGGGATGCACCCGTCCCTGCTCAGCCCGACCTCCATGGGGCCCTCGGGCTCGCTGCACTCCCCCATCAGCTCGCTGAGCTCGCCCATGAACGGCATGGCCTCGCCCTTCTCCGTCATCAGCTCGCCCATGGGCCCCCACTCCATGAACTCGCCGGGCATGGGCTACGGCCCCAGCGTCAGCCCCCAGGTGAGGCCCGTCACAGATTCACACACAGACACACACATAAAGTACACACAGCATGTCCACCTCTTCACCGAGGGACAGTAGGAAGGGAATACTGCGTCTTCAAGGTCACTTACTCCCTTGAACATGGAGCATCACATTAAATATGGCACATAAATACATAAACTTATATGTATAATGCATCTCACACATGTCCACAGCCACGTATGAACATGCACATACATGAAGACACAGCAGCTACATGTTACACGAGTCTGACCTGATTCATCACAAGTGAGCGACACAATACATCAGGTCAGTGCTGGCTTAACTCGTCCTGAGGATCCAGTGTCGGTCACGGTGTGACCTGCTCGCCAGAAAAAATAATAAAACAAACACTTTTGTTTGTGTTATTAAATTCAGTTTGTTTCCACCGGGTTACGTTTGTTTGTTTGTTTGTGACTGACTCAGGGTTTAGTGTTACGAGGAGCCCTGGCCTCATATTACCTCAGAATGATGTTAGTGACTTCCAGGCAGTGAGGTACACACAGAGTTTTATGTGTTGTACACGTGTCGTCATGGGCTCAGCATCATCAGTCATGAAGGTTGTTTTGTACAGAACATGTTAGTTTGAAGGAAGCAGCCGGTGTTTGTGCGTATCTTGATTTTTTTTGTGTGAAATTACTCTTAAAAGATGTTTTCAAAACTCTGATGACAAGGAAATGTAATTGAGGCTTGATATTGAACAGGTTAATCATAAACTTTATTAGAAATATATAAGTAAATATAAAAATAAAACACAAATACAACTTATATATTTGAATTGTTTATTCCACCCCAGTCACGTGAGATTTTCTCCGTGTGTTTACCCTAAACTTTACCTCAAACCAAACCCACACACACACTGCTCACGTGTCACGACTTTCTATTCACACGTCTCACAAGTGCAACACACACTCACGCAGAGACGCACAACTCTCCAAAGCGCGGGCGGCAGCGGCCTTGACCCCGGGCCTCAGTTAATCAAGACCCATTCAAACTGGGATTCCACAGCTCGTCAGCTCTGTCACTCTGTCGCCTGTATCTCCATTCTCTCTCCTCTCTGTCTTCTGTCCTCTTAATCCCCCCCCCACCCCCCCTTCTTTTATTATATTTTTTAATTTGCTCTACTCCCTTTCACATCATCTCCATTTCCCTCTCCCATCTATCCCTGTTGTTTTTGCTCCATCAATAAGCCTCAGTTTCTCCTCTTGCATTCACACACACAATTAAGAAATCAAAGCCGACAGTGGCCCAGTTTCCATCTGAAACCATATCTAAAAATTGAAATTGTCCCCCCCCCCACACACACACACACACCCCTCTCCTCCCCTTACCCCCCAAAACGCGCCGCTGCCCCTTTTTTTTGTGTTTGTTAATAATTGTGTTAAAGTGCGTGTGCAATGTGACGCAGTTTGGAAGTGGACTCTCCTCGCTATTGTTTGGGCTTATCGTCCCCTTCTCAATGAGAGTGTCCCACATGTGATGGAGCTACGAGTGGATTAGAGCCACTTTCAGGAAGAGGACAGAATCTTCTGTTGCTAGAAAGCGTCCCTCGTTCTCTCTCTCTCTCTCTCTCTCTCTCTCTCTCTCTCTCTCTCTCTCTCTCTCTCTCTCTCGCTTCCTGATTCTTCTTCACTTTTATTAAATCTCACACTTCTCTAGTTTGACTGTTTTTGTTTTTTATTCTCTGGATTTAGAGAAACACAAGTACCTCTGATACAACAGCAGAACTTCAGTATCGATACTCACTGAATTTACTTCCTGTTTCCCTGTTGAGCATCTACAAATGTTACGCAGACATTAAGCAAATAGTTTATAACAAACAATACAACAGTACAATTTAGATTTGAGTATAATTTCAAAGGTTTATACGTTATTGGTCATTGATCACTGACAATAAAACGATAACGTCTTCTGTGATGCTTCTGTTGGCCACAGTAATTTATTTATACTATCTAAATATAAAAATACATTAAATTAGTGTAGATTTCTTGTGAATGCTAGATTGTGAACTTGAAATTGTGTGTTTTATCAAAGACAAAAGCAGGTTTTAGTTTCTCAAAGTACAGTGAGATAAAGAATTGGAATCCAGCTGCTTGTGTCTGTAGTGTAACTGAAACTGGACGCTGCTTTGTGACAGTTTGCTCCGTCAGGGTGGAGACCAGCAGTTTGTTGTCAGCAGTTGAAGATGGAGCTTGAGGTGGGTGAGGCGCGGCACTTTTGGACGAGTCGTGATCTAAGTCAGACGGCGGATGCCACTTGCTCTTAACACTCGGGCTGAGTCTTCATGAGCAGCTGAGTGGAACGAGGTCACAGCTCAGCCTCTTGCTCTACTTAACCACCCGGAGCCGACACCCCCCACCTAGGCTCACCACACACACACACACACACACACACACACACACACACACACTGAGAAATCACACACTTGTGGGCACACAGATTTGCACTAGTTCTTCGATCTTACTGAGTACGCTGTCATAAAGACCTTGAATCTTTCCTACTGACCTTACAGTCTCGTAAAAGAAAGTAAACAAAACTATAGTTGTGGTCGTAAAACGATAAAATCCAGGTGAAAGATTTGGCCCCCGAGAAAAACAGAAAACAGTCAATCAAAACCATTGTTCAATAAAAACAGAACAATGAGGATTACACTTGTGTACATCAAAGATGTCAGAGACAAGTTGATGAAAGCCGGGGACACGATGAACAAAAGTCTCTTTCTTGCCGGAGTCTCCATCGGAGTCTTGCGTCCTCCCGGAGCCAAAACCACATGTGAGGACAGAGACGGTCCTTTATCATCCGCCAGTCCTCACATCTCCAACTGCAGTGCTTCCCCTTCACTCCCTTGTGATTGTGTGTTTTTGGTTGGTTTGTCGTCCTCTGCTCGGTGCGTCCCAGTCATCTTCTGTGCGTATTGTTCCAGATCAGAAAAACGTGTGTGCGTTGTTTTCCGAGGGCCACACACACACACACACAGCGACAAACTGACTCGGAGAATCTGTCCCTCTGGTCTTTCACCTTCGGGACGAACATAGATTTGCCTTTGTTGGAGTTAAATGAAGGCAGGGATGGAAGAGACACGTCCTCGGGCCATTTCCCCATTAGCACCAGACCCGTCAGCGGTCGTGTCTGCGGGTTTCGAACTCGCAGACAACTCGGACCATCCCTCCGATCACAGGCGCCGCAACTCTCCCAGCAGCTGGAAGAGATTATGCTCCGGGGTTGGGAAAGGACATTTTACACTTCCAATGACAATGGTGGGACTTGTGTGTCTGTTGTTCTTCGCGGGATAGAGGACGGCTGGTGGTGGGGGGGGATTCCTTTATCATCGGAACCACTGCCGACTCTTATTTTTCCATTTCGCGGCTCAGCCTGTAAGCGTCTGGTTTCCTCCCTGAGAATCCTAAACCAACAACAAGGCCTCCAGTGTCTCTCCCAGTTTGGATTTGAAAAACACACATAAAGCACAGAAAGTGTGTTTGTTTGGAAGTCGGGAAACTAACGTGAAGAAGGTGTAAATGTTTTACAAGAAATTGGAACACACTCTTAATATGTTGTAAATGAGCGGTGGGGCGGACTGATGTCATGCAGCGGCTTTTTGGGTACGGCCTTGTTTAGGTTGGGGGGTCGCCTGGAGACTGAAACACAACACAACGCACACACACACTCATATAGGAGAACGGAGAGAGAGGGAGAGAGAGAGGTGGACCTCAGGCCCCTCTTCCTGTGTGGCAGTAATAAAGGTCCATTCCGCTGCTCTGGTCTTTGATGGACCTCGCTTGTAGTCACTTTGCATGACATCACCGCCGCATGGCTCTAATGGCCGCACAAAGAGCCAGTGTGTGTGTGGAGTCCCAGGGGAACAGTTAAGGCTCTCTAACGTCAATCAACCCTCAAATGGATGAGGAGGGTGCGCCCAAGCTGTCTCCAGGTACCAATTACAAGTCCCCGTCCCCCCCCCCACACACACACTCCCCTTGCACTGGTAGCTCAAGGAAGCGTAACTAATGTGTAGAACTAATTTAGTTGTGCCTCACGACAAGTCTTCGGTTCTTCTCAGTTTTATTGTGAAGAAGACCTCAATATTCTTACAGCCGGGCCTTTGGATCAAATTCTCATATTAATTACATTAGTTACATATAGTTAATTTTAATGTATTTCGGAAAGAAGAGTCTAATTTGTTTAGTTACTTTTGGAAGTTGATGCAAATTTTCCTGCGTCCGCCTCATGTCAAAACCTTCTCTACAGTGAGGGCTTTTATTTTGAAATGCACGATCTTGCAGGCATTGGCCTTAAATCCGAGTTTACAGTCCGACTAATTTCTTTTAATCACACAAATCCATTGTTTCTCAACACAACACACAAACAGTGATACTTTCATATTCACGTGCAGAATCTGTTTGCAGAGATGAGGCTGATTCAGAAGAATTTAACCTTTAACTTTTGTCTTTTCTTCACTGAGCCGTCCTCTCAGACCCCCTCACACCAACCTGAGGCCATCATCTGAGAAGTGACAGTGTATAGCATGATAACACTGGGGCCTGTGTGTGTGTGTGTTCTGTATGTGGAGGGGCCACACATGAGACAGGCCCTTCAGGAGGTGGCAGCTATACGGGATAGAAACGGTAACATTGGGTTTAGGTTTCAGAAGAAGCCGCCTCCTAATGCCGACTCCTAGACGTTGTGGTTTTTTGAATGCCTTCCGGGGACACACATTTTATTTTAAAGCTTTCAAATAATCCCTTTAGGGTGTTTTTAATGGCATCTGGCTGGTGTGGTGTGATCTTACAGCAACTCAACACTGTGTGTGGACAGACGGGTACGCCGCGGCATGTCTGTGAAGTGCGATGACGCTCTCTCTCTCTCTCTCTCTCTCTCCGTGACTGATTCCATTCTTCTTTCACTCGTTACACACCTGTACACGTTTTCTGTGGCTCGCTGCAGAAAGTAGTTACAGACTCTCTGAGCGCGATTCGTCACGCGGGGGGAAAGCAAAAGCCCACAACAAAGAGAAAAGCCCTGTGCTGAGAGGATGAAGGAGGCAAACGCTGGTCAAACAGCATTTTGGGAAAACGAGCATTGTTGTAAACTTGCTGAGACTCGAGGACGCTTCAGGGTTACTTCCCAGGCGGTGAGTGATTGACAGCTGTCATGTCGGGCTGGAAGGTCAAAGATGGAAACTGTTTGTGATTAGTGGGGCTAATCGGTGAGGAGCAGCCTGTGAGCGGAAAGGCGGAAATGTTTGTGTGTTCAGACGTTGGAATGTGGAAAAAACAAGTTGTTTAAACGACAACTTGACACCTCTGTCCAATGATAGTGTACAAGTAAAGAAAAGGAATCAGGTGTGACGGGTAAACAAATGATTCAAACACATCTGTGCAAGTTAATCATAAAAACATCTGTATTGTGTATTAAACAGACGGTTTGTACAGTTTGCACGTAACACAAAAGTTCAAAGTTGACGTCAGGAGCTACCATTAAGAGCCACTTGTAAATTTATGTGAATACATTTTTAAAAACGATGAGATCGAATGCACCAACATTTTCGTAGTTGCTGATCTGACATGAGATCACACATGAACACACAATTCTATCAGTAGTAATTATTCCTGCTGCAATATGGAAAGTGGATCCGTGGCGAATGGCCTGACGATAATGGACTCACTAGAAAAAGAATCTCAGGACCGGGTCTCTTTGGTTTGACCCTGAAAATACTTCCTGCTCCGTCTCGAAGTGATGAGTTACTGGATGAAGAGTGTTTTCAATGACTCGCTGGAGGACGTGCACCAGGGGACGAGGGAAACACAAGCGGAAACACTCACAGGCTTGATTTAGCTCTGGAAAAAATGGAAATGCTAATTGCTCGGTTGACATTGGAGATGAACGGCCAGATAACTGCTGGAAGAACTTCCTAATGGATCGAGAAACGCCTCGTTCATCACCGGATGACAGCTGGACCACATAAATAAGACGATTATTACATGTCACTGATTCTTCTGCTGCAGTTAGAGTTTATGGAACTGCTTCTCCCGCTCATGTTTGAACCAGAGACTGTAAATTAAAGATGGACGACGTGTCTCCACTTGCTCCCACGTTCCAGAAAGGAAACCAGAATATACCCTGGATATGGAAATTGCCATCTTGCGGAGATGATGTCATTTGAGTCTGCGCGGTTATTATCAGGGGACAGAGTCTGTCTCAGCTGTCAATCATAACTTATCACCCTGTTATAAAGGACATTTCATTACCTCTTAATTAATGGAAATCTGTTTATTCAACTTCAACCCTTAATTTCAATTGAGTTGAAGTGACTGGCACCTGTCGCACTGTCTCCTATTAAAACACACTTTCAGTTAATGTAAACATAAACAGACGCCATGCATTCACACACACAACATCCAGAAACACAAAACAAACAAACACACAAACACACACACAGACTTGCAACTGGCACAAAAATTAAAAAATACATATATTCATGCTGTGGACCCACCCCTTTATACACACACACACACTTCCATGGATGCCACAAAGACCTAGACAAACACACACACACACAGACACACATACAGATTCTGCCACACCGAGGTGTTTCAGCAGCCTCTCTCTCTGCATCACTCTGCGTATTCCCCCTCCTCTGCCGTCTTTCATGCAGCTGATAGTCTTAATATCCGCCTTTTTCACTGTAACAACAGTTTCTGTCAAAACACACACACGCGCACACACAGACACACACACACACGCGCGAGTGCCAGCAGTGCTTGTGATGATTCATTTTATCTGTTGTGGCACAGCAGGGGGGCGAGTGCTGGAAAACCTCCGAGCTGTCTAGAATAATGTCTGCCTCTCCTAAACTCTCTCCACCGGGAGGGACGAGCGAGTGTTTTATTACGACTGAGTGACAATAACAACGGAGCAGTTTCACAAGGCGGCGAGGATTCATACGGTGTCACGATAAAACTTAAGAAACAGTTAATGAATGATTTACGGATTCACTTAAAGATCATTAATAAGCCATTAGAGTAAATTAAACTATTCTTGTTATCCTGGTCTTTCATCGTCTGCAAACTTTCCAATATGAAGACGAAGAAGATGAAATGTTAAAAAGCCAAACTTACTCTACTTCAAGTTCATCCTAAAGTCTGCACTTGCAAACCTGGCAACCCAAGTATGTAAACAGCAGGTTATTGTTGATCTGCAGAAAATGTTGTGTGTGATTAAGCCTCAATGAAGTCGTTACTGATGACCTATTTACTGTGAACGGTCTCGTGTTAAAAGCTTCATCTATTATTCATCTTATTTTGAAAGGTAGCACTGAGTTTGATCTTGATCCTATGTTTTTTTTTAGGGGGGGGGATTGGGGTGGGGGGGGGGTTGACGTACAGTACATTTCTTTTCAGATGCTGATCAGTCGAGGGAATTCATGTCGACGCTGGGACGCGTTCCTAAAAACATTTGGAGATTTCACTTTCCTCTGAATATACAGTAGGATCCCAGTGAGGTTTCTCTTCCAAGGAAAAATCTGCATGATTAACATAAGAATTATAAAATCGTGCTCGATGCTTCTAGAGTAGATTTTTAATGAGAATCACACTTATTAGGCCGTGAAATCATAATCTACATTGCAGAGGAATGATGAACCAAATTAAATCTGATGAAAACACATTTCAATCTGCTTGATTTAGATGTTTCCAAACCAAGTTGTGGATCCATGAATAATTTATTTCTGCCAAGGAGGTTATGTTTTCACCCGTGTCTTTGTTTGCTGGTTTTTAAGGAAGCTACACAAAAAGAACTTTCCCACGAAACTTGGTGGAAGGATGTAAGTCCGGAAAGTACCCTTTGAAATTTGATGAGGATGTTGGGAACAAAACAAAATCGGACAAACTCAGATACTGATATCGATGAGTTTTGCATAAATCTGTTCACTAGTTTTTGCATAAACCTGCTGACGAACAAACTTAAAACATAACCTCCCTGGTGGAGATACTAATATAAAAAAATATATTTTTAATTTGGACGGTAATTCCGCGAAATCATCGAATCATACTCATCTCTCCGTCCTGTTTCCTTCCTGAGTTTGGCTCTTCAGTTTCCACGACATGCATATTTGCAGTCGACCCCTAACTCCGTCCACAAATAGCCGAACTACGTGGACGAGCTCTCCCGACTTGTTGTGTGCTCGCGCCCCGCATGTGCGTGGTTTTGTGTTCGCTCGAGATCCGTGTGTGTTCAAACAGGTGCCGTTCAGAAAACCTGTAATTGATCCCGAGGGGCGGCTCACTGTGAATGTACCCTGAAGGCCACATGAGGAGCAGGCCCATTAACACATGGCCCCTTATGTAAAACCCGATCCCCCCCCATCACCGCTGATACGTGTCCAGATAAGACTCCGACACACACACAGACACACACCACGGTGGAGGAGGAGGGGGTTCTCACTCATTCCTCTCATACTTTACGGAGCTGTCGAGATAAGTTTGCTTTGAGAAGGAAGTGATTGTCGTGAGGTGTCAGAGGTCAAAGGTGACGTGAATGGGGGTGGGTGGGGGTTATCGGGAGGTGACATCATGACCTGATCCCTGTCCTCACCTCTCAGGAGGCAGCTGGTTGTGTGTTGTCTCCTGTCAACACAAGATTTGTGTCCCACACACTCGGGAACTCGCCCTGAAGTAAAAGTAAATTAAAGTTACACTTTTTATTTTAAATCATTCTCGAGGAGGAAATTGCAGTTGAGGTTGTGATGAATTTTCAGATTGTAAAAATAAAAGTATAACGTTCTATTCCTGGTCGTGTTTCTTCGTGGAAGGAATTCTGTAAGGGCGTTTTTATTTTATTTTTTTATTAAGGAGAGAATTCTGTGAGGATAACTTTCTCCGTGTTGAAAAGAAACAGACAAAAAAAGGAGAAGGTGCCCTTGAACTGGAAAAGCGAGTGAAGTTCCACATGAGGTTTGTGCATTGAGGAGCGGAGCGCGAGGATTTGATGTCTCCTTTTGAAGTGTCTTTATGTGCAGAGTCTGTGCTCTGACTCGCTGAATCCAGCTAAGCCCGTCTTAAGCAGAGGCCTCTGCTGTCTCCTCTTCCCTCTTCTCCTCCGTTCACTCGAGGGACGGATCCCTCGCTTCTTCACTTCAGCCGCCCTGCGTTGTTGTCGTAGAATACTAATGGTTTACAGCACCTGCTCCGATGCCAGCAACGACTCTTTCTATTAAAGTGAATCACGAGTGAGGAGGACGAGGACAGGGAGTCGGGCCGACGCACAACACAAACAACTTTATATATCTCATCGCTGATTGTTGACATTAATCCAATAAATGGGAATTTAGTCGACTTATAGCCTATGAATCTGTCTGTGATTTTTTTCCAGTGGTTATTGTTGTAGTACAGTAAAGACTGATCGATTAGTTGATTGACAGGAGATTAAAAGACTGCACGGGACAGATAATCACATACATCAGCTCTGTGCAGAATCTGACACCCACGAGCAGAGGGAGAGAGAGACGACACTGTACTGGATGTACTGATCCAATGTCCTCGGTAGCATGTTGCGTCACGGCTTCAACACTTGAAAACACAGTTCTCTCAGCTGGAGCACTTCAGGAGCTGGTGTCCTCACGTTGTTCTGCCGGGAATCTTTTGTCCCACATTTCCTCGTCCTTGATGTTAAATGTCCCTCGTTTGTTCCTGTCCCTCAAGTCTGTAAAAGTCCTGAAGGGGGGGGAAGTCTCCTCCGAAGACAGTGAGTAAGAGACAGAGGATCGTCGAGGGGTTTCCCAAGACGTGTGTTGTGTACACACAGCTGGTGTGCCACCCTGTGCAGGGTCACGTGTGTGTGTGTGTGTGTTGAAGTGGTGGGCACATGCATTCTATTTCCAGAACCAGCCCCTGAGCCACTTTAATCGCCTTGCCTCCTCCGTGGGCATGGTCCGAAGAGAAAGAAAAAGCCCCACCCCCGGCCTGCCCACCCCACCTTGGGGGAGCAGTGTGTCTCAGATTGTGTTGCAGGTTTTAACTGGAAATAGATTGTGAGAGGAAGAGACTGTTCCGCCAGGCAGACAGAGGGTTTGATAGAGAGAAGCTCTGTTAGCTTCAGGGGGAAAGAGACTCAGACGTTTAACTGAGGTAAGGCCCCGTGTTGTGTGCATGTGTGTGTAAGTGTCTGGGGTGGGACGCACACTGAGATGTGGGTGTGTGTGCACATGCCACCACAGCTGGTTCCAAACAAGTGATGCAGCTTTATTGGTCCCTTTGTGTCATCCAGACGCTTTTCCTTAAAAATCTGCTTATTCCCGAGGAAAAAAGGCTTTTTCAGCACCGAGCGATATCAATAATAAACACTCTTATTCTCCTGTGTGTTGGCTGTGAATTTAGATATAGCAAATTATACATTTTTGACAGTTTAAAACGCAGATTTCCTTGTTAATATTGAAATCATGTGTAAAATACCACGAGAAAGGCTTTTGCAGCATAACAACCCAGGAATAATCTCATTATTTTTGATTTCCTGAAGCTTAAGCCTCGTGTGTACGTTGCATTCAGCCTATATTTGTGTAAACAGGGTGTGAGGAGCCGGCCAGGGGTTGGCGTCGGGGGTGTGGATTGAACTATTTCATAACTTTAACCTTTTCAACCCACGATGCCCCGGCACTGGATTCATCTTTCATATGCAGGCAAAGCATTCAGGTTCCCATGACAACAACACACATACGTGATGCTGACTGCTGTGGGCGTGTGATGCAGGAGACGGTTTCTATTTGATGCCACTCAATGGAAGCGTGACATGTCGTCGCTCCGGGCGAAAAGATGAACGCAGAATTGCTGACATTTAAAAAAAAATTATATGAGGAATCAAACGTTAGACGCCAAAAAGGTGAAATGAAGAGCCAGTAGCCACAGAAGCTCAATGTGCACAGTCTGTTATATCTACTGTATGTGAGACGCATGTGGTAATCCTCTGTAAAGTACAGTATGTAGTTGTACTGCACAGAAATACTTTAGTTCATGCAGTAAAGTGATAGTAAAACAGAGAGTTCACTTTGTTCCGGTGTTTCCTGGGTAGTGTCAGATAACTTTTGACTTTCCTGAGACAAATATCTGTAGTTCGGTTTTTATTCATTTCAATTATTTCAGAAAATGGGGGAGGAAAATACATGTCACGGTTTCTCTGAGGAGAGTTTTTGATTTTGATTAATGATCAATTAGGTTTCAAGCAATTGACCGATGGATTCTAAGATTAATCTTTGCAGGACTACTCCATTACACAGGCAATTAGAGAAATAATCAATAGTTTCAGACCCAGATTTAATGAGGGACATTTCTCTCTCTATGCCTCCATCCATAGTTTGGGTTGTGCTGTGTATATATATCGTATTTTGGAGAAGATGTTGTTATCAGTTGTGTGTACAACTCCATGTTCTCCCATTGTACACAACTACTGCACAAACAAGCGCTGAGAGACAACAGGCTATGTTTGTCTCATCGTTAGAAGAAAACAAAATGTCTTGACCGATCCCTGCAGACAGAGACGGGCCTCCTCCGTGATGGAAGAAGCTAAATTTAGAGGCAGAACGTGTCTGTATGCTGTCTGACGTCTCGTGTGCAGTAACTTAATGAAAACACGTCTGGCTATACGAGCCCATGTGGCTGCCGTGCCAAGTCTCTGCACTCTGTTGTGGCTGAAACTCTCTCTTCTCTTTTCCTCCCCCGGTATAGTGTAATGTTTTCATTGCCCCAGTCAAGCAGGGTTGTGCTTTTTTACTTTTCGGTTCAGATGGGGCTAATGGTTAGTTAGCTTCTGTGCCTTCTAGTGCATTTAGTGTTTCAGGATAAATTATATCCTGCCCCCTCCAACGTTAACGTCCTCTGGAAGCAGCATGTAGCTAGTTGGAATAATTAGTCCCCCCCCTCGCTCTGTGCTCTTATCAAGAAGCCGGTGGAGGTCACGTTGAGATGTATTCCATCTCTTCTTCAGAGAAGCAGGAAGCGGCGATTTGAAGCGAGAGACTCCAGGCTGCAGTCGCACTGCCGCTAAAACAAATGCTGTATCTTCTATTCCGCTGTACTGTTAAATCTTGCAAAGGGGAGTTGTGCTGGAGCTGAACATTTGGCAGCCAGCGGGGCTTGTTGAGAGCATGAATAAAAGAGTTCCCGGGGTGGAGTGGTGCAGGATCCTGCTGCGCCAGATTTAGATCTGAAACAGAGGGGTGGGGAGAGCGAGACGAAGAGAGGGAGCAATGAACGAGGGCAAAAGAGAGCTGCTGCTGCTCGGACGGCTGACCATCTGTGTCCAGGATCACAAGTCATAACATCCTCCTCACTCGCTGCTTTTAACAAATTGTTCGGGACAATCTGCAAGAAACAACTCTTCTATGATTTAATATCTCAAACCCTTCCCCCCCCTCTGCAGTCCTGGCCCTCGTTCAACACTCAATGTCATCGGCAAACTACGCCGCATCAGATAAAGCTAAACGTGTGTGGCGAGCTGCTTTGTGACCTGTGGGCCGTGTGTGTGTGTTTGTGTGTGTTGATGTTCCAGCTGAACTCGCCGATGCACTCGGTCAGCAGCACGGAGGACATCAAGCCGCCGCTGGGTCTCAACGGCGTGATGAAGGTGCCCGCTCAGCCCTCCAGCACGGCCCTGTCGCTCACCAAGCACATCTGCGCCATCTGTGGGGACCGCTCCTCAGGTGAGTGATGGCCACCTACTGTTATACCAACTGGTTCTCCATATTAAAATGATGAATTATTGAATCATAGACAAACTCTTAACAGAAGGTCCAGAGAAGTTATTCAAAGGGAAGAAGCATGACAAGCAACTGAAATTGTGCTTGCTCGCTCTTTCCAGCGTGAGGGTGAGATCTTGCAATATGAAAGATGATATTTGTTTTGTTTTGACGCTGTACAAATAACATCGTATTGAATGTGGTGTAAAAATAAATTCCCCCGCAGCAGGGAACACACAAGACTCCGTCGTCGGCTGTTTGAAAAGAAAACGGGAATGTCCAGAGAGTTACTCAATCCAGAGTCTCTGACCACACGGAGAAACCTCCTGAGAAGATCCAAAGATGAACTCTGGTCAAGGGGAGAACTTCCTGGAAGGACGACAGTGGGGGGGAGTTCTTCACAGATCTGGGCTGAGATGGGAAACGCTCCTGACAAAATGAATATTAGCACAGCAGCAGCGTAAGGGCACATGGGAAAATTATGAAATCATGAGGCAAAAGATTTTAGAGTCTGATGAAACCAAACCTCAATCCCACTTCGAATGAAATAGAGGAGTATGGTGTCTTAGGGGGAAACCAGCCCATCACTCATCTCATCGCACCTCGAATGTGAAACATGGCGACGCCTGCACCACTGTGGTGCGGGGGGGCATTTTCTTTCTTGCAGCTGGAGCGGCTCGGAGAGAAAGGCGACTGAAGGCAGATTTGGAAATGAAACTGTGGTTACACTACAACAATGTTAGTGTGATAGCTGCCCCTGGTGAACAGGGAAACAAGAGAAGCATTCAGGATTTATCTTGATACCTGATGGCATCAAGCAAATTGATCATGAAAGCCCCAAACTCCAGGAAACTGGTGTATTCACTGGGATCGAATACACAACAGATGCAAAACTACAATGCAAAGACGTAGAAGATGTCAACAAGATCCAAGCACTTTTGGCGTTAAGAGCAGACGCCAAAAGAGTCGATGTGCTCTAAACAAAGATTGATTTCCACAGCTGAAGTCATACGTGTCATGTTTTGCCTCCTGCGGCTCTACCCAGGCTCCTCCTCTCGACTGGAGGCCCCTGAAGATTTTCCAGTTTATGTGACTGTGACATTTTCCTACTTTGCTCTTATTATGTTAAAGAAGAACTGAATATTCCACTGCACAAGTTCTCACTTGTTACCTCGAACAGAAAATATCATTATTGGTGATATCTTGTGGACCTTTATTGACCTTTCAGCACATGCTCACTCCAGGGCTCTGTTAATCACAGATAATCATTCGGTAAAGGAGCTAGCTAAACCACCGTAACCACAAAAAACATCTAACCCATGTCGACTGCTGTTAGCCTGGAGCTAACGATACAAATGCTCCCCTCTGCAGAATTGCACGGCTAACAAATAACTCTGTGTTTGACTGTCTCACCGAAATAACCATGAAACGATCTGCGCCCCCCGGGATGAAGCTGGACGTGTAATTCATTGGACACTTTTAGTGTCGTCCTGCGTCATCGGAAATCAAAACAAGGTTTTTCAGCAGGTCATGCTTCATTTGACTGTGTCCAGAGACTTTATTTGTCGATGGAGGCGACAAAGAGTCGCTTTACGAGGGAACACAAACTGACTTCATCCTTCGCAGATAACAAGAGGGAGCTGTTATGGAAGACAGGGCCGTAACACGACATCAGGGGCCGCCCTGCAGCTTATTGTCAGAAGAAGACCCCCCCCCCAGTTCACATTGTGCTCTCTTTAACCGCTCTGTAACTAGGTTAGCTTAGAAGCTATTCCTGCATGCTAGAGTTTCTTGTAGAACAGTTCAAAAAGACTTAGACGTCCAGTGTTTATCTCCAATATTCAGCAAGGAACTTTTTTTAAATGTGAGGAATTCACAACAGGGATTTGGTTTGTTTGTTACGACGACTGTTCTTCTGGTTCAAGAAGCCGGGGATCATGGGTAATATCCACCATTGAGTTGTTTCCCTCACTAACCCTTCACCTCCGTGTCTCCCCTCAGGTAAACACTACGGGGTTTACAGCTGCGAGGGCTGCAAAGGGTTTTTCAAACGGACGGTGCGCAAGGATCTGACCTACACCTGCCGCGACAGCAAGGACTGTGTCATCGACAAGCGCCAGAGGAACCGCTGCCAGTACTGCCGCTACCAGAAGTGTTTAGCGATGGGCATGAAGAGAGAAGGTACAGCACATACCGTTGAGGATAAAGTCCGACTTACCCATTTCCCTCGATGCCGTACTAATCCACATAAACACACACATTAACATACAGATCGATTTAATGCATGTAATGAGTGTGTTTGATATATTTGCTGCCAGGAACACACCTGAACACCTGCATAATATTGGGTAATGAAGCTGGAGTAGGAAGCGTATTACCGGTGGGAGCCATTCACAACCAGTTAAATCAAGTAATCTCATTCCCATTTAGAGGCAGAGCGCTTTCCTTCATGTCAAACCGACAGGAGCGTGCAGATTGACTCCACTTGTCACTGCAAGTCATTTATTTCCACAACACTTCAGAGACAAGAGAGTGCAAAGTCTGTAGAAACAATATATAACGCACAATCTTAAAAGAAATATCGTGCTTCCTTTATTTTGCCTTTTCAGAAACACAAAATCAAATATACTTTGATTTAAACTCTGCAAGTGCTAAAGAGTTACTCAACACGACCGGGGATACGACTCTAACGTTAGATTAAGTTTCCTTTTTATTTTCTCTCTTTTGAGTAAATCAGCTTGTTTCCTGCCTCATATTAAATTTGACAGAAGCACTTGCAGCTGTGATACTGCTCCACGTCCTGCTGTGCACTGGAAGCCACGGACGATTTTTCTTCTTCAAGCACTTTTTCGCGGCGGGTAAATGATGCATTCAGCTGTTGCAACCCCGAGGAATCCGGCAGTAAGTGGATGTGGAAGCGGAGCGAGGGTTTGAGAGAACAGGCCGTCCTGGGGGGAGCTCGCCGATGTACACGATGGATCTGTGTGTGTACTTCTAGTTCTGAATGTCACCACTCGTGCACTTAATGATGAGCACGAACCCAAAGCGTCTTTCAGAACAAGCTCCCCAGTTATCCGGCTCCGTCTCCTTTTTTTTTATTCTCGAGCACAAAGTTTCCTTGGAACTCAAGACGCAAAAAAAATTTGATCAAAGCACTCAAATGGGATAACGTCTTATAATTACACAGCCAAATGAACATGTGCACCGCATTCCTCAAAATTACAGACTACGGATTGGAATGCGTGCTGCTGCTGTGTCCTTTATGAAATGGATGCAGTGATTCAATCAGCCACACGATGAAGCCACAGACAGAGAGCGCAGTTGTAGTCGGAGGAGAGGCCGTTAATCAAAGCGTCCCTTTTAAAATCATATATTTAGTCTGAGTGTACGTTTGGTAAACGGGTTAAACGGGAATTTAAAAGAGGCGACGACGTCTCTTTCAATTCACATTTAATCAGGTAGGACACATTCGGATTAGTGAAGTGTTTTTAAATGTTTTTCACTGTGTGAGTGAGTTTTAAACCACACATTTCTCTCTGAAGCAAATAAGAAAACAAATATTTAAACTGAAAAGAATCAATAAGGAGACATTTATTGTGGTAATTATCGATTTCAGCTGATATCACTATAAGACGTCATTGATTCTGTCACTGTAAACCTTTATATCTTTGAATTGAAACAAACTATACATTATTAGTCCATTATATGCACATGTGATTTTAAATTCAGGGTGTGATTGGAGCGTTTACCAGGGAATGGGTGTGGTCTGGGATCTGCAGGTGCATCAGCCAAATCTCAGACTTCTTTAAGACCAGAGTAGCTACGAGGGTGGAGTAAAAATAAAAGAAACTGCACATGAAGACCTTATATTCATTTATCTGAATGGGAGAAGCATGGAATCGCCTGATTGACTTCATCCTCATGGAGAGAGATGGGCTCTTAATTGCCGCACTTATCCATCTCCAGACTTTTTCAGAGCGATGCTAACTTGTAAATATTGGGTTTGCAAATACCCTCTGTACGTTTTAAGGGAAGATTACCGAAGGGTTAAAGCCATTGAGGGTTCTGTTGTGTCAGGGGAAAAGGAAAAACAGTCGGCGAGGTGTGAATCTTAACACTCCACGAAAGGTGTGAGAAATATTAGCACTCTCAGCAGGGCTGTTAAGCACTCCTTCCCACATTGGATAAATCAATCACTGCCTCTCGCCATTAGGCTCAATACAGCTGCACCATGCAGATACGTCAGTGTATAGATAATGGTGCAAGCGGAGGTTGCAGTTGTTAACCAGGTGTGTGTGTGTGTGTGTGTGTGTGCAGGTGTGTGTAGTAGTAGAGGTAACCTGACTGTTCAAAGTCGTGTGAACAAGAAGAATCTGTGTTATTTGGACAAATCATTTCAGAGGGGGGGGGCCAAGTGCAGGCTCATCTTGACCTTCACTTGGCCTCCTCCCCCTCGTCCGTCTTGCCCTTTTATTTATATCATTGTTGGGCTCTTTACTCCTCTCAAGGATATTATCGTTTACCGCCTCTCGCCTCACTCACTGCGCCTCCTCCTAAGCCTCCTCCCGCACCCCCGAGGGCTGTGGTTGGAGAACAAGGCAGCGGTAGCCCAACAGGCCGAGAGCGGATCCACAGAAAAAAACTGGATTAAATGAATTTATGCTCTCCCAGTCAGGAGAGGAAAGGAGGAGAGTGAGGGGAGGGGGAGGGGGGTGGGGTGGATGGGGGGGGGGAAATAAAGCTAACATAATTTCAGCCCTCCTCACCTCTCCCTGACTCCAACACAAGTATTCTACCCTTGGAATGACCTCCACCACCAGACAGCAGTTCCTCCAAAGTGGGGCCCCTTTTCCCTTTCCCCTGTCTAACAGCCCCTGCTCTGCTGCTGCCGCCCCAACATGACCACGGCCTCTCTGATTCAGGACTTGGCAAAGGAGCCAGAGTAGAGGAACCATAAGAAGATAGATCATCCTGCAGACCCAGATTGTGTGTGTGTGTGTGTGTGTGTGTGTGTGTGTGTGTGTGTGTGTGTGTGTGTGTGTGTGTGAGAGAATGTGAGCTTCCCCGCTGGCTCTGAATTTACACAAAGAGCTTTATTATTTAACGCATTGTCTCGACAACTTACAAAAAGCCACAATAGTTATTATTATTCTTTTTTTACTGTGGTACATTTCATTATTTAAATTATAAAAAACACACACATCTTTTCCATTCTGACTTGAGGGTGGTGGTGGTGGGGGGGGGGTTGCGGTTTTTCCCGCCTTAGCCACAGTGAGTCTCGGTGTCTGTGCAGTACCCAAACCATTTCCTGTTTCTCCTCGCCAAACCAATCAGGTGACAAAAGAAACACACAACTTTCCTTCAATTGTTTTTTATACAACAGAGACAAAGTCAAAGTCTGTTTTTTTGGGGGCGTTTTCTGTCCCACAGTCCCACAACCTCATTGTGACATCACAATGTTCTACAGTAGCACGCTTACTATCCCTCATTAAATTCCTTTGACGTCCACACTGAAGCCTGAGGCCATTTTCCAGGATTTTAGAATTCTCTTCCTCGGCTGAGACGCACAAGTTTCAGACGTTCTGTTGATCACACGCGGCTTCATGAAGCAGCGACAACCCGCTCGTCACTTCTGTGTAAATGATTTGTGTCTAAAAGGGAGGAGGCTGCATGGAAAACATGTTTCTTTGATAAGGTACCGATAGAAGTCCTTGAACATCTCCACTCTACTGTGTTGTGTTGTGCATAATGTCCAAGGTCCTGAATATGTTCTGTCTGCATTGTCGAAGCAATTATTGATGATTGAACCCTCCTGGATATGTTTACTGGCTTCATACACACAGGGTCATTCACTATTCACTGCCTAGCCAAGACACACTGTCTGAAGCAGCCACTCATGCATGCAGGCAAATACACACTCAAGCATCTCACATACATTGTGTATATGTGTGTGTGTTTGTGTGTGAGAACATAGAAACAAGGGTCAATATGTATTTGTGTGTGTTTACCAGAGTTTGGACAATCTGCAAGAATTCAAGCACTTAAAGGGAAGATTCGGTTCTGCAGGACGCTCTGTATATTACATATTACTATTACATCTCTATTGCAAAACAATAATCCAGCTAATCAAGTCATCTCACATTTATCAAGCACGCTGTGTTTTTTCCCCCTTCGGGTTAGAGGAGATAATCTTATCATGGTGGTTTCCAGGGCAGCTAATTGTAAAAATAAACAGAGAAGTGACTGGAATCATTTCACCACATTGGCTCATCGGCTTATTCTTTACTTTTTACAAAAAACTACTTTTCTCAAATCAAGATGTTGCTGTTTGTTGCAGTGGATGATTTGTCTTTTGATTATTTGTTTATATAAAACATTTTAGAATTACTTTATTTGCGCTGTGTGTTTTTTTCAGAAGCAAATACGTTAATTAACCAAATGAATGATTTCAACGAGAAGTTCTCGAAACCATCATTCTCGCAATCCTGAATCTTTCTTTCCTAAACAAGTGCTCTGAAACACATCGACAGTGTAAATAAAAACAAAACAGAAAACAGCAGTAGTGACCGGAACCAGTTTTGTTACATGCAGCCGTTCAGGAGGAGCGCCAGCGAGCCAAGGAGAGGAGTGAGAGCGAGGTGGAGTCGACCTCCTGCGCCAACGAGGACATGCCCGTGGAGAAGATCCTGGAGGCCGAGCAGGCGGTGGAGCCCAAGACCGAGACCTACATCGAGACCAACCTGGGGGCGCCGTCCAACTCGGTGAGTCGGCGGCTTGATGCATTATTCAGCAAACACTCACACACAGTAGACGTGCAGGAGCTGGTGGTGGTGATGGTGTGGGTGGGGGGGGTCATTAGTCATATGGTTACTCCAGTGTGGCAAATGGAAACTATTCATTTTCACCCATTATGCTGATTTAGAGTTTAATTGGAATTTAACAGCTTAAACAAGATGGGTCTCACAGATTAATCAGTGTATTGGAAAGAATCACAAGTATAAGTTTATGTTTAGTTCATAATAAAACTGCAGAGTCAGAGGACATCAGGTGAGTCAGCGGTTCTTCAACGTGACCCAGGATGCATCTGGGTTCCCATTACTAAAAGACTGGTCTCATGCGTCCCAGTTAGAACCAGGTCTGAACTGGTTCACTGGGTTAATGTGGGCAGATGCAAATAAGTTTGATAACTTACATGTGACAACAGGCATTAAATTGTACATAACACAACGATGCATAGTATTAAACAGCATAGTTCTGTTATGATGTCAAACTTTTGCCAGTAAAACTTTAACTGCGTCTAAAAGCTCCCGCCAGTGAAAACTCACCGGAGAGAAAACTAAATGTTTTCAGTTTGATGGCTCATGTTTTGATTCTTTTTGGTTTTCCCAAAAATTGTTCCTGGAGTTGACTTACTATTGTCCACAATTTACTTTAGGTTTGTTTTGTTCCAGCTGCAAGCAGTTCCTGCACAGTATCTGATTTCTGCTGTTGAACTGTTGAGCCCACGGAGAGTTGTTCTTGGCTCCTGCTCGTGATTCAAGAGGATCTGAATTCCTCTGTTCGCTCTATCATTTATATTATTTGTAGTTTTATGGAGTTTTGGATTTCTTTTTTGTTTACTATGAGGCGCTCTGTTGGTTCCGACGCAGTTCAGGATTCACAGCTCAGACTTTCTGACATATAATGCATAAGGTCAAGTTTACCTAAGTCGTTCCTCAATAGGAGAATGTTCTTTAAACAGTCAACTTTTCCCCCCGACTTCTCTTTGTTGTGTATTGAAAAGCTGACACCCTGCTGCCTGCGTGTGGAGCCGCTGATGAACATCAGATATCCGCTCTGTTGTGTCCCCTCTCTTCTGGTCCCTTCGGAGGCGGCTGCCTCTGGTCTCCAGCGCCGGTTTACCTGTTCACCTCGTATCGGCTCCGTCTCTCAGCGGCGCGTTCCCCTCATCTGTCCCCTCAGTATCAACTGGGCACTGTGGGCTGTCTTTCACACAGAGGAGACTCACGGGTGATGAATAATGCAACAGGCAGACTATTCCTGAAAGCATCCCGCAAAGCCTCGGCTTTTCTCAGTAATTCTGCTGGAACATGAGAAACAGAGGAGCTGTGCATCGGGCCTACCGAAAGCAGAGAGTTACAGAGGGTGAGACTGACGGAGGGAGAGAAAGAGGGGTGGAGGGCTCCTTCTGGGATTCGTCTGCTTCAGGGGAAGGAAATGTCCTGTGAAGTAAAGGTAGAAATGTGAAAGCTGTTATGTGAGTAAATGGGAGCTGTATTCAGGGGCCATATGGAAATGTAGGAGATGAGCGTTGACATTAAGGTGGAGGGAGTTGGAATCAATCCCAATCAATCTAATTGGCTTTAATGTTCTTTGATCAATGCAAGAGTAGAGAACCCCTGTCTGAACTCTGTTCTCAATAATTGTAAAGCAGAAAAGGCTTTGGACTCTTCTGGTGAGACTTGGTAAGAAAGGCCTCGACCAGGGAGATGGACCAAAAATCCAACTCACTCCGAAAGTCGTCTGTAGCACCAGGACAACCGTCCTTGAGTTGCCCATTGGAAGCCCAGACCTGAAGTTGGCAGTTCACAGACAGACAGACACTTCACAGACATCTGCCGGAGAGATTTGGGGATAAACTGTCCAAAGCTCGTGGAGACTTATCCACGGAGACTTCGGGCTGTGATCGCTGCCAGAAGGAGTTTGTTGCAAAGTCTTTTTTCGTAAAATGAGATTTCAAAGTGTTTTGAATTTTGATAAGCAAAACACCTACAAAGATCTGATTTATCTTTGTTGTAATGGGTAACTGAGCGATGATTGATGTGCAGCCCTGGCAGGTGGGTGGAGGAGGAGGGATAATGCATCATGGAGGCAGATCGTCTGCCAGCAGCTGAGTTACAGTGACAAGGACGACAGCGGCTATTCCTTAAGTCGGAGGGAAAGTGGGAAAAATAAACTATAAATGACACTGAGTAGAGCTCACACCTCAGACTCCTTTCAAAACCACATTTAAATTCACTAGATCTGGATTTTTACTTGGATCTGCACCAAACTGCGAGAAATCAATCTTGCAAATGTTAAAGAAATTGAATTGGTGCTGCCCTGACACATCCTGCATCCTTTCACCAAGTTAGTTTGTGCAAAATCCTAAATATCGATCTAGTGAACATGTTACCTCCGTTGTAGAGGTAAACTTTAAGCCAGGGCAGATACAGATATTCATTTTATTTGATTTTACCTATAATTTGAATGCCCTGGTGCTTGAACAGAAGTGGAGCCTTGTCTGTAGCCTGACCTGACCGGGAGGGCCTCCCTTCTCCCTGCCTCCCCCCCCTCCCTCCCTCCCTCCCTCCCCTCTCTCCATTGAGAGGCGCTGCCCCGTGCTATAATTAATCACAGGGCCCAGGCCATCAGTGTGCAACATGAATGGGCCCACCGCCACTGTCTAATGACCGGGGTCTGGCCAAGCTGAATAAAGTGTGTTTATCTCATGGTGACCTAGAACAGGAGTTAAACAGGCGTTAGTAATGTGCCTTCAATCAGACGAGGAGAGCTCTTCTCTTAAGGAGGAGAGGGGGGGAGGCTATCACTCACGGATCCCGAGTTTTGTTGAATTGTTTGTATTTTTTATTTATTTCTGGAAGGCTCATTTACCCTCCGTGCATTCATTTGTAGAAAGGTTTCAGTTTCTTATATTTTGTGGAAGCATCACGAGGGAACGTCTCTGTTACTTAGACGATAATTAGCTGATGATACATCGCCATGCCAACAGATGAGGCTGGTTTCTTTTTCAGTCTAGTGGGCCACTTATTATGGAGCTACTCATTTCCATGCTCACGAGTTCCCAATTTCCCCTCCGTTGTCACGCTAGTAGAGTCTGGTTCGAGCAGAATAATGAAAAATTGAAAGGCACATTTTTTTCCGGCTGCAAACTCCCCCCCACCACCCCCTTGTCCCCGTCCTCAAGTGATGAAAATTTCATAGGACAGTATGCAAGCCTGGCATTTCCTCTAAGTTGGGACGATCGACCACATCGGTGCAAGCGGGCTCTAAACTCCCTGATTGGCTGAGAGTGACGACAGCAGTTGTTTGGCATCCGGAAAAGAAATATGCTCAAAGATCCAGTAACTTTAAAACAAATAAATATCTCCGGTCCCGCCAAGGGGAGCAAAGGACGACGCCCCCTTCCAGTGGATCCTGTGGGAAATTCCCAGGTGGACTTTTGTCTGTTCATACATGAAGGTTAATGTGGTTTCATCACAGGTCACGCTCCTCCATTGTGGCGCTGGCTGACATGCTAAATGCTGCTCGGTAACACGAACACTAAGTACAGTAACGCGACGCCGGAAGGATTGTTGCAGGGAAAGTAGTAAAGCTCCTCTCCCCTGTCATCTCCACAGACAGAGGCAGGGAAACCAGGTCAGTGTAAACACACGGCTAAGATAGTCATACAACATTCATGAGGCTTGTCGTGTTTAACGAGAACCCTGGGACTTGTGTTTCTTGTGAGTGACTCGGCCGTGGCGCACGTCGAAGCCCCCCCTTTTTGTTTTCCTTTGTTTTGGCTCGGGTTGCCCTTTTGCAAATGATTTAGCGAAGTCTGTTTATGTGTGGGGTTTCTTTTTTTTTGGGAGAGAGAGGAAGCACGGCTCACGGAGAAGCTGTCGCGTTGGTGCTGCGGCGTCCACGTCTCCCACGGAGATCAGATGCTGAAATATTCATAAGATGCCTGGTTTCTCTTTCTCCCCGAAGAAAGAGAAACAGAGAGAAAGAGAGAGAGACTACTTTCAGTTTTCAAAAACAGTGTAGGCTTTGTGTCTGGATGTCTTTTCATATTTCTGCTGCATAACTGTGATACTCCTGCAGTCAGCGTGAGGTTCAAACCGCAGGGAGGAGGAGGAGGAGGACGTGGAGGAGAGGACGGGAGAGTCTCTGGCCTCACAAGGAAGAGTCTGAGTGGAGGAATGTTTTTCCTCCTTCATCTTGAACTGATCTTCTCCCGGGAAGCTGCAGTTGATGTCGGGATCCTCGGAGCTTTTAGCATCGATCGGTGGGATTTGGGCGAAACGGGGGAAGTTGGGGAGAAGTTGCTGAGTGTTTTTTTTGTCAAAGTCTTGAAGTTCACACAGGGACACTTTGCAATTTAAGGATTGTTTACTTGATTTGATATTATGCACAGATGCATGTACTGAAAGCCTTTTGTTTACTGACAAACATGTCAGGGGGTACACACTCCTGGGAGGAGGGTACATTACTGGATTGTCAGTGTTGTTTAAGATTTCCCTTCCCCTCGCTGCACAGAGGGATTTACACTGAGACTGTATGTGTGAAGCATTAGTATTCCACCACTGCTGGTGAACTCCCCGTGGGTTAAAAAACACTGTTCCCCAATCTGATGCATCGGGACAGTTAAGGACAGACAGTCCTTGTGTTTGAACTGGAGCTGCACACACAAGTCATTATCTATACAGGAAAAGTTCTAATATTCCTCCAGTGGAGCTCGTATTTAGGACACTTGGCTCCTACTTCTTTTATTTTTGTAGTATTCTGGAAAGCTGAAGATATAATTCAGCACAACTAGACTAACATCACAGATGGAAATGGTAATAAAAGTTCTCAGAAAACATGTTCTGGACCCTAATTACACAAAATATCAGATGTCTCCAGATCCCCAGTGGCTGTTACATCCATCCAGCTTTATGCTTGTGTTTCCTAAGTACGTCTAATGAAGGGAAATCGATAAAGGAAGCGTTTCTAAATTCACCTGATGTTTTCTTTTACGGGGGAATTAGTCAGTGTTTTGCTATTTTTGGTTCTGAATTGACTAACGATCATTAATCAGAATCCAGTGAAATTCTCTCTCACACAGAACTTCTGACCTTTCATAACGAACATTAAACATACAGCCATGGATTTATATGAGTTCTGAGTCTCTAGAGATTGGCAACACAACCATTATTTTAAGTAAACATTAATAATCATTATACACAATCATTTGCAGATTGTTTTCCACGCAGCCTGGTCTGGTGATCGTCTCATTTGAACAGTGAGCGCTGTGTTGACGTGTCAGTAGATTGTCAGGAGGGGCGTCTCCGGCTCCACTTTGTCTTGTTAAACGGTCCCAGAAGAAAGCGTCCGCTGAGTGAAAGTTGTTTTTCCACCGGCCGCTCTCTGCAGGTATTTTCCTCCACGAGCTGGAACGGACTCCCAGTTTGTTTTGTCTTCCCACACGCGGCCTCTTCAGACATTATTCACAGAAGCTCATGTTAGCATGAGTAGTAAAAAGGAGGGTGGGGTGGTGTTCGGTTGCTCAACATGACACCTCTGCCAAGAGCGACAAAATAAAAAAAGAAATACAAAGACTCCCATTCATTTTCCAATGCGCTACCTGGATCTCTAACTTCCCCACTGGTGTCTGCTTGTGTCTCTGCTTCCCCACAGCCCAACGACCCGGTGACAAACATCTGTCAAGCGGCCGATAAGCAGCTCTTCACCCTGGTGGAGTGGGCCAAGAGGATCCCCGCATTTCTCCGAGCTGCCGCTGGACGACCAGGTCATCCTCCTACGAGCAGGTCCGTCAAGAAAGACTCAAATAAGTTCTAACAATGATGATGATCTTTTAAGAACGAGAGATATGAAGATTTTATTGTAGAATAGGATGAAAACACCTAGATTCCCTTCAAATAATGTAAAAAATAGATCAAACTCATCTGGACAACATAGATCTTTCTTTTTGTTTGAGTTATATGATCAGAAAAAAAGCATTTTAGCCCATAAATGAAATATTCTAAGAGAAAACAAACAGCATCTTCTTCTGTATCCGGGTAGATGAACTCTCTTGGTCACGTTAGAGACGGGCGTCAGACCCACCGAGGTCAGATTGGCTCACTGTGCGTTTTCCTGCCGTTTGTGGAAAAAGCAAGTTAAACCGCTCTGGATCACAGAGGCAGTAATGTAGAGCAGCGAGCGAATCATCCGTCACCTCTGGTTCATTCACCCACGTCACACGCAGGGAGAGAGAAAGGTCTCCTGGGTTCTCCCGACACATTGAACCCTGTCGCCCCAAATTACACCATTATATTCTAAATCCACCTCCGGGAGGAAAGCAACAAAAAAGATGCTGTTACATACACATCCCTGAATTATAAAAAAAAACTTACCCTGCTATCATTTCTTATGTTTGGCTCATACGCTGATGGAGAGACTTCAGCAAAGCAGAGAGAGAGAGAGAGAGAGAGAGAGAGAGACGTTATTCTCGGCTCTCAGGTTTTCTTTCTATAAATAACCGCTTTAGTTCTGCTGTATCACAGATAAAAGCATCGCGGCTCCTCTACCTCATACCCGAGACTCAACTCCGGGGAGAGGAGAGGCAAGTGTTGCCAGGCAGAACAGTTAAAGGAGCCCTGTCACTCAGAGGGGGGGCGGCGCCTTGTGTCTACCGCTGCTCGCCGTGTCAGGGCCCCGGTATCTTCATCGCCATGGCAGCCGCAGCTCATCCCGTTACCACGCCTGTCCCTCAGAAGCCATGACTCCAATGTCTTAGTGATATCCGCCGATCGCCCCCCCCCCGCCCAGCTTCAGAGAGCTGCACGCTTCTTTCACCCGCACAGCCTAATTGATTCGTCGAAATTCCCCCCCCCACCCCTTTGTTGTCACTTCTCATTTTGCCTGAATGCTGCGTGAACTTCTGTACTGGGATTTTGCTTCTTTCTCTGTTGCTCATGCTTTTTCCTCGATCCCTCTCCTCTCTCTCCCTCAGGTTGGAATGAGCTCCTCATTGCATCATTCTCGCACCGTTCGATAGCGGTGAAAGACGGGATCCTGTTGGCGACCGGGCTGCACGTGCACCGCAACAGCGCCCACAGTGCCGGAGTGGGCGCCATCTTCGACAGGTCATTATCACCGTGTGTTCCACATTCCTTCACTCGGAAGAAAAACCGTGAATGCAAACTGTGGGCGCCGCCGCCGTCTAAAGGCTCATTCGTGCTTAGCATCATATACAGACACTTTCATTTGGTATGTGAGCACGTCTCAGGGACGGAGACGGAGACAGACACGTGGAGCAGAGCCGTCCTAGATCGTGACGCAGCCGATAGTTCAACTACAGGACAAGAGGAATACGTTTCAAAAGGGGCGGAGCTTATTGAGGAGAGAGTTGGCGAGTTGCTAGGAAACAACCACAGTCTGCATGATGCTACTTTCCCCCATCGACATTCTTGATGTCGCTAGAAACTCTCAATTTAAAATAATTTATAAGGTGTATCCAGTTTTTCACATAAATGCAGCATAAATGAGCCTTAAAGTGCATCTATTGACTTTATCTCTATTTATGTCTTATTACTGATCAATAAAGGATTACAAATAACCTCATTATTACAACTTATAAAAGAAAAGCTGTTTGTCCTTTTATGTATTCTACAAGTGGGGATTAGAGGTTTCTGCTGATGTCAATAAATCATCAAGATACAGCTGAAAATCTGTGAATGCGTAAAACTATGAACCTTCATCTTGTCCCAGATATCACTTCTATAGAGGGTTGATTGCAATTAACTGTCAAAACATGTTATATAAGTTATATATTTTAAATCCACTGGTATCAGATCGGTGTAGATCGATGCCCCCGAACCGGTATCAGAACATTTCCAGTTACAATATCAAAACCTTTATTGTAGAGTGGTTTAAGTTCTGCTGCTCGTGACCTTTAGCTTTCACTGAAATATTACACCTCGAGTGAAGCGAAGGGCGAAGCAGCACAAGAGCCATCGATCGCCTCCCTCTTATTAAATATGTACAGATATGTGTGCATCAGTGGTCACACACTCAGAGACACACACATGCACACAGGTCCGTCACAGCGATGGGGGATGCGTTCAGGAACCACCCGGGCAGGAAGCTCTCTGACACACTGAAACCTCACTTGCGTCTGAAATACACAGTTTGGAAAAGTTATAAAAAGACAGAAGCAAACTGAGAGACTTGTCAGTAACAGGTGGCGTCATCACATCCTCGCCCTCCGCAGCCTATCTCTGCGTATCTGCCTCTTCTCCTCCTCTCTCTCTCCTCTCCTCCCTCTCTCCTCTCTCCTCCCGTCACTCGCTCGTCGGCGCTCGCCCCCTCCAGGACACGTTCCGTCTCTGCGTGAAATGTGGCGAAGCATTAAGATACAGAAGAGCGATAATGTTCCTTTATCTACTCCCCCCCCTCTCTCTTCACCATTCAAATGAAGAGCCCGATTAGCTTAAACACTTCAGTCTTCTCTTTTCCTCTCTCTCTCTCTCTCTCTCTCTCTCTCTCTCTCTCTCTCTCTCTCTCTCTCTCTCTCTCTCTCTCTCTCTTTCTTTCTTTCTTTCTTTTTCTCCAGGCCTGTTGTTCTTCCTCGGAGACAAATTGAATTAGAATGAACAACGGGGCCACAACTGACTTTACTATCTGAGAGAGGAGGAGGGTGGGGGGGGGAAACGGAGGTAGAGGGGAAGTACAGAGCGCCGGGGAGAGGGTGTGACCGAGTCAAAGAGGGGTGAGGAGTTCGAGCGCCGACACTCCCCCCCTCCCCCCCTCCCCCCCTCCCCCTCCCCAGTGATGTCACACGCAGACAGTGGGAGCACTGGTGTTCGATTACAGCGTGTGTTTACTCTGCGGCTTTCCCCTTTATGAAAACCATGTACTAAATATAATTACTTTGCAGCCTTGTAAACTTTTCCACTGATCTAACTGTGCCTATGTGGGCTGGGAGTACACTGTGTGTGTATGTGTGTTTGTGCATGTGTGTTATTTGTCTTTAAATAGATCTGAGCTGGATCGCAGTTAAAACACATTTTTAATGTCTCAGTCTAGATCTGGATAAAGAAATGTACCAATTAGACGCAAATGGTTTCCTGTGATCTGAACTTCTGTGGCGCTTGTTTGCTTCTGTGATACAACATGAAAACAGGCCGGTAGCCAGTGCAGGATTAAAAACACACACTTCTTCTGTGTAACTCCAAATGAGATGAATCTCTCTCTGAGTGTTGTTGTGTTTTCTCCCTGTCTCCCCTGCAGAGTTCTCACGGAGCTGGTGTCTAAGATGAGGGACATGCAGATGGATAAGACAGAACTGGGCTGCCTTCGAGCTATCGTCCTTTTCAATCCAGGTAACTATCACTGAACAATGTGTGTGCTTTCATTCGCTGAGGTGTGTGTGTACATACCACAGATCTGTGTTTTATTATCCTTTAAAGCACAACAATGAGCAGGTAAACACAAAACAACACAAGGATCATTGTGAGCTGCAGCTCAGCTATAATGAGGTGAAAACAGATGATATGACTAAGAATAGAATATGACTCATTAAGCCTAAAGTGGGGGGGGAACTCAGAGGCCAAAGGGCTAAAAAGGCCCTCAGTCCTCTCCTTTCCCACACTGTGTGATCCAGTGCAGCCATCGACAACAAGTGTTCATTCACTGTCGACCCAACTGCGTAAAAAGCTTTTGTTCAGCGGTGACGTGTTTGTGTTGTTAATCGAAGATGAGTCGTCCGCCGCGGCCTGAATTAGCGCCGCTTTGAATTCAGGCTCCTAATTGGACGAACCCAGAATGTGGCGACACACGTCCGCGGCGAGCCCGACGGGGTCAAAGCTCATCCTGTAAGCGAGTCCTGCGAGGTGCCCTTCAGCAAGGCACTGGATCATAACCCAGCGTGAAGAGGAATCTTACTAAAACTTCCCACATACGGGATATAGATTGTTGTTGTTGTTGTTGTTGTTGTTGTTGCTGTTGTTGCTGTTGTGTAATTTTAGTTTTGTGTGTCTCCAACAGACTCTAAAGGTTTGTCGAACCCAGGTGAGGTCGAAGCCCTGAGAGAGAAAGTCTACGCGTCGCTGGAGGCCTACTGCAAACAGAAGTACCCGGAGCAGCCCGGCAGGTAGGAGGACAACACAGAACCAGAACCTGAGCAGAACCCTGAGCAGAACCACTGAATCCACACAGGGAGATTTGTAGATGATAGGAGGACTTGTATTCATTGTGACTTCAGCTGCGACATCTAGTTCCAACCAAAATAATCAGCTTAATCAATATCAGATCGTAAATGTCAGATTTTGCGAATTAAAATCCTTTCAAATTTGATAAAACTCTCCAATTTCCCTTTTAAATTCATGAGAAATAAGAGACAAGCGGTCGACTTTATTTTCACCATTTTAAGCAGAATATTTGAATTAAAATGAGTTTTAAAGATCTGAATTAAATAGAGTCGTCTTCGTGCAGGAACATTTTGTTCTCTTACTCTAAATGTTTCTCCGTCAGGTCGGCTTGTAGTCACCGGACTCTCCGCTCTGTGCAAACCAAAAAAGAGAACGTCACGCTGTGCTATTTTAAGTCAGCAGATAAAAACAGATGATATTTAACAAGGTCAGGAGTCAGAGTCGATGAATTAAAACAAAAACAAAATTTTAAATCAATCAATATTGTCCCTGAGCGTCTGTACACATCTGGAATGACAGATTTTATGACTTTATATAAAGATGAACTACTTGTATCAACTTCTCACCGTTAATAAAAATAAAATATCCAGAATACAAGAGCTGCAGCATCCAGGCTCCGCCCATACCCGCTTTCGGCCAATCACGAGTCAGTCTCAGCTGTCAATCATGATGATTCATCAAGCTTTTATGAATTAAAACCAAAATTAGAGGAAACATAAACAAACATCTGTGTGATAAGAGCCAAAATATGACAGACACCATCTTTGAGAAGTATTTATTCAACTTTGAAAGTTTTTCTATGTCCCATCCGCTCACATGGAGGAGGCGGGGCTTCTACACTGCAGCCAATCATAGTCTCTATTTATACCTCGGAGGATTCTCTTGAATAAATTACCTTGTTCAACATGAGGCAGCTGCACATTACAGTGAACCTCATGCAGTGTGTCGGTGTTGTGTAGTTTGTGTAGTTTGTAGTTGTGGAATCGTCTCACTTTGTCTCTCGTGTTGTGACAGGTTCGCCAAGCTGTTGCTGCGGTTACCGGCGCTGCGCTCCATCGGCCTCAAGTGTCTGGAGCACCTGTTCTTCTTCAAGCTCATCGGGGACACGCCCATCGACACCTTCCTCATGGAGATGCTAGAAGCGCCGCATCAGATGACATAATGGCGCCGATGGTCGAGCCCTCTGCCCCCCCCGCCCTCTCCTACTCCTCCTCCTCCTTCTCCTCCTCCCCCTGCCTCACCCTCACAACCCCCGGACCAGGAGCAGGGTTCCTCCTCCTCCTCTCTTTTTTTAAGAATCCCATCTCCAGCGAGAGACGGATCACGTGACTATTTTGGATTCTGGAGAAACCCTGTCTCCGCCCCCACCCCCACCTGTCCTTTTGGAAAACAATGAAACCTTCACGTCTGCGGGTCTGTTTTATACTTTGTAAAAAATATTATAAATAAGAAAATATATATATGGAATAAAAAAAAATCACAGGACAAACACGAGTGTCATCGGAGGACTGAAATCTGAAATGAGGACGGACAGAGGAAGAGGAGGAGGGAAAAGTATTGAGCCATCGTTTTCATCTTTGCTGATAAGACACTTTGACGAGAAGAAGCAGAGACCATCAGACTCTAAGGGGGGGGGTAGGGGGGGGGATAAACTGTGATGATGTCACATGTGGACACTCAGCGTTGTGATCGGGACAATCGTGGACCTGGAGAGACTCGGGACACTTGAGCCCTCTCTGGACTCAGGGCTGAACTTACTCCGGGGGGGAGGGACGGCGTGGGGGGGGGGATCCGTCTGCCCCCCCCGCCTGACTCGACTGAACACATCAGGTCTTGCACTAGCTGTTGGGTTTTTTGTTGTTGTTGTTATTTTTCTCTCAGTGTGAGCTTTCTGGAGAAGGAGGGCGGGTCAACAGGACTGCAAGTGTTCAAAAAAACAACAACCTCAGGTCTCTGCCCCAATTACAAACCAGTACAACCAGTACAACCAGTACAACCATGTCTTACTCTGTCAGCACTGTGCAGCAACAATCAGCCGCTCGGCCCACGTCCACCGATCAATGAAGCTCGTTACAATCTGCACTGTTCGTTCTGCACATAGGAATAAAAAAACGTGAAAAGTAGAAGAAGCTCTGGAAACCAGCCGGTGCAGAAACCCCCGGAGCAACTGGTGTCATCCTCGTTTTGACCAGTTCAACCAGAATCTGACCACGACAAACTGACACAGCTGGAAAACAAGTGAGCTCGCCAGTCTCTCATCTGCGTCGGGATGAACGAGCTCCTTCTTCTCCGTCTCTCGTCCGACCTCCATTTCCCACGAGAAGCTCGGCTCTCACCATTCACACTTCCACCCTCAGAAGAAGCTCTGCTCAGAGCAGCAGGCGTCAGCTCCTTGAAGAAACCTCATATTTACCTGTACAGAAAGTTACAACCATTCACAGTATTGACGTTGTGTGTTCAGTTTTCAGTTTTAACAACAACAACCATGCACACAGATTACCTCTGTTTCCTTCCTCGGACCTTCACCTTCGGGGAAAGAGTGTGTGTCGTTGCAGCAGAGCCATCTTTGTTTTTATTTTTGTTTATTTGTTTATTTTGTTTCTTACGTGGCACTTAACCTCACGACAGCGGAGTCGGGTTCCGAGTCGGAGAGCTGACGTGGACGCAATCGACCTCTAGGGGGGCGGAGCTTGGCCCGGTCAGGCCCAATCAGGAACGCCGGTCCTCGTCCTCCTCGGAGGGACACGCACAGTCGCTCTCTCTGCACTTCTCTGGACAACCAAGTGTTATTCAAGATGAACTGAAATTTGTCTCCATGTCGTGTATAAATATGCTTTACGCCCAGCTTCTGCTTTTTTTTCTAGTTTCTCTGCTCGTTCTTTTCTTTTCAAAGCTGCAGCTGCTGCAGATCTATGCATCCGGTGCATTTCCAAAGATTGTCCACAGAGCGGGAGCATGTTCATAGGGCCGAGTCCTCTGTAGAGTGTGTCTGTGAGCCGGGGGTCCACGAGGAGCGTTCACCTGGATGGGAGTAGAGATGTAGTGCAGGGGATGTTCCACACGAGTCAGATATCCTGGTGTTTTCAGCCTTAAGTGATCTCAGTGCAGACAAACAGCGAGAAACCCTCAGTTTTAATGGAACAGTGGAGTTTAAGGGCACGTTTAGATAAAAGCAGAGTAAAGAATTAAGATTTCATTCTGTTTTTACCACTTTCCCATCAGTTCATGGTGTGAGCGAGTGTATGGAGTCTTGAGAGCGCCACGTCAATATAACTTTTTTTTGTATAAATCAAAATATATTTGAAAAACCTAGAAATGAATTCGATTTTCATTTAAAGTCAAAAGCAAAAAGCTAAATGTTTCAATTAAATATTAGTCTTTTTCTTAATTAGATGATAATCCAATTTCAAAATTGAATAACAAACACAAAACTTAATAATCGTCATTATTCCACGTGTCGATACTTTCATTAAATGGCTGCTTTCATTTGAAGCAGTTAAAGCTTCACGTTAAAGTGAAGTGAAGCCATGATTGGCCAGTTCTTGGCCTGTGACCCGCCCCCAAGTTTATTACTGTTTATTTCCCAACGATTTGTAAACTTCTCGAATCTCAAATAATCTCAAATAAAGTCGAAATACAGAAGGTTTGGTAAAAAAGTCCAAACTCTGCCGCCCCCCCGCCCCTCAGGACTCCATGACAGCGCCGTTACTCCTCCTCTGAGAAAATGATCCCCAGACAGCCGATGATCTTTTTCCTTATGAAGGAAAAGAAAAGAAACAACAGAGGAAGCTTTGAAATGTCAGATAGTGTCGGCTTCAAGTGGGATTAGAACCTTTTTACCTTCAGTCTCTGAGCAGTATGGACAGGAGAGAGAGAGAGAGAGAGAGAGAGGTGGAGAGGATTCAAGGAGCTGTGAGCGCCCTCTAGTGGAAGAGAAGCGGCGCTGCAACATTACTTGAATACTTTTCTCCCAGTGTTATTATCACAGAAAAAAAGTAGCAATAACTTAATCTCTTGGCTCGTTGTTTTTATTCTGAATCGACAGTTTCAAAACAAAACATGGACTGGTCTGTGTTATGACTAATTATCCAGGTGACAGTATTGACTGCCAGCTCCAGCTCAGTTTACATTATTTATATTCTGGGGAAAAATGATTATTGTTTGTTTGAGGAAAAATAAGTTTGGTGAAAAGAGCTTTTTTTTCTTCTTCTGCGAGTTTAGATTTGTACCTTTGTAGAGAAAAGCAGATTTGAATGAGCAGCACTCAGGAGAGACACACGACCTCCGCCGAGGCCCAGCAGTCCCCTCACATTCTACACAACTGATCTCACAATGTTAAATAAAGTGAAAACACACACATTCCTGGATCTGAACCCCTGATCTGAAACAGCACTACGATTTGAATGGGTTCTCCCCCAACCTACACAGCTTCATTGTATTTTAGAATAAAGGACAAGATGGAGAATATCTCTTGTACGTAGTTGAAGCTCTTTATGCACAATTGAAGTTACCAACTACCGGCAGATGTTAGGGACATAACTTCAGTTGTGCTTTGACCTTGTGATCAACGACACAGGCCGAACTTGAGAACACGCTGAGGCTAAAAGGTGAATATTAAGTTTCATGGAAATCCTTGGCGGAGGTGATTGAGAAAAAGAAGAAGCCAGTTCGTGTGTTTTGACCCAAACCCGAAGACGGATCTCCTCGTGCTCTTTGTTGTGATGCAGCGTCCTGCTCTGACTTCACTGTGACCGGTGACCACAGGTATCTTAAGCCATAACGACGTGGGAGGCTCGACTCCTTTTTTGCAGGAAAAAACGGACGAACAACGAGACACAGAAACGATCGCTCCCACATGAATGCTTTATAACATAAAGCTATATTTTGTTAATATGTATATGTGTATATATTTATAAATATATATCAACAGATCTGTTGATTGGGAGAGAGAGAGAGAGAGGAGGGTGGACGAGTGTTTCAGACCAAACTGCTCGGCGCTGGGTTTTTTCTTCAACTCAGAGTTTCACAATGTTTTTTCTCCACAAATATCTGAGGGGGTGTATTGTTGTTCTTTTTTGCATCTCGACCTCGAGTTTATTAAAAATCTTAAATCTTGATCAACCAGCAGCTCTGAACTCAAAAGGAACCATCTCCTCAGCAGCTTGTGGGACCTCAACGAGAATAAAAAATAATGAAAGAGAGAAAAACAAAACAAAAAAAGGTTCAAAAGTCTTTAAAAAAAACTCTGAAATGTGTGTTGCTTGGCAAATCAATGTTTTCAACAGTGTAATCAGGAAAAGCTGAGCTCGTGACACAATCACTGCTTCTTCGTTGCATAGACGGTAAAAATGTTCACGTACAAAAAGTTAAAAGACAAAAAAAAACACTTGGAAAAAAGATCTATTTTTGTACAAAGGTAATTTTATCCCTCGCTTCTGTGCTCTGTTCTTCGCCTTTTCTTCTGTGGGCTGTTGTATACGTTTGTGGAAAAAGCTTATTGGACGAGGCGAGAGAACTTCTTCTGGTGGAACACGAGAAGAACATCTTCTACTTTGCCATTTTCAATCTGTCGCTGCAAGATGGGAATGTCTTCTTTCATTATATTTTGTCTATTTTTCAAAAACAGGAGGTGGAATTTTGTCATCTGTTCTTTGTGGGATTGTTCTCTAATGTTCTTTCATGGACTGAAAATAAAGTTATTAAAAAAAAACTTAAAAGTGACAATCGGCTGCTGCACCCGTTGATTTTGTTACAGATCCCCAAAAGAATTCTTTCACCCACGGACTCAGTGACATGAAACATACAAAAACTGGTTTTATTAAGTTGAAGGTTGTTGCTGTCAGATGTATAAAAAAAAACTTATTCCACAAAGGATCCAGGTAAGTGAAGAACAGAGGCCGCCGGCTTCATGTGCAGAACTACGAGCTCAACGAGGAGCAGAACTTATAAAGAAATAAAACAGAGACATCACAACACAAGTGTAATATGTACAAATCCTACAACACAAAATAACTGCACTTGGTCACTGTGGTAAACTTAAAAAATTGGGGAATTTGCGTGTGTGAAGAGGGATCTCACTTAAGGGACCGATAAATTAAATATTAATATGTTTTTAAGTGACTTCATTGTTTCTTGAGGCATTTGTGTTCTTTTCGAGTTTCAAAATAAAAGGAATCAAAACAGATCCTAGAGAAACTGTTGAAATGATATCTCACTAAAGCAGAGCGCTAACTTGAGATGTGACTTTGGATATAAAAGGGGAATTAAAGATTTGTAATAACAGACAAAAGGACCTTATGTGCCTTTTTGTACTTAAAGCTCTGTGTCAGTCACCTCTTCACCTTTAAGTCATTTAGATTCTACAAACTTAGACGAATAAAAATAAAAAAAGGCAAAATAAATGATACTAAAAGTCCAAATGACCGTTACATTTATTGTACAACAGCAGAAACGTCAGCGAATGTGGGAGTTTGTATGAATCCAGAACATCAAGGTTAATGCAGGGTTTGAAAAAAAAAGAAAACTGAAATACTGAAGAACAAGAGCGTTGATGTGAAGTTGAACAAAAGTCGACCGTTTCCCTCTCGTGAACGAAAATCTGGGGCGTGTGTGAAATATCTGGTACGTGTCCACTGTCTCACCCCTCGGCTCGCCGTGCTGAATTCATTTACCTGCTTACATCCAGCAGGAGCTCTGCGTTAGAATAAAAAGTCCTTTTACATCAAAATGTAGGGAAGGAAAGGGGGGAGGGAGGGGGGAGGGAGACAGAAAGAGACTAGAGTGAACGAGGGATCCCAAAAAGATCCAAGAGGGCTTAGCAGTCGCTTTTCCATAGCTTGATGGTTTTGTCGTTTTCTAACGCCGCAGACGCGATGATGTTCTCTGTCGGGTGGCAGGCGGTCGAGATGACGACGTCTGGAGAGAGAGGTTGAAAGAGAAATTTACCTTATTGACACTCAGCCATAAATGTCTGTCGTGAAAGTGGAGAAGTGGAGTTTTTTACTGTACCTGTGTGGCCCTGGAGCTTCTGCACGATCTCCTTTGTCTGCAGGTTCCAGATGTAAACCATGTTGTCCTCCGAGCCCGACACGATCCACTGCAAGAGAGAGAGGCCGAAACGTTAAACGTTACAAGAGTTCATCTGCAAAACATCAGCGTCACTGATACTTAAATACCAAGACTCGCAGGAATGACGGCTCTTACCTTTCCACCTGTGACGGAGAAATTTGCAAATATGCAGTACTTCTCGTTTTTATGGCCCGTGTACGTTTTCAAACACTGAAACGAAGGAAGAAGTATTTAACTGTCAGAAATATGGCAGTCAGAAAACCAGGTAGCAGTGTATTTGCTATAAAACAAATACCAAGTGATACAAATAATTATAAATAACTTTATCAGGTTAAAAAGATCGTTATCTACATTAAAATGGTATTAGATTTTCAATGTTATATATTAGACCACACTCAAAACAGGATGATAGAATGATGTGATTCATTACCTTTCCTTTGCTGTAGTCCCACAGCTTCAGCGTGCTGGAAATAAAAAACAAACATCATTTAAAATAGGATGTATAATAATTATTTCCTGTAACTTTATTTTTTAAAACTGTAACTGAGGAAAGTGTATTTTAGAATTATACTGCCCTCTGCTGGTGAAAAGTGTAAACAAGCAGGACAAACCTGAGGACGACGTGTGAAACAGAAAAGAAGATCTATTAAAACTCACTTGTCCAGTGTAGCAGCCAGGATGTATTTCCCGTTGGGAGAAAACTTCACAAATGACACAGGAGGGTTGTCGTCATCTGAAACAAACCAGAGACAGAGAGCAGGGGTTCAGTGGATCGGTCGAGTGGAATCGAACGTGGCCTCAACGTGCTGCAGATGTGAGATGATCTTACCTATGAGCGTCTTTAAACACTGGCCTGACGCTGTGTCCCAGATTCGGCTGTTAAGGTTTAAAAGACAAAAATAAATCAATATGTTGCTGTTGAGGTAGTTGGTAGGTAACACAATGTGGAACACAACTATGGTTTAAGGTAAATATAGAATCGTGGGGGGAGATAATCCAGTGTGTTCTCACCAGAGGCCGTCGTAGCTACTGGAGACGATCAGGGAGCCGTCTCTGTTGAAGTGAACCTGAGAACACATCATCATCACATCAATGACACCATTTCAATCTTTACAACATTTCACTGATGTCCAGAAGTTTTGAAATGAAAACTTACAGCAGAAACTGGATCAGAATGAGCCGGCAATGTTTTCAAACACTTCCCAGTCTTCACGTCCCATATCCTGACACTCTCATCAAACTAAAAAAGGCAAAAGAAAAAAATGGTCTCCTGTTTATTTTCTTCACAACCACACAGAATCAAAACGGTCCAACATCTGGTTTCCATTTCTCGCTCGTTTCAGGGCGAGAGGCGTCTCACTCACCGATCCTGACACGATAAGGTTGGACTGGGGGTTGAAGTTGCAGCAGAAGACGTAGTTGCTGTGACCTTTTAGAGTTTTAAGGCATTTTCCCTGGATTAAAGAAAAATAGAGGAAATGTCACATTCTCTCCCGGCAACACACAAGCACAATTAGACCATCGTCACTTAACACGGGGGAAGACACTGCAGATTTAATGGGAGACGTTAATATTTAACTTTGCAGAAACCACAGATATGACTCTAAAGTGTGTGCAGGAATTCCCCTGTGATATGTCATGAATGTGTAATAACACACACAACACTTCAACAAACACACGCTGCTCTTACTTTACTTTTGGCAACATTGCGATTCCAGTTTTACACACGATTGTTTCTCCACATCTGCATCATCTCTTACCGAGCTGACGTCCCAGATCTTCAGGGTTTTGTCGTCTGACGCAGACACCAGGAGGTTGGAGTCGGAGGACCAGGCCACATCAGATATTCCCTGTGGATTCATAAGATTTAATAATCCCATCTTTCAAAACAGAAACAATAAAGCATGACCACTGCAGCAGTGAAGGTAAGAACCTGTTAAACTCACCAGTTTGTGTCCAGATATGGTTTTCTCAAACTTGCCGTCATACGCCCCCCAGATTTTGATGAGTTTATCAGCCGCTGTAAAGACAAGACAAATGTTAAAAGAATGACATAACAGGAAATCAGTAGAATTAGTCACAGCCCTAATTTACTCTGGCTAATAAAGTGGCTTGAAGGAAACATGACTCACAGGAGCTGGCGAGCCACTCTCCGCTGGGACTGAATTTGACCGAGGAGACAGCTTTAGTGTGTCCGGCTAATGTGAATTTCAGGCTGTAGTTTGGCTTGCCCGGTGCAGACTGCAAGTGAAAACAAAACATGACATTTCAAAATCTCTCCCCCTGATGTGTTGAAGTGCCAAAATATGTATTTCCCCAACGTCCCACCTCCACATTTTTCCCGAATTCTGCCTCTGAATACCAACAAGAAGCTGACGAGTACAGTTTAAAGAATGGGAGGCTGTGGGGGGAAACACTGAAAACATAATGAAACAGATCCAAACCTTGCTTTGACTGGCGGACGCTGACGGCACGACCGGAGGTTTGGTATCAGTCTCTGGTTTCTTGTCTTCTGTTGCCATGGTGAAGCTGGCAACGACTGTGCACAATCCTGAGACCAGAGAAGAGGAAGATGATGATGAAGATAAGATCAAACTTTATTGATCCACTCACCGGGCGAAATTCTATAGTTCGGAAGCAGCCAGGTCAGAATAACAGAATAAAGGCAACACAATAAACATAAAAAATGTCCATTATATACACATTTTAACTTTAGTGGTGTGTATATAAATGTTATAAAGTAAAGTGCAGTGGTGCGAGCAAGTAGAAAAACAGTTTATGATGTGCAATGACACAAATGTGCTTTTCTAGTAATTTTTCTAATCACTAAAACCGTGCAAATAGTAGAAGAAGAGTGACATGAGAGGAACACTGATGTGTAATAACCTGCAAAGAGTCTGAGTCAGCATAAAAAGGTTCTGAATAAAACCATCGTTCAAACAAATAGTCACAGATTTTAAAGTAAACACTGAGTGACACATTCATATTTACTGAATCTGCAATTACACTAATTGATTTTGTAATAGGTGGTGTCCAGGATAAGAATAATAATGATCTGACACTGGAATCTATTTTATATAAATATGTATAATTAATATTCTTATGGCAGATTTGACGATCTAAACGATTTGACACTAACTTGTTGTTATTTAGATGTGTTAGCCAATCATGCTAATGGTGTAAACACCCGGTTCACAGCCACGTAGTCACTCGGAATTAACCTGCACCCACTTGTGATTGATTAAATCTGACATTTTCACCGTAATGAATGATACAGATGTTTTTTTATTTAATTAGATTGTTTTAAAATTCGTGACGCGTTAAGCTGCCTCCCCCCCGTACGGGTTGTGCATGTAGCTGTCAGCTAGCTTTAGCCTGCTAACAGCTACTCGGCCTTGTTGCTGGTGAGCAGAAGTAAACAGAGACGTTTTACACGGTGCGTCGCTGCTGCTGTTTGTTTGTTTGACACGTTATTTATCATAATTTGTGTTTTTATGTAATAAATGTGTAAAACGAGGCGTCAGACAAAAGCTGAAGCAGAGCTGCTCGACTCAAAGTGATGCTAACAGCGTAACGTGCCTCCGCTGCTTCAGCCTTTAGCATCTTAGCTCCCCGGGTGATAAAGAGATAAACGCCTCCATGTTGGATTCACTGGTTTTATTGAAGGGGGCTCAATGGACTGGGAGCGTTTCACTGGTTTGTAAAAAAAATATATATATATCAAAAATGATGCTGTTGACAAATGAGCAGAGCTGCCACGGAGCGGCCCTCCATTCAAACAATGAGGAATCGAACATGAGGCGCTACTCACGGTGTTTACAGCAGCTCCCGCGGTCGCAGCGTCGCTACTCGTTGAAGGCTGTCGAGAGAAACGCTCGAACATTGATTCAGGGGATCGTGTACAAGGCAAAAGCGGCTCGTGGCGCCCGTGGAAGGTTCGACTCCGGGGGAAAAGAGACGAAGAAGAGAAGCGGGGGGGAATGTGCTGCGGCCGCGGCCTCTCTCTGCGCATGCGCGGTCCGCTCAGAGGCGACGGAAGGCAACGAGGGACATTGTTAAATCATAACGCCAACATATTCATCTTCTACCTGGATGGTTGGAAGTCCTTGATATTGTTTTAGTAACATTAACATAACAATAAACGTTTAATTTAAACTAAAGACCAACTTTTTAAAGTCCTAAAAGTTGATTTGTTTTGTAACATGTTATTATATTATGGGAACAAGTTATTATCTAGTGGGAACAAGATGATTAACTAATGGGAACAAGACATTTGATCTTGTGTGGACAAGATTAATAAAGTGTGCACACAGGGTTAAAGGGATAGTTCACTCAAAAAAATCAAAATTAACTCATTATCTACGCACCACTATGCAATTGGGGTGGGGGGTGAAGTGTTTGAGTCCATAAAACACTTTTGAAGGTTCGGGGGGGAAACAGTGATGCAGCTCTAGGAATAATAATCATGTTCCAACTGGTGGCAGGTTGCATCTGAGGGAAAAAAACACAAACATCTTCTATAAATAAACATCTTGTTTCTCATATTCAAAATTATCATATTTTTAGGGACCTATGGGAAAGTGACTAATGATGCTGATTATTACATTTCAGCTGAACTTTGGCACGGTTATTAATCGCAAATGAACTTGCAGTAACTCATTTGAATCAGATTTGGCTATTTTTCAATGTCAGGACAACAATACGATACAGAAATTATTTGGGGGGGAAAAATCAATGAAATCCTGTGTTATTAATTTTTTTTTGTATTCTCTGTAATGTCAAAGTTTGTCATCTCTAACATTTCTAAGCTACTATCTCCACAGCCTTGTAAGCGTCGGTGTGTGTCTGAGAGGACTCCGGCCCGGCAGGGGGCGGTGTCGCTCGGAGACGACCGGCGGGTCTCCTTTACGGCGGGACAACTCGTCGCTTCCAGCGCTGACGGTATGTTGTCGTGTTGTGATGCTAACAGGGCGGATTCTGCACGGGCTGTTTCCCTCCCGGGTTTGCTCCAGAGGCTAAGTTTGGACGCGCTGGTGCAAAGGAAGAAACTTCAATAGCTTCTCTCGTACGTTTCACTTTCACTTTCAACTCCTCGTGAAACCAGCAACTGTTTACCTTTGCTAAGTTTAAAGCTAGGTTAGCTTTCCGCCTAGCTTCGGGGTTAGCAGCAGGTTGGGTCTCACGTTAGCTGCAGGTTAGCAACAGGTTAGCTGCCCCGCGTTGCAGCTGTGTGTAAACTTAATGCTTGTTTAACAAACCAGTAGTTAACAGTGGGTCGTTTTTAAAACATGCACAACGTGTGTAACGATATCTTGAAAGTATATTTTGAGTGGTTCTGCGGAAGTGAACTTTGTCCCCTAGCTTAGTTGCTGACAACAACGTCACGTAGTTGTGAGTTTTGCACGTTTTACTGTTGCGTTAGTGTTTGTTGCTGAATTGTGCTGCAAAAAACACAGGGAACTACTTTCTGTTCATTATTATTTAATGTCTTATTTCTTGTGCATTTACATTTATTAGCTTCATGCGTTTAATATCTACAGCGATAGCCCCCCCCCCTCCATACAGCCAGAGAAAGCAACCATTGCAAACTTTTGCCTTTCAAATAAGAATAGAATAGAAAAGTAACTAGAATAAAATAATAACATTCCTGCATCTGCACCGAAATGTAATTTTAGAACGTTCGTCCTTCCACCAGTTTTGTGGTCATTTGTCCAGTCGTTTTTGTGTAGTGCTGCTATAACTAACAGATGGAAAACACAACCTCATTGGCGAACGTAACAACTAGAGCCAACACTTCAGTCACAGCTAACGATTCCCCCTTTGCTAGTTAAATAAAAGTAAAACAAAACACATGAATTGATCACAAACTTGGATATTTACCTGAGTCCATACTCAGGTGAACTCATGGTTAAACTGAAACTATGGATTATCTTGTTAACCACCTTGTTCAAGTATATTTGTCTTTGTCCACACTGTTTGTTTAATGTCACATTTGATGGGCGTGGCCGCTTTAATCTTAAAAAGATCGGCACCTTTCATTCGAACCTGTCTATAAAAATAAGCATTAATCATATATATATACATACCTGTTCCAGTGTTTACAAAGTAGCTCACTGTTTCACAGGGTTCACGGACTGTGGGTGAACAGCAAGTATCATCTAGTATTTAAAAAGTCACTACATTACAGTATGTTAAACTTACTATTTTGAATACATTTACTCCCTTGAGGCATCTGAAAGTTTCTTTCTAGATGGATTCTGTATTTAAAAATCTCCAGCGTGCAGCAGCTCAGATTTGGAGATTAATTGTACTCTGACTAATTTCATCTTTGATTTTGACAAGATTCAATCACAGTAGCATTACACCACATTGCCAGCAGAGGCTCCCATCCCCCACACTGTCCTAACCTATCTAATCGTCTTCATATATATCAACAGGGCCCCTAGTGTGGCATGAAAACAATGCACGGAGCTTGCAGATGTTCCCCCAAAGCCGTTGACGAGTTGACAGACGAAAGCTACAGAATCCACAGAAGATAACATCTCTCGACAGCCTGTTGCCGTCATGTCGGCAGCCACAGTCCCGGGTCCTCCGCAGGCCGTGAACCCTCCTCCTCCCGAGGTGATCAACCCCAACAAGTCCGGCCGGAGGACCAACCAGCTGCAGTACCTGCACAACATAGTGGTCAAATCCCTGTGGAAACACCAGTTTGCCTGGCCTTTCTACCAGCCTGTCGACGCCATTGCCCTTGGACTTTCAGTGAGTAGTTTGTAAATGTTATTCGAAGCAGTATTTATAGCATCATATATATTATATACAGCATTTATAACATCATCCAGCAGGAAAGGGCCTGAAGTAGATGTTATTTTTTATGTTTGTCACTCAGAAATCGCCATACGTCAACTCTCTGTAACTGTGATTACTTCTAAATAATATCTGTTTCTTTACTTTTGGAAATCTGCAGGATGTGTCTTTTGTTTCATTTAAGTAAATTTTTCTTTAAATCCTTAAATTCCCTCTGTTTCTGTCTTTCTTCCATTGCAGCCATCAATACTCTTGACAAACCTTTGTTGATGAAACAGCCTTAATTCTGTATCACAGACTTTTTCTAGCCCCCTAGTCACCATAAGCTAATTATCTATTCATTTGGAGTAGATTTTTTTACAAATTTGATCAACTTGGTTTTTAGAGAGCATTTCTAAAGTGATTCCTGTTGTTTTCAATTAGTCCCGAAACTGGGATTATTGGGACATTGTTTTTGGAATGAAATGTTGGCGTTGAAGTGACGATGATGAAATGGAAAATGTAATTCTATTCATCTCTGTGGAATTAGGGCGGAGGCAGATATATCTCAGAATCCTGGCAAATAAAACCAAAATTGCAAATCTGAAAGTGTTGAATGTGCACAAATAAACTTCTATATCAGTCAAATTCTGAAGATTCTTTGGAAGTTGAGTTATTAACTCAAAAAGGAAGATAACATCAATCTGACACACTTATTCTTTTCTTTAATCAGGATTATCACAAGATCATAACCACTCCCATGGACCTGGGAACCATCAAGAAACGTCTGGAGAACAACTACTACGCGAGTGCAAGTGAATGTATGGAGGACTTCAACACCATGTTCACCAACTGCTACATATATAACAAGGTGAGGCACCGTCATTATTGGAAAGTCATCAAACTGGTTAGTCACAGAACGTGAATCCTCACAGCTGCTCACTTGTCCTCCAGCCTACAGACGACATAGTGCTGATGGCCCTCGCCGTGGAGAAGACCTTCCTGCAGAAAGTGGCCCAGATGCCTCAGGCGGAACTGGAGATCTCCCCTTACTCAGCCAAAGGCAAGAGCAAAAAAGGAAGCACCCCAGGTAATGAACTAATGTTTGTCTTAAACTCTAAAATCACCTTTTACTCTTTAGTCTAGTATATGTATCGTTTTTGTTTTTGCCGTTGAACCTTTGTCCATGGCTGTTAACAGGTGGAGAGGATGGATCCACGCCCACAGGTCCTCCAACTAAAGTGAGTCCCGCAATCGTATGAATTGAAACCCTGAGAGTTTGAGGAGAATTGTCCCTTATTGTGTTGTTTTCTGTTCCAATGAAGAAGATGGGGCTGAAAAGGAAGGACACGGCTTCCACTGATTCCTCCTCACCGGTCTTAACCAGTTCAGGGGATTCATCGGAGAGCAAGAGGCGACGTCAAAGCCAAGATGTCAATCCTTCCAAGAGCGACTTGGATGAAAAGGAGTCGCCGCAGCAGCAAAGCGAGCAATCGGGCAAACACCTGAAGTATTGCAGCGATATCCTGAAGGAAATGCTCTCGAAAAAACACGCGGCCTTCGCCTGGCCTTTCTACAAACCTGTCGACGCCGAAGCTCTGCAGCTGGACGACTACCACGATATCATCAAGTTCCCCATGGACCTCAGCACTGTCAAAGTACACACACACACACACACACACACACACTAATGTCTTCATCATACACACACATTCTGTCTGTTCTTCACTTGATTTTAATGTCTTTGCTAACCCTGAGATTTTATTTTGTAGAAAAAAGTGGATGGAGGAGAGTACCAGGATGCTCGAGGTTTTGCTGCAGACGTCAGGTTAATATTTTCTAACTGCTACAAATACAACCCCCCCGATCATGAAGTGGTCGCCAGGGCCAAAAAACTGCAGGTGTGTTTTTAATAACTAAAAAATTGTAATTAAAGTGTTTTTCCTGGTTCTGTAGAGTCATGGTTTACTCTTCATTGATTTCTTCTCCCTCCAGGACCTGTTCGAGATGAGGTTTGCTAAGATGCCGGACGAAACCGTGGAGTCGATTTCAGCGGCGAGCGCCAGGTCCGCTAAGAACGCAGGTTTAAGTCACAGCAGTGGAAACCCTTCCTCCAGCAAGGACACGTCAGACTCTGAAGAGGAGCGCGCCACGAGACTCGCCGAGCTGCAGGAGCAAGTGGGGGCAGAACAGGTGGGTTCCTGCACACACCTCTGCACCACAAAGGCTTTTCACCTGTAAACTCTACTGCTCCAAACCTTGTTCTTGGTTTGCTTTAATTCCACATTCGATGGGTTTCCCTCGTGTTCTGCATCTAGAAGCTTCAGGTTTGCTGATTAGTGGTTCAGCATTCTGCATGTCAACACACTGAGATCACATGATCAAGTAGAAAGTTGGTGTGTATTTAATCTCCTACCACAACAAGCATTAGCTCTGCACCTTGCAAGAACCATTACAAAAACTATTTCCACCGCTGTTTACTTTCTGGCTCTTGAATCCACTGCAGTCAGAAATGGAAACATACTCCCAGTAGATTAGTAAAGTCATATGTCAAGCTGGAGCTAGTATCCAGTGAATCACTCAATATTGTGTTTATTACCTGAAACAAGGAGGTCATGTTTTCACCTGCCTGTTATTTTTCATAGGAATAATTTACAGAATAATCGAGTTCCTCGTCTTGCTTTCCCTCCAAGTTCCTTGTTTAAAGCTTTAGTATCTACTTTTCCTGGCACTTTCATTTGAATACTATCACATGGCACCACAGTGACTCTCTTCTGTTGACTCTTCAGCTCAAAGCTGTACATGACCAGCTCGCTGCCTTCTCTGAGGTGCCTGTGATTAAACCAAAGAATAAAACAGAGAGAAACAATGAAAAGGACAGCAGGGGGAATAAAGGGAGTGCACATTCCAAGAGTGCTTCACATTCCAGCTCCAGGTTTGACATGTTGCAATTCCTAAGAGCTTTGTTTACATCTCAGTTGTCTCCGTGGTGACCTCCACTGCTTCCTCTTGACCCCCTCAGGCACTTGTGGAAGGGCAACAAAGACTGCGACTCGGACGAGGAGTCTCTGCCGATGACGTACGACGAGAAGCACCAGCTGAGCCTGGACATCAACCGGTTGCCGGGCACCAAGCTGGCCCGGGTGGTGCACATCATTCAGAGCCGCGAGCCCTCGATGTGCGACGCCAACCCGTACGAGATCGAGATCGACTTCGAGGTGCTGAAGCCGTCCACTCTGCGGAAGCTGGAGTGCTTCGTCAAGTCCTGCCTGTACCAGAAGTTTAAGAAGTTTCAAAGTAAGTTCAAAAGCCTTTTTTCCACCACCCTCCCTCTTCACATTTGAGTGGAGTAGTTTTGAAATGATTTAAAATGCTAGGATCCTGTATTTATTAATCGCTGTTGGTTCCTGTTTCTTGCAGAGAAAAGCGGTCGAGCTGCCTCCCACCACGTCGGCAGCAGCAGTTCTTCGGACTCTGGCTCCAGCAGCTCCAGCGGCTCCACCTCCGACAGCAGCGACTCCTGACAGCTGAACTCTTTATTTATTTCTTCTTCTGCGACCAAATGAGAGTCCCTCAAAAGTGTTGAACACCTTTATTTTTGTATTTGTTTCATGTTAACTGTGTTGGAAATTTAAACTTCCCACTTCATTTTTTCGGGGTCAGTGTGGGCTTTTCTCGTTCTCTGTATTTATGTATCAAATACTCTTCACTGGCATTTCTCACCTGACGCTATGAACCACATGAGAGCCTGGCAGCGTACGTCCTGTGATCTGGATTTCAACCAACATCATGTTCCTGTCATCTGTTCTGTCCAAACTGTTTAATTAAAGGGGTTTTTCTGCTGATGGTCTGTCTTAACCAGGTTCCTCACTGAGGGAGGGGGGGGGGAACTGGCTGTGATTGGCTGACTTACTGGGCTGGGATTCTTATCAAAGCAACAATAGAATTCCTCGGGTCTGTCATGCAGCCAGGAAGGAAAGATCATCTTGACCTGCAGATACTTTAACGGCCTGAGGAAGCTAATGTGTTAACTCAGTGGAGAAAGGTTCACTATTAAACCATTGTCCAGGAGGAACTGAACTGATAAAGACACCCAGCTCAGATATATAGATGTGTAGCAAAGTGATATAATTAGAACAATTAGACAATCCTGTGTGCGACTGTTGTGACCGATCAGCAATATTTCAACCCTGTAGGAGGAGCATGGAGTAACAAGGTTAAAAGAATATGTCAGAATAAACTGTCTTGGTTATGTTTTCATCTTCGTTTGCCTGTTAGTTTGCAGAATTGCTTAAAAACAATACTCAAGAATTTACTGCACAACTTGGTGGAAGAATGGGTAATGAGTCAGAGAAGAACCCAATGAATTTTGGTGCAGATCTGGATCAGGGGCCAATCACTGGCAGGCAACATCGCAAAATAAAGCTTTTTCTAATATTGATTTCTCATAATACTTCATGGATCTTGATGACAAACAATCGGGGTTGATGTTTATGAGTGTAACTTGGTGCAGATCTATAAGGGGGTTGGTCGTCTGGTTCCTTTTGAACCCAGAATTTATGGAATTGTTGGATGAAATTTGTCTACGAATCAAAATAGTCAAAATAAAACCCTCAGAGAAGTTGTAAAATACCTTTAGCGTCGTTCTCTTTGGTGAGCAGCCGAGCGGTGAAGGTATACGATGACTCCACTTTCAGCTGCCCTGCCAGCTGCCCTGCAGACACTGGCACGTGCCCAACGAGCTGGTGCCACAGCTGCTGCCTCCTCCAGCTCACGCTCCGCTGGATCTCAGGGATTTGCTCCTTTCAACGTGGACGTGGAGACACTGGAGCTGACAACACGGCGAACCAGCTGCCTGTCTGTGACTGCGTGCAGTTTGGCAATCAGCCAGGAGGGGGCCATCATGCACCATCCTGGGATTTATACTTTCATTTAGTGCAGCTTCTGTTTTTGAGAAAGTCCTGCAGTGAATGTGGCTTGTCAAGCAAATGAGGGATGCATTTCTTATTTATGCTTATGAATTCAAATGATTTTGATCAATTATCACTTTTTAATAATAGAAAAGAACAGAAAATGATTAAGTAGTTTGTGTAGAACAGCTGTGAAGGATAGATCCAACATGGATCAATTGTGAGATGCTGCTGAATTTCTGTTTATTAATAAAGCTCTCATGGCCTCTTGACGTCCTTCCATGGAGACGTGCTCTTTGTGCCCTGCATCACCATCGCACAACATGGAACATGTCAACCCCAAACACAGAACACACACACACACACAACAACCTTGGGCCTTGATGGATCAATGCCGCAACTTCAATGGCAACCAGTCATTTCTGCCACTTCTGGCCATCACTCACAGAGCATGAATCCCATGTTAAAAAGACAACACACACACACACACACGCACACACATACACACACATGCAGGTCTTGACATGACAAACTGGGTTTACTTTGATTAATGGATCTCTGGTTTTCATTTTCTCCTACTCACCCTGTGGACGACCACTTGCGGGGGGGTTAAAAAATACAAACTCAATGAATGTGGTCTCACGGTGTCAATGGGAATCAAGGTGTGAGAGTGAACTGCACATGTATGCACTTCTGTTAAGTTAACGATTTATGCTAATGTGACATATTAGGTGTTTTAATTGCAAATAAGCTGCTAATATACAACTGTTCTCTCTTCCTCCTCTTATTTTATGTGTTCAGTTTTTAGCAACATGGACTTTTTTATCCTTCCAGAAACAGATTTTTGCCAATGATGTGATTTTGTATCACTGAGTCATGGTCACATTCATTAAAAGACTGTTCACATATTCATTTCTGGTAGCTTCCAGGACCTTGCTTATATTCAGCAGTTTCCCTGAATCGAAAAGAATATATTTACTTTTTAATTGTTCAGGCTGCAGAGCATCATGTGTAAACACGATTCAGGTTCTTGATTTAAGTATTTGATTCAAAAAAAGAAAAACAAATGCTCTTCTCTTTTTTGAATCAAATAGAGCGGAACCTACTTTCCAAACCCTCAACTTCCTTCTCTGTTGCAGTTGTGTGTGTTTGTGCATGTGTGTGTGTGTGTGTGTGTGTCTGTGCATGGTAACAGGCTTCGCTCTGGAAAAAAGGACCCATAAAAATGTATATGCCACTTTCAGGCTGATGGGGTTTTTCAGAAAGTCTTTAAAGGTTAAGTGATCCCAAGTTGGCCAACTCAAACTATTTGGACAGCATGAAATGCAAAGTGCAGGGGACAGCAACCCGGCACATCTTTTATAAAGATCTCATCGTAGTGTCAGAGTTAAAGAAAAGGTTGGAAAGTCCAGAAACGTCACCACAAGTCAAGTTGGACCTTATTTATTAACACAACTGGATGGAGAAGGGATTTGAATTCATCTCACTGACGATTCTGTCACATCCCGAATACACAATGTTCAAGTGAGGAGCTTGAAGATTCAGATGTTCAAATCCTCTCTTCAGGTTAACAAACACATCACACTCTGCTCAGCTGCTCTGTTTCCTGCCCGGAGACAAATTAGCCGAATGAGTTACGTCCCTGCTGAAGTCTGGAGGTGAAGACTGACTTTAAAAAGTAATGAGACATGACAGAGAGGTTTTCCACAAGGAGCAGGTGGCTCGTTGATGTTTGTGAGAATCGGGTGATAGATTCTGATTGGTTCATTAACGAGGACAGGTGATGGGGAAGCAGGAAGAGGAAGTGTAAAATTAAAGAAGTTAAACAAAATAAAACCCACAGTATCAAACTGTAGAGTGTGTGGAAGATTGAGTGACTGTAAATAAAGAAGTCGTCACAGTAGAATGTGGCTCTGTCCCATTCAGGTGTGATGATTAAACAATGAAACTGAAGATAAATAGAATTTAACCATCACTTATTATAATAGTATTCGGTGACTTACGTGTCTGTGCCAAAATCTACAGGCTTCGTTTGAACAGTTTTATGGCAACACCGAAAAAACTCCACAGGTATGAGGAGACAAGTCGTAACAAGACTTGTCTCTTCACATATTTCAGATGCAGGGTAACGGGGGCAGCTCATACCACAGCTAACGTGCTGGTTTGAGTTTCTGCACTTTATTAGGAACACTTGCTAATTAATGCAGTTATTATTCAAGCAGCCAATCACGTGACAGTGATACAGTAGAATCAAACAGATACAGGCGAGGAGATGTGATCTCCATATTTGACTCTGGTGGGATTGCTGCTGTTTGCAAGACTGGTTTGTGAATCTGCCGGGAGAGATTGGTGAGATTGGTCAGGTGAACAGAGGGGACTGGGTAGACTGGTTGGAGCTGCTATTTATAATGAAGAAAGAACATTGAAGAAGTAGAATAAAGAGTTCTGCCTCTGCCCCCATCTACAACATCATTTTTCTTTTTTGTATCAGTGCTCCAAGGCTTCTTCGTCTTGCCTGTGATTGTTTCCTATTTCCTATTGCAGCTGTGTTCTGAAAGATGCTAGTCCTTACAAATAAAATGTATTATTATTAATATTAGTGTTATTTTTTATCGGAACTGGCCCTTTAATGCCTCTGTAGCCTGTGCAGTGAGCGTTTAGTCCATCAGAGGGCGCATCCTCTCCTCCTGGTCGAACAAACTACTCCCTGGAACCGCGGAGCCACTTCAACAAAGTGCCGGAGGAGACTCGAGAGCCAAGTTTTCCACCTTTACGCGCGACAAACCTGCACGTGCGAGCGCGTGTTCGAGCGCCCGGGAGCAGCACCGAGCACCGACGCGCAGATTGGTTCCCCAGGACACCCGGGTTTGTTGTTGTTGTTTACGCACGGGGCTCCGGAGCTGGAGCTGGAGCTGGAGCTGGAACACCGGGGAAACCCGCTGAACATCTCCGGCCGAAACGGGAAACAAGGAGCGGGAGGAAGAGGCGAGAAATCACAGGGAAGCAGAACCGTGTGTGTGCGCGTAACGCTGTTCGTGGGGCGTGCGTAAAAGGCGCGAAGCAACGGGGACATCCATCGGAGAATAACCAACGTTATAACCGCTGCCTCTCCCCCCCCCACCCTCCACACAACCCTCCCTCAACCCTCCACCCCCGTGTTTCCTCCGGGCATGTTTCCGCGACACGCTGGGCGATGTGGAGCCGCTGCGGGGAGCGGGTGATTCTCCAGCCGCCGCGGACTCACGGTTCCTGCGTTTAAACCTGGAAATTACCGCAACTTCTTGGTTTTTTTTTGTTGACGCGAGGGAACCGCACGCTGCCGTCGGGGAGCGTGGACTTGTACAACTGAACCGGACTTGAGAGGCTGTTTTGTGTGTTTTTTCTCTCTCTGTGTGTGTGTGTGACTGTGTGTGTCTCCCTCACATCGTGTTTGTGTCGGTTCACTGAAATGTGAGACACGGGGGAAGTCGGTTCATGACAACCCGCAGCGTCCAGCTGTTCAACCCGCCGCCGCCGCCACCCTTTGGCTTTTTTTGTGGATATGCTGGGGAAACTTTTTGAGGATGAAGAAGCTCCCCGGAGCCCGTCTCCGTGTTCCGGTCACGCCGCCGCCTCCGCCGACTGCTGAGCCCGATTCCACCGAACCGTGTTTCCACCCGAGTCACGCCGAGGGGGACGGGAGAGCCGAGGACATGCGTGTGGAGCGGGGACACGTCTCTCCGTCCTGCTGCCATTAGTCCCGAGTGGTGAAACCCGCCCTGGTTACACCGAGCTGATTGTGAATGATTGAGGACACCCGGCGCTGAGAGGGAATCGACCCCACAACCTGCTCTGACGCCGTGGACTGCCGCCCCCAGCCCCTCTGCGAACCAGCTCCTGGACCCGGTCACTGTGCGAGGAGGTCTACCCCGGAGCAGCCATGGAGGAGTGGAGACAATGCGGCCGCTGGTTGATCGACTGCAAGGTCCTGCCCCTCAACCACCGGGTCGTGTGGCCCTCGGCGGCCGTCTTCGACCTGGCACAGGCCCTGCGAGACGGGGTGCTCCTGTGCCAGATGTTGCACAACCTCTCCCCGGGGTCAGTGGACCTGAAGGAGATCAACTTCAGACCCCAGATGTCCCAGGTGAGTGTCCAGATGATGGGGGTTTGATTTCCACCTGCCGTGTGGATGCGTGGAGGTGTTGAGATGTTTCAGCATCTCGTTCCAGTTGCTCCTCAGATTTTGACGCAGGAACCTTCCTGTCACAAGGAGCCCAGATCTTGGCCACTGGTCCACAGATCTCCTGTCAGTGGTCTGTCAGTGTGTTTCAGGAACCATGGCTGCAAACACCCTGTGAGAATAAACCTCTGCACACAGGTTGTGGGTTCTGAACCTTCCAGACCTCAAGTATGGAATAAGATGTTTCAACACATGTCCTTGCAATGGCTTTTCAGTGACGGCTACAGCATCATCACTTTTACTTAAAATGAAAAGGGTGTTAAGTGGGTTCTGTACTTCCAAGTGCAGGGGGGGCAGTTAAAGACAGTTTTCCTTGACCTTTGACCTTTTGGAGCACCAGGTGGGTGTGGCAGATCAATACAGAGCCGGGTGAATAGATGAAAGTGCCTTGAAATCAGTGCTCAAGGGTCATGGAAGGTTTACTTGACACTCAGTCAGCTGTGGCTTCATTAGTTGGCTCCTGTTTAAATCCACAAAGTTGAGAATGACTTTTCTTTTTCCTGTGAACAGATGAAAACCTGCCTCTGTGTATAATGAGACTCCAGTGAAACCTAAGCCTGACACTGTGGTGGTGCGATTTAGAGGTTTTTGGATTTTCCCAGTTGTCCCAGGCCTCTGCTTCTGGAAAGCTCCGCTCTCGCCACCTCGGCTCACTGGTGTTTTCACAGAGCCAGTACGAGGAAATGCTGTTTGCCGCAGGAAGTTTGCACAACCGCAGCGGCAGAAGTAGAAGTGCGCTGTGGCGAGTCCCTCTATTGACTTTTATTCGGCCTGAAGTCTGCTGCGAGAAGAGCCACTGAGCCGCCATTAGTGTACTGGGACCAGTCAGGGAATTGGCGCGGGGACTGGGGAGTGAAAATCCCATTCGCCTGCACGCGGAATTGTTTCGTTTATCCTAAATTGTCGTGACCGCAGATGCTGAAACGACAACTGGCAGCACGTGAGTCTGATGTTCTGAGGCCGAGTCTGTGGCTTTTCAGTGTGTTTGGGATCTGGATCGTTCATGTTTCCAGAAATAATAAGTAGAAACAAATATTTGAGGGAGTTTTATTTGACAATTTTGAATATGAATCAATCTTTTGAAGTCGTTTAACAACCAGTGTGTCAAACAAAGTGGCTCTGGTTCCTCAGATGTGAGCGTTGTAATTGGGTTTGTACGATTGTAGCTTCTTTTAATCATCCACTGAACTCAAGACGTTTCCTTAAGTGTTTTGTCTGAACATCTTCTGGAGCTTTTCCTGCCGTGGACCTTGTAAGATATCTGGAAAAGGTTTCACCCGTGTGAGAATACAGCAATCCAGAAAATTCTGCACATAAAGCTGGAATAACAGTTAGAGACGAATATTAAGAGGAAGGCAACCTTGATTCTCCGCTGTGATGTTAAACCTGCTGCAGCACTGTCCGGCCCCCTGCTGCTCCACCCGGGCACCACCACGCCTTCCACTGCCTTCCACAAATGTTCCTTTTGTCGTGGACGCATCTGATCAGACAATCTCCTGCTGCGTTCCTCATATGAGAAATGCAAAGTCAGGAAAACGTCCAGACTTATAACTCCCAGGCATTTTCTGAAGTTCATGTCTGAAAATGACAACATGTCAAACTGTAGGATGGTAATTCATTTAGTGTTTGACACACACCTCTTTGCCCAGTGAGCACTGGTAGACTTGTCTGATCAGGTCCAGAAGCTACTGACATCCATGATCAGAGGGCCAGAGAGGGGTCTGGGTGGCATGCTTTGATCCACCCACTAATCCCATTCTTCCAGTTCCACAGAGGGAATCTGCAGCGCTGGTGGAAGGGTGTGTGTTTGACAAATTGGGTTAAACAAAAACCTGGCAGCAGAACAGTGGGTGCGTGATTTATGATAAGGAGGTCAGGGCGCCGGTTGCTCCAGCGCCCGGAACACGGCGGCAGGGCCTCAGCCAAAATGAAGAGGAGGTGGAGCAGAGCGATTTATTTTCTCTGGACCAAAAAATTCTCATCAGCGGCTCCGCGGTGATTGATGGCTTCCCGAGCGGAGTTTTGTCTTTCAGTGGCTCCTTCCTCTTTTACGCGTTTTAATATCCTTGGATTAGTTTGACACTCGGAGTGGGTGTTGACGTTGGGGCGTAAAGTTGTGTGACCTGCATCCCACTGAGGCTCTGGGCGAAAGTGTAGCACTCACACGGAGGGGATGTGCTTCCCTGCTAGTTAACTGTGTGGCCGAACGTAATAACAATAAAAGTTTAAGCGTTGGCATTGATCCCAGTTTGTGCTCCAGTGCATTATCATTAAGTTAAAGTGCACGCTGAGCAGAGCACGGTGGATGGGGGGGAAGCGTTTCTCATGAATTGAGCTTTTTAATGGTTTGCGAGGGGACATTTTGAAAACGCTTGAAAAGGGAAATGTCCATTCATGCATCCTCCTTTTGCAACAATGAGAAGGTTACTCAGGTTTATTGTGGTCATCAGTAAGTAAATTAAAACCCACCAGCGTGATATGCAAAAACGGTTTCAGTTGTAACAGGATGGGGAACAAAATCGTTTGGGTGAGTTTCAGACCTTTTGTTCACGCAAAGTTATTCATTTAATTCTTCCATCTTGGCCTCTGGTCCACATTTAACAGGTGTTTCTTTGAAGTTGCACAAGAAGCTGTCTTCAGTTGATGCAACAGGAAACCTCAGTATTTGCCTGAACCGGTGCTTTGTTATTTTACATGGATGTAAAAAGAACCAGCACGTGACTCTGCATTGACTTGAACCATTCATCAAATCTGTAAGCACTTAAATGAATAAATTAAATGAATAAACCTTTTTAAAAAGCGAGTGTGGGAGCAAGTGAACAGACTCCAGGAGATGAAGTAGCACTTGGGAAGAGGGCATCAAGATGACCTTCATTTAGAAAGTCAGTAAACCCCCTGATTATGTGTTTTATAAGGGGTAGTGAAGCATTTAGTCTTCACCACCAGGCTCTGAAAGGAAGCTTAATGAGCAGTGGAGTTTAGAGAAGCTTCTCCACAGCTCAGAGTTACACATCCAGGAGCCAGCGCCTCAGGCTGCGTCTGGGAGACAAAGACCCGGCTCTGCGCTCTCTGTTGCAGTGTTTTTTTTCTTGTTAGTGAGGTAGTTGTGAATTCCTTTGGGATGACTCAACTGGATATGTTTGTGTGTGTAGTTGCTTGCTATGTGTGTGTCTGTGGGAGATGTTACAGTACCTGTCTTCACATTGAATCACTGTTGGCTGCGCCCACAGCTCTCCCGGAGTTCCCCGGTGCTTGACAGGGCTTCCCACACAGACGATGCTGCATCCACTCACAGAGAATCAGGATTTTCTTCTTTTTCCGATAATGAATTGGAATTTTTCTGCTATTGATACTTAGGTAGAGGCAATAGAAGGAGGGATTACCATGCATATTTCGTATGGGGTTCCATCTGTTGTCGAGCATGTGGAGCACAATATTGAAACTCTGCCTTTTTTGCCTGATTGGCCGCCTCCTACGGGAAATAGTCTCAAACCAAACTGCTGATGAAAATAATTGCAGGTTCAGCATGGAGTCGTTCCCCCACAAGAAACAATAGCTGGTCTTTTTTTTTGTTGCTTTCTGTGGATGGAATAGAATCTAGAGAAGAACGAGCTTCCAGGATTCGAGCATCTTTCTGAGAGAACGGTTCACACATGAAAAGCAGCAGGAGAGGAGACCACGCAGGGTTTAGATGGCAGAGCAAGCAGATCTAGTGTTGTTAGCTGTACACAGGAACTGAACAGCATCGCAAGCAAGTGACGAACAGATAGTCTGATTATAACTTGCACCTAAATCCGTTGTTCTCTCGTCTTTTAGCTCTGTTTTGGTCTCTACAAGCTTTTAAGAGTCTGTATTTTTAGCTCGCTGCTTTGTCAGTTGCTACATGAAAACTTTTTCCGGCTGCTCCACGATGAAAGAGTACAATGGGAGTCTGACAGCTCTCAGTTTAATTAACTGTAGCAGTCAGGAACCCGAGACAACTGATGAACTAAAAGAAGCTGAGAAGCTCCTTAGAGCTGCACCGCTGAGTTTGCAATTATTCTCATTATACAGACATTCGAGTTAAAATATTTTCTCTTCGGTTGAAAAGGAAAAGAAGGAACGAATAGACGACTTTGACAGACAAGCCCGTACCCCTGCCTTGCCATTAGCTGTAACTCTGTGGGACCACTTATCTAGTTCTTCAGTATATTCACCCAAGAGTTTTCTCTTTCACATATTGTTTTTCTGTTTCTTTAATTGACTTCACGAGTAATCCAGTCGCTAGATTGCCAGTTATGCTTTTAAGATTGAGATCCCTAGTCTTACTGAGCTGTGTGTGGTTTGAAAACGAGATCAGAGAGAGTGAACTGGAAAAGGACACGGTAAATGCCAGCCCACCTACTACTCTCAAATCTCTGTTTGTGGTGAGGAGGCTGCGACCACCGCAGACACCCGCCCTGCCTCCCTCAGGGGTAATTTAATCTCCACGTTTGGCCTACTGTTGACCCCGTGACCCCTGAGCCTGTGGGATGCAGGTAATACGGCTAATGGAGACTTGTTAGAGACACGTCCTGGGTTGCACAGCTGGGATGGTGCCACTGGCAGCTAATGGGATTGACAGGGAGTAGTGAATGGGTCTAGGGCTGAGGGTTCTAAGCAGTAATCCTACTCTGAAGGTCATGGAAATCTTTTCAGAACTGGTCTAGAAACAATGATCGTGGATGAAAATAGCCTTTTATCAAGGGTGTTAATGACAAGCTATGAGATTAAGCCTCACAATGACATGGAGAGTTCAGGAGCAATAGGGGAAAAGGGTTCCAATAGCTGAATAAATGTCTTCCAGCCTGCAAATCCTTTGTTGAATCTTTAATCTACCTTCTCGCTTTACTTAGCCTTAACTAACAAATAAAGTAGTAGAGTAATAAGTGGATTTGGTCATCGCTGTAACTTTGATCTGGTAAGGAAAGCTCTAAAATCATGATTTGGGTATAAATATTCCATATTCCTTAAATCCAAAGGGGATATAGTAGCAGTTAAAGCAATGCATTAAGCCTTCCTATAGTTCGAATACATTTAAACCTCTAAACCTGTTGAGGCGAGAGTGCAGGCGCGGTATTCCCAGAGCTGGTAGGAATTCAGAATCCCGCTCGAGGTCACTTCATCAGGGCGGATGCTCTGCGGCAGGAAAGACCTTGAACTTCCTCGAGTTTGAAAGACGGTCTTAGTATTTCACTCGGCCTAAAAATAAGCATTTCCTTGGAAGCAGCAGCCGGAGCCACGGCAGCGAGTTCACATGCCCCTGCTGCTGCTGCTTCTGTTCAAGTTATCTTAATTTTCTCTGTCGGCCGAGTAAGAAATTACACTGTTAATAAAATACAAGTTGTCCATGCAGCAGCTGTAACAACATTTGGATATCCTTAGCATCTCAGACGAGGCGTTGAAAGGTGTCTTTCTACTTCTCTGTGTGTTTGCACTGGCGCTGTGCAGTGGCTGTATGACAACTCAGGGATATGAATAGATTGAGTGAACAAGGGATGCACGGATATGTTGTAACTGTACTAGTTAAAATAGCTAATTCAACAGAGTCACGGCACCTGAACATCTGAGTCAATATGTGACTTCTGTTGCCTTCTGTATTTATCTTCCTCTCGTCCTCTAAATCCCAAGTGAATAACGCTACAGCTCGAGCGCAGGTAGTGAAGTGTGAACATCTGTGCCCGTTTGCAGAAGTGTTAAAGATACGGCCCGGTGAAGAACACCATCGACTGTGATGAATGGAAGCCATTCAGGTATTGTGTATATGTAGTAAAAGCAGAAATAGCTTTGACAGCAAACCGGACAGAGACCGTTTTAAAGAGTCAAGTGAACTGCCTCAATAAGAAGTGAAATACATGAAAATCACTGGTCAGAAAGAAGTGGATTCAGGAAGTTTGGCTTTTCTACTTCCTGGTTTCTATTTTATTTTGTGTCACACTTCCTGCAAAGAGGCAGTAAAATAACTGTATATCAGTTTGGACTTTAAATTCCATTTGTTTGTTTGCTTGAGCACTTATAATGCATAAATCATCAGCACCTCAGCAACCTGGCAGTTTGCTCACTCTACAGGAGAAATCCTCCTTTTCCCGTTAAGAGGGCTTGTGTCTATATTCAGCAGAAAGTAGGGATTGAACCTTTCTGCACATTCATTAGCGGGATATCATCTCTCTGTCATAGATCGGCTCTCGTTAAAGTGAATAAACTTTGGAGGCTGTGAACAAGTACAGCTTGTGGTGTTCTGTGGGAGGAAGGGAATGCATACCACAACGCTTAAGCAGGAGAGCAGTTAAGTAGTTGTTGTATAATGCAACAGTTGAATGAATCACACAGTAGTTGAGGTCGATTTTCATTAAGTGCAAATGAACGATCGCACGTACGTTACGCGAGTGCAACTCCGCAAGGCCCCGGCTGCTCGAGTGCTGTGGGATAAAGAAACAGGAAGTGGATTTGAAATTCAAACCAGAGCCTTTTTTTTTAAACTTCTGAGTAAATACCTGGAGCATCTGCATGTGCTGCGAGTTACACAAACCACAGCGACCACAACATGTGGTACTGGAGAGGATTTGAGACTCGATGCAAAGTCTTAAATCGCCCTTGGGCAACAGAGAAGTCAACCCCTCGATTTGAATGAAATCAACTTTTGCTTTACTGGTTTCTACCCTGGAGGCTTGCTCCTGATTGGTGCTTACAGCTGAGCCCTTTACACCCAAAACCAGAATGAATCCAAATGGTTTGCAGCCAAATGCAAACAAAGAGCGCTCATCCGCTCAGGCCCCAATTTGAAGAGGTGCCACTGTGAGCCGTGATGAGACAATTTGGGCAGAAATGCTACTGAATAACAATCAATGGGTTGAGAGGAAGATTTGTTAATGTGACCAGAATGCATGTGTTCTAGTGATGTGTGTGTGTGTGTGTCTTTATGTGTGTTAATCTCACAGGGACTAATAAAGGGAATATTAGGATGTGGGTGGAAAGGTGCTGGGAGGAATTTTCATATCGGTTCTTTATTAACATCTGACAGTGGTTTAATATTCTTCAGTGCAGAGCTATGATGCACTGGGATCCACAACAATATAAAACAAACTCATGCTACATTAACCAGAGTCTTGATTTTGCTTATTGAGACTTGAGTATGAATTTGGAATTTAAGATTGTTGCCTAACCAATCACTTTATGAGGTCACTTGCATCCACACTAGAGTATTGTTCGAATAAAAACTTCTAGACTGTAGCCTCTGTTTTGAATTTAGATGTGTCATCGTAGTCCGAATATGAACTTTTCCCCATATTGGGATGAACATGCAGAGAATGTAGTGATGGCCAGTGATGAGTTACTTACCTGTGAAATGCAGATTAGCTTTTAGACGTCTCGTATAAACTAAGTAATGATTTATTTACCCCATGATTCATTGCAGCTCTGCATGTATCAAGTCTCTCTCAGCGGTTTGATCGTGACTCAGCTGGTTTGTGCTGTGAACCACTCACTTTATCATGTTTTTAAAAACCACTCCTCCACCCGAAAAACAAACCCTCGCAACATTCATCTGCCTCCGTCCTCCGCTCTGCATTCCTCAGGGACGGGCCCTCCGTCTGAAGTGCTGGCACGGTGTTTGTGTGGAGAACTTTGAGTCGACCTAATCCCTCAGCCCCGAGAGGCAGAACTCAAGCGATGTCATGTAAATGCAGCTAAAGGCGAATCCAGGAAAAAGAGCATTTCCAGTGACAAGAGCAGAATTATCTTTAATTCCTGCAAACGCCGAAACCTCCAGAGACTTGTGTCCTTCTGTTAGTCATCCTCTCATAATTATCTTATCTGACTAACCTCCGGGGACACTCTGAGGAAACACGTTTCGCCATGACAACAATCTGCCGATGCTGCCATTCCACCAGAGATGGACGGAGAGAGAGAGAGATCGCAGAGCCTTATGGCCGCCGCCTGATTTTCTAAAGAGGCTCCATCTGCACCGCGTTTGTCGGGGGGGTAATTAGCAAGGGGCATGCGGCGGAATGGCGCCTGAGTCTCTCCGCGGCCAGCCATGCTCCGCTGGGTGCCATCGCTCCACAGAGGAACCAAGAAAGGGCGAGGCCACGGTCCTGTCTCTGCAGTGGCGAGGCAGATGGCTGAATCCCTCCCCTGCAGCTCCTCTCCAACCAGATCACTGGAGATGCTTTTTCTTTCCTCTTCGCCTTTTAATTGATTTTGACGCTTCGTTTGTTCATCAGTTGCCAGGATTCCCCCTCCCCCCCTCCCCGCCTTCTCCACCCAGGCCTTGACGGGCATCTGTCTTCGTCCACGACCGTCTGAAGCGACACCGGCACGGAGCAGCCACCCGTCGGCGCGGCCGTTGCCAGCAGTGTAATTTGAGTTGTTGTGGTGCAGTAGACTGATTGTAGCCATTTCCTGTGGTTGGGAACAGATTAGGATCTGGATTGTGCTGCAGGGGAGAGGCACAGCAATCCCCCCCCTACACACAAACACACACACAAACACACACTCTAATACATCAGCACCCTCTTCCTGGGGGGGAGATAAGCTTCATATTTTATCTCTTTGCCAAAGGAATCGAATAATACGCACCCACGGTGACGCGCTGCCTGGTGCCAGCTAAGTATAGAAGGAGTGTTTATATACGTTGCACTAATCATGGATTTTCTCTTCTGGCCTTTGCCACACAAATCGCCACGAGAAGCGCCAATATCCCATTACCAACGCGTATTGATCATATCCCATAATTGGCTGCGGGATAGGCCCGGCACAGAGGTAACAGGGGATGCAGTGTTGGCCTCGGTGGCCGCGAGAGGCCGACCACCTTATCGATCTTCTCCGCGGCTCGCTCTCTAGTTAATCATGCAAACAAAGTGGAACACTGGTGCAGGTTAGAGAGGGCGGAGGAGATCATTTCCTCGAGCTCCACCTCGAGCTCGGGGGGGCTTGCTCTGCTGTGATTTGAAATGGTATACTCTTCCCCTGTGTAGATATTGTGTTCTGTTACGTTTAATTTCAAACAAAACGTACGTGCAGCCTTTTTTATCACTATTATCTTCACGCATGAAATAATATAATATGCACACAGCGCTGATTAATCCGGCAATTATTGTTTTTGATCCAGTGATCCAGTCCTGATAATCACAAGTTAAACATTAGTGTTTGTTTCCGTCTCATATCTGCAAGGTCCTCTCAAGTGGCCCTGTGGTGTAAAACTATAAAAAGTGAGCTTGAAGCCATGTGTTTGCAGTTTGCATCTGATTCTCAAATCGATGAGTCAGCGTTATTAAACTGCACAGTATGAACTTAGGCCTTTTGATTTCAGAGTTGAATATTAATCAGATTTGTGATTAAAGGCTCGGAGAATACAGATGTCATCATAATGTGTAACTTGTTTATTTAAGAGGGAATTAAACCCAGATTGTGAAGTTGAAGGTTAAAACCACCGGATGATCGGAATACAGGAGGAATCACGACCACGTCTTTTTACAGATGTTCATTTGTATTCCGGGGGGTTTCACACCAGCCCTCTGAGTCCTTCAGATTCTACATTGTTGGACCTTTTTATTCCCAATTATGTATCTGAAATCCGCTGCCAGCTCGCATACTAATCCAACTGTAATTGTCACTGGTAACAAAGGCCACGGAAACTACTTTAAAGCTTTTATCTGCTTTGGAAGTTCTCGTGCTGCTTTTCACAGAAACTTCAGGAATACTTAATGTGGTGGACAGGAAAGATGTGGGGAGAGAGAACCCCCCCCACAGGAAGCAAAAAGACAGTTCTGACATCGTACATATTATGATTAAGTAGAACTGAAACATTCCAGAAGCGTCCACACGTTTTGTATATGTGTCCACGTGTTGATATTTAGTCTAGCGTCATACAATCGCTGTGTGGGGGGGCCTGTTTTTTCTTCATTAAACCGCTGGTGCGTCTCCATTCACTCTGTATAATATATAACTGGTGGTTGCATATACAGGGTTGTAGTGCGGGTTGGTTTATGAATAAGATAGATCAAGGCTGTTTTATTTAATAACCGTGTCATTTACTGTCCTTGTAATTCTCATGTAACACAAGTTTATCTGTGATTTATGATATTTCTTTAAAATATTAACTGGGGCCATTATTTTCCACACACTTACACATTCATGTTTTCATTTTCAGATCTGTCCGTCCATCTCTATACACTACAGTTGTTTCATATGTAGAAATCTGGTTATATACACACAGATTATTATCATAAGAAATGACTTTAAAAGATAAAAATCAACAAAATGATTGACAGCTGAAACTGACCTGAATGGTCGAGCTTGTTTATCGTCTGGACTTTGATACAAAGGAGAAAAGATGGTGGCACCTGCATCCGGGAGATTCTTGGCTTCATTTTTGTACAATGGGAGGAAGTGGAGACGCATCATCCATCTTTATACACAGTCTGTGATCGAGATGCAATAACACTCCTCTGCAACTGTTTTGCTACAGTTGTGTTGCTCTTACATTTAATTTTATGGCTTTTTATATTCGATATAAAGCCCATTTAATTGGCATGTTGTTAAAGATGTGCTGCAGTGAAACCTCCTCTCCTCACAGAACGGGAGGAAGGTGCTGAGAGGCAGAGGAACGTCCTCAATCCTGTGTCCCATCTTAAAAAAAGGTGGAGAACAACGTTACACCTGCCACCGGTTGGGTGTTAGCATAATGAAAGCAGTGGAGCACGGGGAGAGGGAAGCTAAATAATTCAGAATTAAGGCCCGGAAGCTCATGGGTTGGGGGGAAACCGAAGGGGGGTAAAACACACACACACACACACAGTAGGTGGAGGGAGAGAGAATGAGATTGAAACAAGGCTTTTAGTGGCTTTTCCCTGTGAAACTGAGCGTGACCCTCCCACTGATGTTCAGCTCTCATCTGCTTTCTCCACCAGTCAGCCTCTATTAGCAGGAGGAGATTGGACTTAACTGCAGAACAGTGGCAACGAGCAGGATTTAGAGACCGCGTCACTCGTCAATACACCTATTGATGCTCTTCTTCATGTCTCACATCTGGAATTATTCCCTCCTGTCGTGGCACAGTTGCTTATCCAGCACATTTGCCAAAGAGAAAAATTATTTTCTCCTTTGTTTGGCTTCAGCGTTGTGCCGTTTCCCTGTGGGATTCTATCAGAGAGCTAACAAATAAAAAACGTTTTGACAAATATTGGACTGTGATGGTTTATTAACCGGGAGCACAAAGAGTAATAATGCACTTTCCCTGAGACAGCTCTGCTATAAACACTGTCATTGGTCAGTGGGGAAATGGACTTCGACTCTTTGTTAGATACATCCAAAATACTTTACTACCCCACGTCTGCGATAAATCCAATTCTAATGACGGTTATGAAGTTTTAAGAGATCATTTCAAAGCAAAGTTTCATTTTGGAGGCTGTAGTTTTGCATTTCTGTTAAATTTGCATTGAACGATAATAAAAATCAATTTGTGCACCCTGGACAGGTTGACGCAATAATGCAGGGACGACAATCTTCTTTTTCTAATATCTACCTTTCATAGATGTAAATGGGATTGATAAAATATTAGAGGAACTGTGCAGAAAAGAATACCGGTAAACGAGAAGCTAGTTTCTGATTTGTGAGGATAATGTTGGAGAAGAAACAACGACGGGGATGGTCCATCGTTCTGTGTCCGCTTCTTTGCTTTCTGTTTCTGAAGAAATTCCCAGCTTCCTCCTTCCTGCTCAGCCTAAGCACTCGATGGGTAAGCGAGGGAGTGAGAGGGAGAGTGAGTTGTGTAATCCCCCCTCTCCTCCTCCTGCCCTCCTCCCCTCCCCTCCTCTCCCTTTCCCCAGCTCTTAGTCAGACAACAAGAAACATCTGGACGGAGAACAGAGAGTTCAAAACGCACCCATCCCCACCTTGCATGGGTCCAACAATGCTTTGGCTCAGGCTGTTGCACTTGGACAGCGGACGACCCCCCCCCACCGATCCTCCTGTGCAAGTGTTGCATTCTTATCGTGACTTTGTGGATTTCTGAGAAGCACACGTGGGTGTTGTTCTGCTGTTCAGTGTTCGCTGTGCTGTGCGGAGTGTGTAATCTTCCTGCTCCGAGTGGGGGGGTGGTGAAAGGTGTAATTTTCCTCTCAACATCCCCCATCATGGCAGCCCTGACACGGATTTCCACAGGTTTTAATGTGGTGGATCTAAGTGCTGTCAGTGGAGGCGTGTTTTCACACTAATTTTCTCAATCCTGCTCTGTGCTTCCAGTTTGGTCCTCTTTCCATTGAATGGTAGAAAACTCCAACAGCTCTAGGCCTTGTTCATCTTGGTTAAGATCTCAATAAACATCTTCTACCCAATTTTCTTGAATTTTTAAGCCCTTGAGATTCTATTTTCAGAAAGAAAGTTCCTCATACTTATGTCACAGCAGCTCTTTCTACATCATTGATCCCATGTGAGTATGCAGCGCAGGTGCTGCAGCCAGAATATCCGACCAGTGGAGTAGAGTAGGCTAACTTCTGCTTTTAGATTTGCCTTTTGTTATTCGACCGTGTCTGTTTCGCTCTCTGGTCCTTTTCCCGCTCGTGTTTTATTTGCAGCATCGTCGGCCACATGGAGACACGGTGGTTGGATACATCTTTTTCAAACTCACACAAATTATTTAACATGTTCTGCTTCACTGGAGAGAATGGATGTAAGGCCAGAGATTCTACTGGTAAGGCAGAATTTCAAAGTCAGGATAAGAAATCCTACAACTTACTTTGGGCTGAACGATCGAATATCAAAATCTAAATTTGAAAAGAAGGTAGTTATCCAATGGTTTGAATTGGCGATTGTGTCCAGTGTGGAAAATCAAACCATTACCAGTGACTTTCTTCAGCTTTAGATGATGAATGTTGAATCTGTGAGTTGGCAAAACAACCAAGAACTGGGCTGACAGTTTGAATTCACACAAAAATTTATATTTTCCTTATTGTGACAGTTGTAAAGCCGAACCTATCCAATAAGATGTAGCTTTCACTATATATCAAGGCCAGTAGCTTGATGTCATAACATTTTGTATTTTGTGGAAACTGGGTCGTCAAGGTTTAATTTCTCGTTTTAGCGTTTTGCTTTAGCAGTTTGTGTTTCGTGTTTGTCCCACAAGGAAACTGGGACGTTCCCTCTCTCATATTTTTCTCTGTCTATTCATGAACTCATTGACAAACAAGGTTCTCCCACAGGAGAGGTGTTCTTCTCATGCACCAAACCCACTGTCGTCCTCTGCGTAGGATCATCCAGAGGTGACCGTTTTTCCACTTTGACGTTTAGCTTCCGGGCCGATTGGCTGTTTGGTTTGACCTGCTCGTCTTTGCCCCCGGCCGTGCTCTTTCATTCCTCTTATCCGTTCCTTGTTTTTCCAATATGTCTTGACCTTGATGGATAGGTTATGAGGGGGGGGGAGCACAGGATCACATTTTTCCTGACCACCCTCACCCTCAGATAGGCGTCTGAGATGATGAACTATGCTGCTGGGTGTCATTCATCTTTTCCACCTCCTCTCCACAGCAGAACCACCTGCCTCACCTCCTTTCTCTCGGCTGTAGGTGGAAAGTAAAAAATCTTGCTGTCAGAAAAAGAATCAAATACATACGAGATAGAGCCTGTTGTTCAAAAGCATTCTTTAAATTCAGTGGAAAAACACTAGAATGGAAACTTTTACCCAAAACACACACCGACTTTATAATGCACAAGCTTGTTCCTTCTTTTAACCAGCTCGCTGAATTTCTGAATAATTAGGACAGTGGAGCTCGGCTGGCGCAGGCTGACGTGCTCCATTAGAGATGTGCTCCTAGTTAATCCGCACTTTGTATTGGGTTTAGAAGAAGAAGTGCACATATTGCATCCCTTAGGTATTTAATTGTCTTTAAATGTCAGCATGAGTGATGATACTATTGGGAGATCATTACAGGCCTCGCTGACTTGAATTAGCTTACCTCTAACCAGACAGCTGAGTGGCACTGACGATCGGCTGTTTGACTGGCAGAACTGATATATTTCGGCTCGAGGGAATTTAATTTGCAGGAATCACGGAGTCCATATTTGAGGAATCAAAAGAGCGGATTGATTGATAACTGCGAATCTGCCTTGGTGTGTCAGTCATGCCGAAACGTGCTGTTTGCTCTGATTGCCGCTAAGGACTCGAAGAAGCCAACTGGAATGCAGTTCACGATCTTAGGTTGATTATTTATTTATTATTTAATTGGGGCAATTAGAGCTGCAATCCTCTGGTGCGTCTTCATGTTAATTTGCATGTCGGGGGCACTTGGCCATGTAAATAATGATGTTATCAGCATAAAGGAAATCCTGTTATTGGTTTGAACAGACCTGAGTGCAGCAGTGTTACTCTTCCTAAATGGTTCTAAAAAGATGTCCGATGATGTTCGCTTCACAGTGTTGGCAAAAAAACAAAAAGCATCAGCTGATTCCCATTCCAAAGCTTTGTAATCACCTTTGTTTTGAGCAATGCTAGAAGCATAAGCTTGTGACTTTTCCTCTTGTGCCACAGGCAAGTCAAAAAATGTAAATCTGTGAACTATGTAGTATAATTAAATATGCTACTAAACATATTGGCGTGTTGATATGATCCTCTTACCTGCGTTAGCCTTTAGCTCCCTAACTTCAGCCCAAAGCACAAAGCTCCTAAAGCACGTCAGTACATGAAATCATAAAATCTGAGTGCAGGCGCAGAGCCGTACAACATTTAGACGGTAAATCAATAAGCTCTGGTTTCAAACTGAAAAACCAACCTCTTGAGTAAATAGAGGAAAAAAACACAACAACATAGAAATAACACATTCATCTGCTGGTGGGCATTTTAAGTAGAGACCTTGAGTTGTGGAGGTTCTGCAGCATTTTGGAGAAATGCATTGGGGGGGAAAAATGAGGTAAAACCAATTTAAACCGATCATCTCCAGGTAATGTTTTTAAAGAAATCTGCAGTTATACATTATACAAGTGGCTGTGTGTTCCTGCCGTATATGCAAGTGCATGCTTATAAGGTGTCTGGTCTCATATGTGTGAGACGTTGTAAATGTGTTAGCTCGAGTCCCCGAGGAGGTTTAGCTGCGGATGAAGGTTTGGCTGTCACCCCACATCTGTGAGATCACTGGGGGACGGGGGGGGCTATAGGTCGGGAGCAAAGTTTTTTTTCGAGGGCGACTAAAGGGAGCGTCCTCTTTGAAAGAAATCCATGAGAGCAGACAGCTGCATGCTAGAGGCCCCTGGCCCCCCTGCATCCCCGTTGACACTTGTGTCGCCTGTGCTTCCTCCTCCATTAATTACAAGAGGCCCGGCTAGCATTCGGCTACTGAAATATTTAACCTGAGTACTACATTACCTCTGGTTAAGGACATCGCCGAGAATATTTAAACATTTACAAATGTCCCCAAATGTGCTGCAGAAGGTTCTGAAGCACTTTAGTTCACGGACAAATAAAAGAGGATGTATTGTTTACACTTCACCTCGAATCCACTCCGAACCCGTTATTACCCTGATCCACATATTTGGCTGAGTCATCACAATCAGAGAAAGGGAAGCTTCATCCCAAACGCCCTTTATCCCTCGGACGCTGCCCCAGTGTGAGGATGTTAGTCAGTTCACAGCAGTTCACGTGCGACGGCTGCAGTTTTATCAAGGTTACGCTATAACATTAATAATTATCTGCCCTTTTTTTGCACCTTATGCAGGTTGGAAAGAAAACAAGCAGAAAAGTGTGGGAACACAAACGGTTTAAAGCCGCTGTGACCTTGAAGTGCTTCCTCCTAATTAAAGCCGAGTCCACGACGCACTGGGAACAAACACAATCCTTGCACGGAACTAACTTTTGTCTTGAGAAGCGCAATCAAAACCGCCGATATAAAAAAAGAAGACATTTCCATTTTCTCATCTTCTTAATGACAGGTCCCTGACGCCTCAGGACAAACGAGGGCGCTGTAATGGGCAAAAAAACAAATAGGATGGCTCGCTCGACAACAAAACGTGATGGGAACACAGTATTCCCTCCCATTTGCTTTATGCCGACTTTAAAGATGCACTTGATTAATTGGCCATTTCGTTTTAAAGCGGTTTCAGCGCCCCTGGGCAAAGCAGCTTCCGACTTTTAGCTAGCGTACATTGTGTAGCTGTTGTGTTTTTTCAACAGCTGCATCCCCCAAAACAGGCGACTGAGCAGTAGTGCACCAGAAGAGAACGTCTCCTGCATGACTTCACCCTTCACGACAGCATATGCCTCCATAAATTACTTGCCAGAGATCATTAGGTCTTCCTCTGGTTTGCTCAGTGACGATCGAGAGCGGCCGGCAGTGAGGCTCAGGCCCAGGAACGTTCGTGCTTTAGGAACCTGCAGCTTTCTGAGGCCACTCGGAGAGAGAGTGCCGGATGTTTGCTGACAATTCAAGTATGGAAATGGGTCGTGATCTCAATAACACAAGAACAAAAACAAACAAAGTACAACGGAGCATGTATTTTTAAAGAGGGGAAACAGAAGACATGGTTTGTGCATCTCCTGAATTTAAACTGGGAAGGAACAGTGACATGCAGCGTCTGGCTCAGCACTTAAAGTTCACTGACCGACTTCTGTCTGCTGGTGAATGATTGATATTCAGCTCATGATCTGACAATGATGCCATCACATGTTCTGTGGGAGTAAAATATTGAAGTAACTTTTGGTAAGTCAGTGTTGTGTCAATGTGTTTCCCCCTGTTGGATTTTTAGGGATTTTCCAAAAAGATTTGAAATTAATATAAATAAAGTTAGATGTTAAGATAGTGGATAAGTAGCCCTAGTCTCCTGGATGAAAGTTTTTTGAGTGACCCATTCATGCTCCGTCAATTATAAAACTAAAAGATAGTAAAATAAAATCATAATCATAATGTTTGCACAAAAACATACCTTGTGTTTAGAGTGCATTGAGAATTTAGAAATCACTGGAAGGAAACTCAAATATTTAAAGTCATAAAAGGACTCTTAAACCTCTCAGGGCCAGAATGAATAAGGGAAACACACTTCCTGTAATCTTATTCTGACACGGCAGTGTATCACATGTTTACAGCATCTGCAGATGTGTTCAATACAGTTTCATGTCAGTATATAAATCACTTGTTCTGCTCTATACACTCTCAGCACATGTTTGGCTGTTGATTGCACAATCAGCGGTTTTCTGTATCGAGCCCCGGACGCGTTTGACATGCGATCATCGTGTTGCACACGTGCACGGTTCCACCTGTCAGGGCCGAGCGGTTCGTGCCACCGACAAACCACTTTGGCAGGAATCAGTCTTTTTTACAATCAAAACCACCTGGCATGTGAGTGATGGATTGTTGGTTTTGGAAACTTTCGGTAATTGCTGAAGCCTCCTCGCCCACTTCCATCATGACATCCCCCCCCACCCCCCCGACCCCTCTGCACTCTGCAGCCTTTAGCGAATCACAGAGCGTGGGGCGTGTGTGTGTGTGTGTGTGTGTGTGTGTGTGTGTGTGTGTGTGTGTGTGTGTGTCTCGTTTGCATTTCTATCTCATTTGGCCCCACGTCCTTGAGCGTTCTCGTGTGAAAGATCAGCCCGTTGATTTGCTGGATATTACAGCCATCTGTTGGCGTTTGCTTCCCTCTTCACGACATCCCCTCCTGATGTCTGGTGTGTATGTGTGTGTTTTTCGCGGTGGAGCACGTGAAGCACCAAGGCAGTCCGATTAGATTAGTGCTGCAAAACTGACAAGACAACGGGCGCGCACACAAACACTCGTTCGCCAGATCAAGAGCGGGGTGTGGGGGGGGGGCTCCGATGCATTCACCCATGCCACGGAGCTGTGCACGTATATGCAAATTCTCGTGCACGTGCCATCTGTAAACCCTGACTGTGGTCACCTAGTTTACGGTTAGAGTTTTAACCCCTCGTGCACCAGCTCTTGTGCAACTTCTCCAACTTTTACAGTTTTTTTTTAACTGAGAAGTACTATAAATACAAGATGGAGCAGTTTGCTTTGTTGCTGTAAAACCACAAGTCAGCGTCTCTCTGCGGCTACACACTACTCCTCTCACAACCATATACATATTATAACCAGATTGTGATGGATAGTTTCCAGTGGAAGGAGGGAAAGTGTGAACAGGCTGATCAGAGAGATTGATCAGAAACTCTTGAGGGTGGATCCGACTTGTGGTTTAATGAATAATTTAAATCTAGATGATGACTCAGCACTAGTAGCTGGAGTTTATACATACACATATACGTGTATATATACAGTGTGTGTGTGTGTGGGTTTTGTCGAGTAAAATACATAAATTTGTTTTCTTCTGTGATACTTATGCAGAATTTATACCAACTTCCATAAAACATAATGGAAGCTGATTCACAGAGATAATTAAATTTCCTTCCACTCTCTCTACTCTCTACTAATATCAATTTAATGACCACAGCAAATGTTGTTGAATTCCAAAACAAACACAAGAGTTTCGAGAAAAGAGTTGTTCATCATTCCAAAGCCAGATGCTGTTCTGGTTTGTGTGTATGTGTGTGTGTTTAATATTCTTATGCTGTAAGAACATAATACTGGAAATATCCAGAGCAGAAAGAAACTTCATTAACAAACTGAAAACATAATTTTCAGCTCTGCACTTTTGAAAATCATTATCAAGTTGAATAAAATCGCAATATGCTGATTTCATTTGAGACATTTTCTAACCAAAGCAGCTTATTTTCTTAAGAGATAAATAATTAATAATGAGCATAATCATCACTTGTAGCCTCTGATGCCCGATCCCTGATTCTCACAAACTTACAAGCAAGTCTGATCAATGAGAGTTTGAACCATCCATTACACCCAGTGCGACCCCAGTATAACATCCTCCTCACAGACTGATGCACAGCCCTGGGTCCATTCATTTCCACTCAGAGGGCCCCCCTTTATTTTATTATGAGCTATGAATTATGGAGCTCTCCCGGTGTGTGTCTCTCTCTCTCTTTCCGTGTGAGAGTGACTTCTCTGATTTGATTCTCGGAGCTGTTAGTCCCCTCTTGTCAGCCCCCGTCTTGCATTGCACAGCCTTTTCCAGAGCCTCTAATGGATGTGGAGAGAAGACGGGCTTGCCTTTTTAATGGCCGGGCTCCTAATGCAATGCTAAAATAATCCATAACAGGGAGGCAGGATGGAGGAGGGGGTAGGGTTTCCGGTTTGAGGGGTTTGCAGAGGTCGACGTGCCGGACCACGGGCTTCTGGGGAATCTGGGAGGGAGGGAACATCCCCCCCCCTGGTTACCAAGGGGACAGTTGATCCCACCGGGAGGAAGTTGTGATGTAACTCCTCTGGGACGAGCGGTTATAGATTAGAGGAGAAATAATGTTGATGAATGTGGACTTGGAAGTTTCTTCTTCTAACAGCGAGCAGGAGGAGCTGAGACGATGAAAGAACAGATTTGAACTTTGTTTGTTATTTCAAGATGACGAAATGGAGACAAATATAATTGGACTATTATCTTTTAAAGACCGAGGAAGAGGCGATAAAGCTGAAATTACCATTAAATCAACATAAACTGAATTGGATATTATGATAGTTAATCAATATTGTAATTTGTGGCTTTTTTTATTATGTTGATGGACCAAAACAAGACATTTAAAACCTCTCAGGGCCAGATGGACGGTTATCCATTAAAATCTGAAATTAAATGGATCAGGCAACTCATCGATTAATGGTTTAAAATAATTGCTGGATCAGTCAACAATCACAATAATCAAAAACAAACGTATCACATGTCGCTGGCGGGATGTCTCCTCCTCTTAAGATCAAAGCCTTAATTCTTCGACCTTGTATTGTCAGATGTTTATTGAATTAATCATTCGGTGCAATAAGATCCGAGCCATATTTCTTTACAACCGTTTGAAGTTGCAAATTGCTTCTAGTACTCATTAACAGCTCAACTCGTGTTCTCTGCTCCCATAGTTCCCCTCTTTCTGACCAACTAAAGTTATGCAAGTTCTCTGGCTGGCCGCAGACGGGCCTTTGTGATGTTCCTGTTGCCCGAGCGCAGAGGAAGTCGGGACAGAGCCTGTTTATTTATGGGGCAGGGAGGTCTTTCCCCTCTCTGTGTAACTTCCAGTCCACCAAACAGACAGAGGAAGCTCCGTCAACGGTTTCATGTCTGGGCCTGTAGGCACATTTTTTACAGGATTCATATGCGGCCTGTTAAAGTTTACGTTTTTTTTTCTCCCCCGCTCTCTCTCTGGGAATCCCCCCCACCCCCCTTCCCACCCCCCCCCACCCACCTCCTCCTCTTCTGCAGCTGAGGTCATCAGCGCTGGCTGGCTTTTCATTCAGGTCCTCTGACGACTCCATCACCGGCTGCTCCAGGATCTGCCCTCCTGTCTTTCACATGATAATGAACCTTTTACTCTGCATTTGCCATTAAACATAATTACAGCCTAAAAAAAGGCCTCACGTGATTCCTATTAAATAAAAATCGCTAACATCTCCCAAACTGCGATGGAAACAATCCAGCTGAAGGAGCTGCGAAGCGACTCCAGTGCTGGGTGATGAGATCAGAGGGTTCAGGCTGGCAGCTCATGTTTAAATCGAGGTTACCACATCGTCAGTCGCTGCCTGGAGAGCGACTGCTCCGGCTCCCGCAACCATCGCCGTGACAACGACACCCACTGTGTTTACAATTAGCATTCACTCTCCCGCTGATTAGCACCATGGTGTGTAGTGGACCGCAGGAAAACCCTTTGGGAGAAAGAGAATATAAAAAGACTGACAGGTTCTGGACCTAAAAGGTTGTGCAGGTGATTTATGTGATTCTTCTGGATTTCCAATGATGTGTGCTTTACTGTATTATCCCCCAGAATGCAGCTGGGCATCAACTGGGCCTATAAAGGCAAATCAGTCGGAAACTATTTGGACCGCGTTGGCCTTTAGGAAAACCGTTTGCCGAGCTTTTACTGTGCTGCTTTATTATGCAAACAAACACACACACACTCAGGTACATAAACACCCTTCATAGCAACACACACACCCACACACACACACACACAGTTTGTATGTGCACGTACACAAATGGAAAGAAATAACGCTCTGCTAACACTCCTGCCTCCGAGCTGTAACGAATGATATTTACATAGCAGTTTGGATAAGAGAGCGGTGCCATTAGAAAGATGGATTGTGGCAAAGAGGACGGGGATTTATCACAAAGCTTAAGCCCAGTGTGAGAAATGAGGGATGTCTTCTCCACGCTCACATTTCCATTCACTCTCTCTTTGACTGCGTACTCGCTCTTTCTGGGCGTGGCCTCCGCGGCGCCGTCACGCCCGGGCTCCCGGCCCCTTCTCTCCCTGCAGCAGATGGAAAAGCTCTTCTTTTATCACTGTTCTCCACCACACCTCGGAGACTTCATCATCCTCATATCTCCCGGCTCGCGAGGGGCCTCACACACACACACACACACACACACACACACACACAGACACACACTGCCAGGATCGCTGCATCTTTAGATCCTCTGTTTGTGTGTGAGTTCCTGCACTTATATCGTTGTGAGGACCATTTCAATCATAGACCCTACAGATTGCCAATGAGTGTCCTCTCTTAGATAGAGGTACAAACGTGTCTGTCTGTGTGTGTGTGTGTGTGTGTGTGTGTGTGTGTGTGTGTGTGTGTGTGTGTGTGTGTGTGTGTGTGTGTGTGTGTGTGTGTGTGTTTGCATATGAGGTTATCACTCTAATGCTTATCTGGTCGTTTGCATTATCTGGGCACAGCGGCTGCATTGTGTTGGATTAGCTGATCATTGAAAGTGAGATGTTACTGTTGTTATTCCACATGGATGGATACAAAAGGGAGGAGGAGAATGAGGAGGAGAACGAGGAGGAGGAGGAGAACAGGGAGGAGGAGGAGGAGGAGGAGGAGGAGGAGGAGGGAAAGGCCAAACCATTATCATGGATCAAAGATCAAAGATTGTGTATGTGATGATGGAGAAGCAGTCAAAGCAAACAGCCACATGAAAATCCATGGAGCGGTTTTCCCTTGCCTGAGGCGCTGAGGCCATTGTTGTGTGTGAGTGTGTGTGTTTTGTGATGAGCTTGAGCTCCTTTAAATGCTGCTGCATCAGTTTGGGGTTTTATTTCTTGTCAAAATCAGGTTTGCAAGCAAAAATATTTTGAGTCATTCCTACTATACATATTGCATTTTACAATTCTTGATTATGAAGAATACCTGGTCGATTTTCATTGGAAACGGTGGTGAAGACAAAATCTGAGGATCCAGTGTTACTGTCTTATTATTTTTGTAGAAAAATTCCCTAGTGGCCAAAGTTACGTATTTAACCTTTAAACTTTGCTTTGATCGATTCATACAGTCACTTTTTATTCGGTCTCCTCATGAACAGGGACAAACCTACTTGTGCATTATCCCCAGCAGTTTAATAATGTTGACTCTCTGGTCTGAACTGGTTGCTGATGGTGATCCACCACCTTGTCAATATGTGCACTGATAACAGTGAAAGCAGCTCTAGGCTGAGATCTATGGTTATTGATCAGCTGAGTTGAACAGAGGCAGCTGCAGGACGAGCCACAGTGTGGAGGGAGTCCAGAATCTCTGGTGTGTCTCATGTCTTCTTTATTAGCAGGGGACATTCGGCTGCATTTCCCAAACCCACCAGCTTGATAACTACAATTCATATTAACGATACTGCTTCGAACCCATTTTGAAATATTGACATTAATGCTAACGTCATTAGGTAACTGAGGTGAAATTGATCGCTGGGCTAATTTGAGCTGAAACTATCAGTTGCTCGATTAGCCAATCGATAGAGAGTGTTGCCTCCACCGAGGAGGTTGTGGTTATGTCTCTATATCACAGTTAACTGAATATTTGTGGAATGGTCAGCAAAAAAAACTAAATGAATGTGTAGTTACATTACAATAAACATATACGCACCAACGTTTGCTGTTTCTGCCAAAAATAAATTAAAGATTTCTTGCTTTTTCTTATTCATGTCATTTGTAAATTGCGTAATTGTAGTTGTTAAGCCTAGTATGTTTGACCTATGACATGACACAAGTATGCACGAGTACCTGCACTTGATTCTGACAGTTTTACAGACCATGTGGTTGATTTAACAAACGTATATATATTTTTAGAGAAGTCTGTTTTATTTATTACAGTCCAAGAAACTTCAAGAGCTTTAAATCTGTAATTTCTCTGCTCTCATCCTCGTCCCAGACTATCATCTATATTAACGTCGTCTCATCCTTTCAGGACACGAGAGCAACTGAGGTACACGGAGTTGTGTTGTTGTAGTCAAAACATTCTCGTCTCCATCACTCCCCCCCCACCTCCGACATCAATCTAGTTTTTTGAGCAGCGGGGGGGAAAGCTGCTGCACCGACTCCACCTGAGGGACTGAGTTACCCTACATGTGATTGCTATTTTCATCCCTCTTCCCCCCCCTCAGTGTTTCTCCAGACAAATCCGAAGTGGCTTTGACCAGGTGGGGGGAACTGTGCTATTAAGGTGACTGAAGAGCCTCTCGGGAAAAGCTGTCTGGGCTGAAGTGTACAAACTCCACTCGCCTCCAGAGCATCGTGGATCTGAAATTGTTTTATGAGAGAGGGGATGATGGAGAGAGAGAAAGGATGGAGAGGATCACAGCTAACAGCCCCGGAATATATTCAGTTTGTTATGGTATTAAAAGGAAGAAGAAGAACATAATATCAGAAGTATAATATAACCCAAAAGTCCATATTCTATCTCCAGCATCCTGCATCAACTTTCCCCAGATGATCTCATCTTAACCATGTGAATAATAATAAAGCCCAAAAAGTTCTTGATAAATTACGAGTAGAGAAAGAAGTAAAGGCAACTACAGAATGTATCTGTGATGGAGCAGCATGTTCTCCATCCCCGGCTGCTCACCTTCTTCTTTGCATCGGACGCACCGAAGCAGTCCCGCCTGGTGCCAGACAGAGAGAGAGAGAGAGAGAGAGATGCGGAAGGGAAGTCACGGCAGTGCACACAGCAATTTAAATTTTAATTGCCTAGATTTATCTTCGCCGTACAGTGTGACGGGCTGATAACTAGGGCTGATAGCAGAGAGAGAGCCCCGGTTTGTTAAAGCTTGGCAACAGCCAGATATCTCTGGGCAGGAGCCACAGCGAAGAGCAGAATGGATTTACTGCAACGTCTCTTAACCTCCGACAAACACCTACGTTCACAGTACAATGCACAGTTCAGCCGCGGCCTAAGTGCTGGATATAACCTGAAAAACCTGGCAAATTGGCCAATTCCAGGTTGCCTATGACATGAAATCACCTACGCCTGGCAGAGAGATGTGTGTTGCATCAACTTCCCGCTTCGCACAACAAACAGGAGTGTGGCAAGGTAATCTTCCCCCGAGTCGCTGGGTTGGAATTTTCAGTTTGCGAAGGACATGGGGAGTCACAGGGAATTAAATGAGAACCACAACTCTGGAATTACCTGAGAATGCTTCAGACTGAAGAGGCTCTTCTCTCTGGGAGATCCACAGCTCTTAAAGTAAGAATGTATGCAGCCTTAAACATTTGTAAAAAAAAAGGAGTAAAATAAGAAGATGCCAAGCTCACGGAAAAAAAAACATTTATATATTTATAAGAGCTCTGTCTTTTATTTGACGAGATATCCAAGGCAAGAGCTGTGAAGAGCAGAAAACCACATTAATATCTTTTAGCTCTCGGATTAAAGGAATCATTGAAGCAGGTTAACATCTCTGATCCTGAGCCCGCTGCACGGAAACCACGTGCAAGGCAGTAATGGAAGTGATGGTTTTATACAAATGGAACTTTTCTCCCGGTACATTCTCAGGTCGTTGTTTTGGAGCTTTAACCTTTAGTTTTAATCCCTTCTCTCTCTGGGAGGTTAACGTCCAATCCGGCTGCTTCGTTTCTACATCCTCTCAAAAATGGAAAGTCTGATTAAACATTTAAACTTTAAGAGTTTTTGAAAGTTTTCCAAAGTGCACGTTGGCGCCGCTGTCCCCAAGCCCTGAGAGATGTTTCATATGAAGATCCCCCGGCCATTATTTTTTCCCCTATTACCCCTCTCTCTCTCTCTCCATCTCATCCATCCATCCATCCCTCCTTCCTTGTCCTCCTCATCGCCCCCTTTCTCCAAATCCATGCCTCACTTCTCTTTCCACTTCTCTCACCACGATGTCACTTCTCCAGTCGAGTCGGCCTCAAAACAAAGACGCTTGACCTCCATCCGTGCCTTGTTTTTTTATTAAATCCTCTTACTTTCCATCTGTTAATGCTCCACACTCCCCATCGGCCATTTCAGCCAAAACCTGCGTCAACAAATGCAATGAAAATGTGTAATTGAATAATTTTATTACGGGACACAGCGGCACAATGTGTAATTTCCTCAGTAAACACTGTGCCACCATGCTGTTTTGCAATATGCCCGAGCTCAATAGGCACCGTGCCCTGGAGTTGCAGCTTAAATTGCACAATATGAAACAACAACCCAAGTGGGCGGCAAGTGAGGAATATGAATAATTACATCTCTTTTGTTTTCATCATATTTCCCCTGATTTGCTTTCCCCTCCCGCCAACATCCCGTCAATTAGAGCCGCGCAAACCCCACAATGATTTTAACTGTCTGTGAGGAAGTGTAATGAACCTTTGCATTTATATAATGGAAGAAAATTAAGTTTAATGCATTAGTTGTTCTATATATATTTGAGGAATTGGAAGGCGGAGGGAAGGTAGCGGCGAGGAGAGGAGGTTCCGTTTAGACGACAGCTGCACGAGCTCGCCCGGTGATTGAGCGTTCATCAGGTAGTGATTTGCCACGTCTCCGGTGAGTGATGGCGTTCGGATGATAGCGTAACGCCGAGCGGAATAACGAGCACGGCAGAAAACCTGTTATCGGACTGTCACCGGATGGATAGACCTCGTTGGTAATTAGCATCAGGATGAATGTCGGCTTCAAGTGCAAGGTGTTATATGAAGTATTCATGTGTCACACGTCCTCGCTTGTTTGACGGTTGGAGTTTTTATACGCAAGTGAAATACTGGGATTCAACTTTACGGCTGCAGCATGAATCCATAGAAAACATAAAGGCCGAGTCGTGAAGGGAAGTTACCCTGGATGTATATTTTTTATGTCGGCAGAAAGTCCCTCGATCGCTGCAGGAGTGCGATCGTCAAAATTTGTTGCCTCGATCCAAACATTATCTTCCTGCTGCTCCCCCCCCGACACAGCACACACATACACTTTATGAGAGTTTTGTGTGTGTGAGTCGAGGAACGTACAGTAGAGGGCTCAGTGTGAGACTCCCTGCCGCGTGATGGATGGACAGACACTAGAATATGTCTAATTATCATTAGCCTCCCGGAGAGAAAAGCCTGCTGTAATGGGCACTTATTACTGATATGCCTTTATCAGCACAGAGCCGTGCTCCTGCTGGTTCGCTAAGCTGATGTGAAGATGACTGTTTGTCTTTCACACAAAGTCCAGATACAAGCTTTGCTTAAAAATTATGACTCTTTACCTGTCAGTCTACTCATCGAAAGCCCTTTGCAGAGGCTCACTGAGGAGAAGGTCCGTACAGTTGGGTCCGGGCTTTCAGGTACAAAGGCCGGATATATCCCACATTGAGATCACATTGTTTCCAGCACATCTACATCTTCTACACAGATACGTCTGTAGTTTTGGGTTACGTGTAAGAGATCACTCGCTTGCTATGAATCCTCTGGAGAATCTCCTGCTGTATTCTCACATGTTTTTTTACCTCAGGGCTGCAGGAGAACGTGCAGAACCTCTGACTTGTTTATTTATTTTCTTACAAATAGCCTCTCCAGATAATTTCAGGACATTATCCTGCATACGTGCATGTCCGATAGCAACCTAGCTGTCAACTGCATTATAGCAAATATCTGCTTTTAACATCCCCCCTTCTGCATTGTTGACACAGCTCCAGCTTCAAATTACAGCATGAAGCAGCATTTGAATATCCGTCTGACATGATGTTATTAAAACACACATTTAAAAGATGTTTATCACCAACCTGAGGCCTGACCCATAAAAGTCAGCTTGGATTAAAGTCTACAGGATGCATGTGTCACGGGTCACATGTCATGTGTGGGTATTTAACAACTGTTTTATTCTTTGTCATGGTTTTATAATTTGCTGAAGCACTTTGCTGGATTTTCCACCTGAAGCCCGTCATTCGAATGTGAAGCCTCTGCAGGAGGGATGAGGCTCTGATGGAATTCTTGTATCATGACGTTTCCTCTGTGATGTTGGAACGTGGTACAAAGCTTTTAGCTGCAGGTGATGGTGCAAAACAGGATGAGCTGAAATTAATCTACAACTGTGCAGTTTGTCAGAATCTGATGTATTATGTGAGGTGTATATGCACATGGTAGATTCTTTTAAACATAGCTCCCTTTGTGCAGTGTGGTGCATGCGGTCCTTTTCAGGTAGACACGTAGACTACATCTGGCCCGTGGCTGGTCTGTGTTATTCCAAAGCGTATCAGAGTGAGGAGAGACGTGAGATCTTCCTCTGGATGTGGCACCCACCACCTGCTGCTGTTTCAGCAGACAGATTTTTTGTGGAGGTTTTGTTCTCAGTGTTCATTCCAAGGTACTGTCCTGCTACATGGGAAAATACATGCAACAGAGTAAGGTACTATTAGTTAGTAGGTAGCTACTGATGCAGCCTGTATTTTAGATGTGTACATGCAACACTTTCCCTCACACTGATTTACTTTTAAGAGTCTGACGGATGGTTTTTGGCGCCAGATCTGCAAATGTCTGATATCCATCCATCCACGCACCCACCTGCTTATCCTGAGGGTGGCAGTGGGGGGAGATAATATGAAAAATCCAGAGAGGCTGGATTCCAACTGCCAACCTTTGACGTAAAAGCAAATAAAGATGAAATAAGGAAAGATACAAAACTCTCAGTGATTCCAAAGATGTTTTTTACAAATCCCTTTTGCCAAAGAAATGTAATTGAGCCTTGATATTTTCCAGTTTATGGTTATATATGACTATTAATGTAAAGAGATGACGTATACGATTTGAATTTAGTTTTTGTATTGGTGCAAATCAGCAAACGTAGAAGCAGATAATAATATATGTGTGATATATCAGACAATTTGTCACTGAAACTATCAACGGTCAAACTCTGGTTGTGGAATTCATTGCAGCCGAATTGATCAGCCAACCGATATATTGGTCCGGCTCCATTATAATCGTGACCTGATAATATGCTGATACAAATGTCATGGTTTTCACTTCAGCCCTGGATTGCAGAGGTGATCTTTTTTACAGTATTCTACCTCAGGTTTCTGCTCCATTAAGTATCACAGGGAGAGCGATAAAGCAGGCCCTGCCAGCTCAGCTCACCTGAGTATACATGTGCCTGCTACATCGACCGTTCTATGGAGTCATTAAAAGAGCGGAGTCGCCTGGAGGGCTGTGTCTGCGCTGTGTGAGCAGAGGGGATACAAGTTTGTCTAAGTGTGTGTAACTATATTGAGATCGTATCTCACCCGTGTGTGTGTGTGTTTTCTCTTACTCGGCACGATCACGTCTCCGATAAATCCTAATGGGACCGTTTGTCTCTCGGGTCATCTGAGTCACATCAGCATGGACATACACACACACACACACGTGCATGGGCGTATTGCACAAACGGAGACAAAACACAGACACACACATTGAACCGAGCGCAGACTCGCACACATTCAAAGCAGTGATTCCAGATAATAAAGAGTTTTCGGGCAAACTGCCCAGGAAAACAATCAGTGGTAGAAGTGAAACCGAGATACTGTAAAACACAGAGCCAGAATTAAAATGTTCCTTTTAGCTAAATAAAAACGTAAGTGCAGAACATGTTCACCACTTGGCAACAGCAGCTTTGTTGTTACCTGCTCGTTTAACCTCGTCTCCAGAAACGTAGCAGAAAACTGCAGAAAAAGGCTTAATTGAAAACATAATGTGGCCGGTGGCATAATGTGGAGCAGTTTCATCAACATTAATGTTTTTAAATACTTAATGTATCTGCCAACTGTTCACTGCTTAACTAAAACATTCATACGTACCTTCTATATTTGCATTTTGGTCTTATACACTCGAGGCACCGTGTTAATGATCTGATTTAATACAGAGGACTTTGGTTAAGGTTTTGGAAACAACACTGTCCCGGTAAATATTGAAAAAGCTGCTTTAAGCATCAAGTGGGACAGAATCACATTTTTCAATTTCAACCAAAACCATCCCCCCCCCATACACTTGAACAACTAAAACCAAGGGAAACCCAGTTACTGTGCGAGCTTACACAGATTTCAATAGTGATGCAATCTGCCACAGACATTCCAGAGATTTTCTTTGAGCAGCTGTGTTTACAGTCGAGAGTTAAGCAGATAAGACGATGGAGAGATTCACGTGATTTCACCCATTTGATCCTGAATCGTCCGAAGCAAAGAGGAAGAGAGAAGTGCTGAGCAAGCAGCTTCATCTGAATGAAGTGTGGGTGTCTTGATCTGTGTTTCAAAATGTGTGTTATAGGCGATTATTAATATTTCAGGCAAAAATCAATTATGCACAAATGAACAAGATGAGCTTTTGAAAGTTTTGTGTTTGGAGTTTAACGTATGATGGGGCGCTTCGTGAAATTATTTTATATCGGCTTTTTCCATCATCTTCGCAAAATATGTATTAACTAGAGATTTGTGTTTGCTGCTATGAACTGATATTACATTTTTGTATTATACAGAATAAACAAAGCAGAAAAATATGCATTTATGTTTAAAAATTTATCTTTTCACTTTAAGTTCTATACATTTGTAATACATCTTATGCAAAAACTGTAAAATGTTAATTACATTTCTCTGTCATAATGGTTTGATAATGACATCTTAGAAATCATATATAGCCGGATGGGTCAGACTCTATGATACCAATAGAGATCTAAACGTCTGGCCCTGGTTGGACTGGGGGGGACATCAGATGGAGTTTGTGTGATCGCACAAACAAAGTTTCAACAACAGCTCACTTGTTTTGGACGGCTGTCAGCCAGGAAGACAACCTGCTCCGTCCTGTCCTCTTTTATAGGACACCCTTTGGGTCTTTGAAGAAGTTCTCCACGTCTCTCATGCAACACTTCTTGTTACACCTGTGAATCTGACCTGGGGAAAAAAATCTGTTATCATGCGTGTTGCGTTCTCTGTCAGGTTTACTCTCCTCCTCCTCCTACGCACCCCCGCGTCAGGATAATAATAAAAATGACTGTCGACTTGTCCGACTCGCAGATATTAGCCGCGCCATGTTTGATGTTGTGTGTCTGCGCTCATCAAATATTCCATTACTCTGCCAGCTCCCCTGCATGTAATAGAGTGGACCAGAGCCATGTCCAAATAGTATTAGGCTCTCAACACACCCACTCGCTGGAATCAGTATCCAAATAATTACATCTGCTCGGCGAGGCCGGCGGCCGCAGCCCGGGATCGGTCCTGTGACGCCCGGCCTGTGTACACAGGGCTGATGGAGACGACTGCTCCACCGTGGTTTATTCCGACCTGCATCATCTGTCAGAGCTTGAGTAGAAGTGTTTTTCATCAAGGTTTTTTCATTGCTATGTTTAATGTGCCGACACTGTGCTGCTGTATTTGTTTCACCGGAACACCGAGGCGTATTTATCTTGTGTGTGTGTGTGTGTGTGTGGGTGTGTGTCTGTGTGTGTGTGTGTGGAGGCTAACGCACATGTCGATGAGATGTTTTATTGATCTTTACAGTGAAATCCTCAGGCAGCACCACTCAAGGGGTCAGAGGTCAGGGTCGTCTCTAGCTATAGGCTCATTATCTCCGTCTCCTGGATGAAGTGTTAACTATCGAGGGCGGCGGCGAGGTCTTTATGGCAACGCCGTTTACTGCCGGCAATTTCTCTCGGCCTGCAGGGAATGTTTGTCTTATAGAGATGTATCTAGGGCCTGGCTTGTTTCTCCATCTCTGTCTCCCCGTTTTTATTTCATTTCAGAAACTATCTCTGATTTATACCTGCACTATACCTGCACAGACAGGCTCAGGAGATAAGTGCCTACAAGCGAAGTGTGGATACGCTGATCGATAGACGTTTGGGCAAAGTTGATGCTTCCCAGTGGATTCTCTCAGCGGCATCTTTTGTCCAGTAAACTCCTGAGAATAATCATCTTTACAAATGTAAAGTCTCTGAACTCATCCTCTAAAATAACCCCCCCCATCCCTGCTCTCTTTTGGGTCGTCACACTCTCTCTCCACCGCCGCCACTTTCATCTGAAACTCTCCACTCTGTTATTTAGCAGCTTAGAGGACACCCCTCCCTCCGACCCACTCTCCTTCCTTCCCTCTCTCTTTCTTCGCCATCTGCTTTGAAATTAATGGGCATGTTGGAAAGTAGGCTAAATCCAGAGTGACAGCTTTTTTTTCTCCCTCCCTATTTTTAAAAGCAGCGCTGCGGGCGGCGTCCATCCAACTGCGTGGGAGATGCAGAAATAGAAAGAGAGAGAGAGCTGGTTTATCAAGCTGCTCCTGCCTCTTAGATTCCCTCACCTCTGCCCTCCGGGACGCTCCTGAAACCGTGGCTCATAGCATCACTTAGCTGTCGATGATTGGCCGCGTTGCTCATTCGGTTGTTGCTTATTCTCATGGTTGATATGAGAGAATAAAAAGCTCTGTCAACCGACGCTCAGTCCCTCCAGGATCTCCATCTCGATAGTGAGGTGTTTGTTTTTGTGATATTTTACGATTCAACATAAATAAATGGGGCTAAAATTTGTCCAAATGGCAATTCAGCTGTAAACACGTCATTTTAATAGACAGTCATGACATGCTCTGGGATCCAAAGATTAAACATTTGAATTTATTGGCCTGTGCCTCTATAATTTACATAGTTAGCTGGCCAGCACTTTTTACTTGAGTTTTGACTTTATTGCTCCAAGCCCCAACAAGCTCCATTAATCAAATGTTCAGATTTAGATATATTTTCATTAATGTTGTTAGTCAGCAGGAGAAGGAATCCATAACATTTTGGAGTTGATCTTGATAAACATGGCGAGGTAGAGCATTTTGTAGAGGTGCTCTCCGAGACCCTGTCTGGTTTGGTAACTCAATCAAAACTAGAACAAATTAGCCCCAATGGTTCTAGATGCTCCGACTGGTCTCTCCCGTCTCCGTCATCATATCTGAGTTCTCCTGATCGACCAGTTAGATTTCCTGGAGAGTCTGACTGGGAGCGGGGCCAGGCCCATCATCACGAGCTGGCTCCCTCCACCCTGTGGTTATCTGGAGGTTCTGTTTGTGGGGATTGAGGTCTTGTTTTCACTGGACTTCACTGGCTCAGTAAAAGTGTGATTAGGACTTGGATGCGTTTTTAGACAGAAAACTGTGATTATTGCTGAATCTGTTATTTTTGATAGTTTACTGGAACAGTTATGGGGAATGTGTGTCTTGTTTTTACTCATGTTTATGAATACATATATTTCACTTGCACAGATACTCATGTAATAAAAAGGAAATGTGTAAGAAATATCTCTCCGTAGTCTCTTAGTGTGCAGGGAGCAAAAATGGCTTGGATGAAAAGCTACATATTCCTGATATATCTTCAGAGCGTTTGTTAAATGTTTATAGTTTTTCCCATGAAGCCGTCTCTGGTTATAAAGTCCTGGAGATATCTGTTGAACGTCTTAAGACATCCCACATGTTCTCATTGTCATCATTGAGGTATAAAGAGAAGGAGAACCCTGTGTTTTTATGGATTCCTTTACACTGCTGCCATGTTGTGGTTTCCAGACATTGTACATGGGCTAAAAAAACTCTACGGAACAGGAAGAGTGAGGCAATCTGAAAGGCATAAGCAGCTACATATGTGCACACACACACACACACACAGACACACACAGACACTTGCACACGGTCTACACATACTCTTTCCATGCTCGGGGCTCAGGGCTCTGATCTATCCGAAGGTTTCCTCCTGTGGCCCGTGTGCCAGACTGTCTGGAGAGCCGTGGAGGGGCCTTGTCTGCTGGGTGAAAAGAAAAAGGCAATAACATTCGCTTTTTCTGGCACAGTTGCCCTCCTCTCTCTCTCCTCCTCCTCCTCCTCCTCTTGAGAAGGATTACCAGCAGCAACCGGACATTTGATCCCGACTTGCTCTCCTCCGCCGCTCCATCCATCTGACATGGCTCTCTGTGTCTCCTTCTCGTCCAGACTTCTCTGTGTTATTTCTCGCTGTGTCGGAAATGATAATATTTAAGCCTCTTGCTTTTAGCTCTTTGCTATTTGAATCTGCTCAGACTCCAGAGTTAATTCAATTTCATCAGGAGCGGTGCAGAGGAGATCAGGGCGACAGGTGTGGGTGACACGTGAGACGATGTCGAAGGAGCCACGTGAACAGATAATTAACTGTCACGAAAGATGAGAGGTTTTCACGACCGATACTCCCCTTCGCCATCTTTGCACGAAGCCTCAGAAATAAACACAAACATGCTCACTCACCCTCCCTTGCCACCTCGGCTTAAGCTTTCGCTCTCTTTTTCTCTCCATGCTGACAATGCCTTTATCTCAACGCTGATTAATTGCCAGGGACGGTGCCAACAAGCTTTCCGATGTAATTTGCAGGGACGAGTATAAGCAGGAAGTGTGCCCCCAATATATAATGCTGTTGATTGCGGCTACACTACACTGGCGGTGACAAGGGCCCCAAAAAAATTAGTTGTGACAATGTGATGCAATGTGACAGAGGACAGTATTTACTGACCTTAAGCTGTCAGGATGAAGTGTAAACATAGTGGCTTCATTTAGGGCAAGTCTGTTGACGTGTCTGAGTCAGGATGAACCACTCGAATGAAGAATTGATGCCCTCTCCACACAGCCCTCGCTCTCTGGAGAAACTTTCACTCCTTCCAGCTGACGGAGGTCACGGCACCCGTTAACCTGTGTCACATCAGGATAATGAGGTCACAGACGCTGTTAATTGGTTCCTTGGGTTGCACAAAATACACACTATACATTTTTCACACAAATGTACATTTTAAATAATCATATTTAGGTTGTTTATTATCTGAAAACACATAATTTTCCTCGTGCTGCAAAATGATGCAGCTCCTCTTTTCAGCCTCTGTCTGAAACACTTGGTTTTTAGCTCCTAGTCTCTGAAGAATAAGCCGGACCATCGACCAGCAGCCTCAGACTGGTTTGGTCACATGTGCTGGGTTGTCTACTTTATTTTGTTTACACTTTACTTGGCAGTAATCAGGTCAAACATCTGCTGTGGGTCACGTTTGAATATGAAACTGCAGCCTGGGACAAACATTGATCCACTTGATTGATCTAGGAATATATTTATTTTACTTTCCTAATCTATGTTTTATGAAAAATACTTTCTACCATAATAACTACACAGCCAAGTGTAGGATTGTTCGTCTGTGTCGGGTGTATGCACTCTGCTCCAGCACCGATGCACTTGTAGTCTGCACTAAAGTGCCGTGTGCCCCATGAGTCCAAACCATAATCCATTAATTAAAGTTTTTTGTAGTCAGTTAAACTCATGATTAGGTTTCAGTGAGCTCCAGAGTGTAAGAATTAGAAGTATTGTTGCCATGGTTACCCCCACCATTTCAGCAGAGGGGCTAATATGATCTTTGCTCGAGGCGTCATGCTCTGTGAATTTAAAAGACACCTGCCAGCCAATCGGGTCATTGTGTGAAAGTATATCAAATTGCAATAGCTGCGATAGAACCAATTGTGTTTCTTGGCAAAGGTGCAGCTGTGACTAATATTTAAGTGTTTTGTGCAAACAGCAGATTATCAGAATGTGCAGAGTGGGCAAACACGAGATGTTGACTATTCCCACTGTGATTGTCGTTCTGGAATCAAACTGGTGTCACTGTGGTCTCATGTTTCATTGGCTCTGGCTGAGTGCCCAGTGGAAACCAGTGTCCACTGCACCACTGAATGGATGGAAACTGTATCCAGTCACTTAATCTGTAAATTGGCTGATTGCTGTATTGTGTGTCGCAGCAAAGCCGCTTTGTGCGATTGAATGATTGTTTATCCAAGCTGTGGCTATGATGATTAAAGGAGGCCGAGCTCTGCCCCAGAGCCGGTCGGCTAATTAACAGGCTGTTCTCCATGTTAATAGCATTAGTCACCTCGGAGATAATCACAGCCATCAGGAGCCTGGAGCTGCATCCCCTTGTGTACCTGATAGCCTCCCTAAACAAAGGAGTGACAAACACTTGACACTCACAGTTGTTTCAGATGTCAGTGTCTTGGCCCTCGAGTCAAGAAGGGCTCTCTTGCCTACTGCTACAATGGAATAACATTAAATCTGTAGTGAAAGACACAGTCAGATGTAGGAGTAGCAGCAATCAGGTTGCAGCTCATAATGAAACTAAATAACGGTAATTGGGTATTTGAAATGTCAGAAAACACAAAAGGAGCGTCACAATTTCCCTTAGCATGTTCGCTTTGTTGGACCGACACTAAAAACCCCAACGAGCACTCAGTTAATTAAAGTAGAAATTAGAGAAAAAGCAGCAATTGTTCACATTTGAGAAGCTGCAGTCAAACAATTAGGATCCAAGGTCTCTTGTCGTCATACTCGGGTACTCGGTACTGCTTCGGCCCTGATTGCTGGGTTTTGTTCTGCAGATCTGTGGTCTGTCGACTTGGGGGGTTAGAATCAATTAGGGGGTAGCAACAAAAACAACAAATTAATTTTAGGGTTAATGACAAATCGATTGTTTCAGTTCTAGTAGCAGAGCTGCTGTGTGTAAGTACTCCTGCACGAGGAAGTGATGATTATGAAGGACGCTGCTTTCAGCTTGTTCCAATTATTGATCTTTGTCTGTTCCGCTGTTTAATCCACAGGCAACTGATTATATCTCATGAGCCTATCAGACGTTTTGTGAGAGGGTTTTTTAATTGTAATGGAGTTGTGTAACAGGTGAGGCTGATCAGCAGATTAATATCTAAACATAAATTTCTTCGGGGATGAATAAAGTAATCTATCTATCTACCGGTATATATCTATTTGGTTTGAATTCAGAGAAGTATCAGTGTTCTCGATTGAGCCTTGTGAGAAGAGGTGTTAATAGGGTGTTCATGTTATTGTTATCTTCTGTGTCAAAATGCATAAATTTGCACAGATTTATAGTTACTTGTTAATTCTTTGGACGTGTGTTTATAAGCCCAGAGCCAACTCAGTTCTGCCAAAGATTGTTCAACACAGTTAATGGAGTTTAAACGTGTCCGTGCTTGGCACAGTGAGGACGTTCATTGAGGTAAAGTTACACGTACGATGCAGAGGGTTTTCTTTTACGTGGACAGAAGTGAAAGGTAACATTTCTCACCGCGGAGCTCAATCGCTCCCGTGAGCCTTAAGTTGTGGGGGGGGGGAACTCAGCGGGGAAAAAGATAAATGCAGCCTTCCCCTCCCCGGTCTGATGTCATAAATTACGTGGCCATTGATCCATGGGTGTCTGGGATCCTCGACGGACCTCCCTCTCACATTCATCAAGCCTCGAGTCTGCAGCTCCGCCCGGGCTGGAAATGCCTCAAACGTGCACCGCTCTCTCCTCCTGACTCTCTGCAGCATGGCCTGTTGCTTAGCTACACTATAGATTCATATTTACATGAAGTGTATTGCAGAGAACCTGGAGGACTGCAGTGTGCACCGGGAGGTTTCAGCGACTTGGCCGACGTTAGTCTTGGAGTTAAAAGGGTTTTCTGTCTCCGTGTCCTCGGGCTGATTCCTTGAGACTGTGACAATCTCAGAGTGAAATGCAGGGCAGCCATCAGGGCACGGAAGATGATGATGGTGATAGTTATTTTAGTCTGTTGGGAAAAAACCCAACTGCCTCCTCTTTGACAGAGCAAATGGAGATGGAGACGGTCATCCAAAGGTGAATCCTGTCTTTCACGAATCAAAAACACCCACAGAAAAAGAGTAGAAATCTGTTGTGTGCAATTTGTACGACTTCAGAGAAAAGAGGTTTTATGAATTATTACTGGTCCACATAGGAAAACAAAAATATGAAAGGTCAGAGGAAATTGAAAAATCAAGTCAGGTAGAATTAAGGTGATAATAGTCGATGTCTTTTGTTTGCTTTTGTCTAAAACAAGCTTTTGAGCTCTTCTTCATCGCCTCTATTAGTGAAGGTCACCACTCGTCCTAAAATAAAACATATACAATCAGAATGGATTCAGTTTAAAAAATATATATAAAATAGATTGTTCAACAATTTGAGTTCCTGAAAATGATCGGAAGAATACAATGTTTTTCGCATTTTACTCAAAGTGCAAAATTACACTTTGAAATATTCCCAAAAAAAGGAAGGAAATATAAGATAGATAAGATTCCCAGCTTATTACCAGTGGCTGGTATTTTCAAGCACAGGTTGAAAAACGTGCCCCTCTTCCTCTTCCTCTCTTTCTCTCCATCCTCCATGAGAGCAGTTTTTGTCCTGTGGTGGTTTCCGCCTCAGCAGAGAGAGGAGCAGGACCTTGAAGACATTTCCCTTCTTCTCTTTCTTTTCCCTCTCTCCCTCACAAAAGCTTCCCTTCTCCAGGAAGGAGCCTCCTCTCCCAGTCAGTGTCGGGTTCACTGCTTCTCTATCCTCACGAATGACCTGATGCATCCATGTTCTGAGCATGTTACCGATGGCATGTTACTCTCAGCTAATGCTTTCTTCCTCATGCTTCTTATCTGCGACTCCCCCCCTAACGCTGATGGTGTGTTTTTCTTTTCTTTACGAGTGGCCAGTGTAAAGGTGAAGGTGCACTTGATTTAATTACGGAGTCATGCTCGACAGTCATGGCGCCGTTCTCCCTCCAGAGTCGCTGCTCTAAGCTCAATGATCTTCTTTTGTAATGAGGATTAACCTTTTTAAAAACTGTACTTAGCCTTTTTAACTTTCACATTTTAACACGAGCCACGAGGGCTTCGCTGACAAAGCAGTTCTGCTGATGAGACTCAAAACCTCTGGTCAATCCACACCTGCTTACAGGCTCTTAGGGCTAATAGCACCAGATGAACACATTTGCATACTATTGCATTGAATTATTCATGTGGCGTGCTCTCTTCTCTAATTTGCAGGAGCAGGGCCTTTCCCCTCACTGACTAACATCTGGGTGACCTGGAAGTGGGATCCCCCCAGTTCATTAATCCGCTGTGGGTGCACATGCAGCACCTAAACAATTACTAACCCACCACAGCTGGGTGTCCAAGTGCCACGTGGATGATAAACCATTAAACTCCTGGATAGTTTTAAACACCACAATTCATTTAGCGTCGTTTAGAATCAACTGTTTCTCTAAGTGCTGAAAGCTCGGACCCTGGGAAACTGGTTTGCAAACGTTGATCAAAGCAGATATTGATTTCAAATGAGAGAGCTCATTGATCACAGACGTGGAAGTCAGTGATCTTTTGAAAGAAACTCTGGATTGAATTAAGTTTTGAAAAGAAAAACAGAGGAATTAGTGTTTTGTTTACCTTTTGTTTAACACATTGATCACATGATACAACATCAATGCAATGCTGGGCTAACTGGTGACAGGCTAGTTTATCATGGTATTAGTTTTATTTACTCTGTATTGTTAGTTTTCCTATTTGCCTGAACTCAAATATCATTAGTTTGAGCAGCAGTTAGAGTTTTACATAAACACTAGAGCTGAACATTTATTATATAACAATTCATCATCACTATAAAATGTATTATCAGCTCTTTTGACAACAGATTCATCACTTTCAGAATAATTCACACACTACATGATTGGAAATGTATGCACTTATTAAATATGTAAACAATTTATCATATTACTGAACTGCTGGACTGCTTCCATGGTAGGAACTCTGCATATTTGGATTATCTTTACCTCAGGCTCCTCTTTTTGAAAATGAGATTACTGAAAAGACTTGAGTCTTATCTATCAACAATACAAGTAATACCAGTACTTTTCTTAACAGTACAAGTACATGAAAGCTCTGCAGAGAGCTAGCATCCCCGCGGGCAAAAGATTTATCACAAGAGCACATTTTCTTTCCTTCATTCTTTCCTCCGTCTTTTCACTTTCAGCCGAGACTGAATAAGACGCAGCTATAATGGACATTTTCTGCACCGCAGAGTCAAGCATTTCTGATGAGGTGTATTTTTGGAAAGCTCCAGCGCTGATCACTAAATCTCTCTCTCGTACCCGAGAAGCAATCAACACCCTCGGTTGTGGGATCATTAACCAGGCGCAAAGTTTACCCGATCCATCATCACCTGCAGAAAGCATCCGTGTGGTTGTGTGCGAGTTTGTATAGGTGTGTGTTTGTGTTCGTGTGTGTGTGTGGAGTGATTCACTGGCCTAGACACAACACGAGGGGGCTTTGTGTGCTTATGAGTGTGCGTGTGTGTGTGTCTGTGTGTGAGAGAAAGAGAGAACACACACATAGCTCCCAGACAGTTAGTCGTCTGTTTCATCGACTCTTGTCTTAGTGTGTGATCATCTTGTTGACTCACCTCAGTCTGCAGATTACAGCCTCCTTTCAAAGGCCAATGAGTAAGAAAATGGCTATCTGTTGAAATCATGCTAAGCAAATAGGGGCCAGCATATTGCCAGAATACCTGTTCACCCCAGTCGACAGTGAAGACGTGTTATTGTGATTTTTACCTTCTACAAATTTGACATAAACAGGAAATAAAGGTTGTTTGAGAAATGAACCCCTTTGTTTTTATTGCCTTTATCCCTGAATCTGGATTTATAGCAAAATTCATTAGATATGCCTGCAACACTACATCTTTGACATCTAGTCAAAACCGTTATCTTAAAACAATTTTTTTAAACTGACCCACACAAATCATTTCTGAAACCTCAGTATCTGACGGTGGATAGAAAACACGAGCCAGGCAGAAAGGTGTTATTATTCAGTTGTAAATCCAAGGTGATGATTGATCCAGGAAACATGTTCTGTTCACATCATTCCTCGAACAGTTTCCTCTTGTCACAGCTTCTCCCTCTTCTTCTTCTCCCCTGTGGGTTGAGTTCTCTGTTTCCCAACCTCTCCCTCCTCTCCGACACCAAAGAGCTGAGCTTTTGGGAAAACACGCCACCTCCTCCTCTTCCTCCTCCTCCTCCTCCTCTTCCTCCTCCTCCTCACATCCTTCCCCGATCGTTCACATCTCCCCAAGTTTTCCCTGCTTCCCATTTCTTTTACATGCTGTTGTTCAGATTTTATGAGGATGCTGTAATTTGTATCTCGTCAGACACGAGCATCTCGAAGTGTGTGCAGATAAGGGCCGCCCTCCCAGAGGAGTAATGCATTATTCCTCCGGGTGTGATGTGGCGTAGTGATATAGTAGATGGGCTTGTCAGGGAGGTGATGGCTCTTTGTTACCTGACTCTTTGCTGCTCCTCTCTCTCCTAACCTCCTAGCCTCTCCCTCCCTCCTCCCTCTCTCTCCCTCTCTCTCTCTCTCTCTATCCTTCCTGACAACAAGTCTACCTCTCTTAAGAGCTGTTTGCTCTTGACTGAGGAGTCAGAGTCTGAGCTGACGCTCCAGTGAAGCACGCGAGCCAAGCACCTTGTAAGTCCACCCACAGGCAATCTCTCTCTCTATTATTTTCTCCTCACCTCCTCTCTCTCTCTCTCTCTCTCTCTCTCTCTCTCTCTCTCTCTCTCTCTCTCTCTCTCTCTCTCTCTCTCTCTCTCTCTCTCTCTCTCTCTCTCTCTCTCTCTCTCTCTCTCTCTCTCTCTCTCTCTCTCTTTCTCTCTTTCTCTCTTTCTCTCTCTCTGACCTTCTTTTTCCTCCGGTATAATTTGTGAAAAGTCTGATTTAGCATCTCGTGATCACAGCGAGACTTTGCTCTGGTAATTGCTGCTCTTGCAGGACTGAAAGCCTTGAGAAGCATGATTTTCAGGAGCCAGTATTAAGTGAGTCATGACAAGTGGATTTTTGAAACGATGGACCAAACATCCAGCCCTTGACGCAAGGGCTTCAAAACTGTTGCACGTTTTCTCTGGGATATCTTTGACACGTGAAACTGCAAAAAAGCCAAAACTACCTTTTTGTACAGGTGCTGGGAAAATATATTTAATCATGTAATTGCTTGTAATTGGGAACAAGCACCTGCTTAATGTGCTTCACTTGCAATCAACTTTTATTGCAACGTTTTAGCCGTAAAACCACACGTTTCTTTTTGGTGGCTTGAAACGGCGAAGCCACAGTTCTGCATGATCCCGTCTGCCGTCCTGAAAATGAAAGAGTGATGTAATGTGTTGAAGTTACATGGGCGTATCCACGAGGGGCCCATTGCCCCCTCTGGCCACAATGGGAACCTATTGACCCCTAAAGTACCCCAGTCCTGCCACTAGTTGCTTGACTCTTTCACAAAATGAGGCAATTCAGTTTTTAGCCTGTATTGTATTTAATAAGCAATTTCTGCTTCAGGAAAATTTGCTAAATATATTTAATAATGCTCGTTTTAATATGTAGAGCAAGTGGTAGACAAGGGTTTATATGGAATCCTTCATGCTTGCCATAAATGTGCCCCCCCCCATGAAGAGTGAGGTTCCCTTTATGGCCCCCGGTAGGGAAAAATCTTCAATCTACTCTTATTATTTTCATAATCACTTATATGCATTATCTTTTTAATAACTGTTCAGTCTACTAAATGAGATCCAGATAAAGGAGAAAATTCATCATTAACCAGCTGCTCAGTTTCTTGATAAAGAACTTGTGTAAATAATTAATCGTTTGATCGTATTATTAGTTAAACTATAACCTGAAGTCAATTGTGTTTCTTTTTTTTATAGTTTATGTACATAAGTGCACATATAGGACTCTTCTAACCTTTGAATTCTATCGGCATTGAAGTCAATTGAGCTCAGGCTGTTGTGTGAGCAACACGCTCTCATGACACAGTGAGAAATGGAGGAGTACCTGTGCTTTAATGCGTTGCAGACCACTGTGAGGTAATTTCAGATGGATGGTGCAGCCCGAGCCCGAGGAGATGACCGCGCTCTGTTTATTCCCAGGTGCACTCACACTCCCACACTCCACAGGAAATGGTGTATTTTTTTCATCTAGATCACAGCAATTCTCTTTTTTTTTACCACTACCCCGGCTCTGTTATCGCCAAACATATATTAGAATGTCAGACACATCTTCTCCACTGCTGATCCATATCTACAGAGCCGCTCTCTGCTTCTCCCTCACATCTCCAAACCACTCCAGCAAATGTTACCTTTTCATATCTGGGCCTTTTTTTGTCCACCCGCTGCACGTGAGGATCCGCAGGCACGATAACCTTCGCAGCTGAACTGTAAATGTCACTTTGGCGAGCCCGGCCAATCGCGGCTCTTCCCACTGGCCAGTGTGTCTCTCTTATGGAGTTCACACCCGTGACACTGGGAGCGAGCAGATGTGCGCACATGAATGAGAATGAGTCGGCGAGGCCAAATGAAATACCGCAAAATACCAGAAAATATCAGATGGAGCCGCCCTCTCCTCTGGAAAGTCAGTGGAGCGGAAACCGAGGGAGTTGATTTGTCTTTTCAGGCCTCATCCAGAGTGTGGAAGCTAATTAGTACAGGAGAGGCTGATGCGGTTTAAGTCCCACATTGTCAATTGTAGCAGCAGGAAACCGTGAGGCTCATCAAACTACAGTTTAACTTGAAGGTTTTAAATGAGAACATTGTGCACTTTTCATATTCCTGCAGAGTGAGGAGGCCCTGCAGTGTGTTTCTGTACCTGAAGCTGCTCTGAAGCTGAGATTCAGCCCAATAACTGGAATATTCAGACTATTGACCTCATTCTAAATGAGACTTTCTGGTTTTCATCTGTGTTTGTTCCTTTTGTGTGTTAGTTGGCAGCGTTACACACAAACTACAGGATGGATTTCCACTGAAACTCTGTAAAGGGATGAGATATGGGTCTTTAATTCTGGTGCACATCTGGATCTGGGGGGAAGCTTTCAGGATTTGTTTTGATTTTCAATATTTCAAGTTGTTAATTTGTCTTTTTGTGTGTCAATCTCGGAGAAAAAAGGGGATTGGTAAGTGTTTTGTGCGAACCCTATAGATTAAATTGGAAATCTGGATCTATTGGGTTTAAACGTGATTTCATTAAATGTTTCGGCAGCAGGATGGTTGACAAATAGAATCACACATTTGCAGCTGAGGTGTGTGGCCCCAGTTAGACGGAGATATGAATCCAATGCTGCGTGTCGATCTAGTTTTAATTAAGATGTGAACACAAGTGGCTAATTGTCTGATTAAGACGGACGACAACATCCCATCCTGCTGTTGGTAACTGCCCCATACGTGTCACAATATACCGTGAAGACTCCCACAGGATGTTTTACTGCAATTAACATCTATACATGTCAACACAATGTGTCCCACAACTCGTGTGTCGGCTTAATTCAGTTATTGGTTTAACCGAGTGTGACTTTATTCGAGTTAAATAGATCAGAAAATGCTTCTTCCGGGACAGTGTCTTATTCAGAGTGTTGTCCTAATTGGTTTAACGTGACGTAGAAGGAAGCTGGTGCCTTCACCAGTTTGCACACAACAGCCACTATAAGGATGAAGCGTGTGTTGTGTTGTCTTTCAGCAGAAACAGACAATTGAGCGTTTTGTTCCACGTCGGCTTCCCCTCGCTCAAATCTATCGAGCGTGTACATTCTGCCTCCGTGGCCATCGGTTCGTATCGCTCACGCTCAGAGAAATGAAAAGGCATATCTGAGCAGCATCTGGATATGCACGCGAGGTAATGTGTTCTTCACACAGACAGAGAGAGAGAGAGGGGAGAGAATGGAGAGAGAGATGGAAGAGGGGAGGCAGTTATCCTGATCTTTAATATTTCAATACTCTTGTGCAGTTATTGGTCTGTTCCACATCCCTGAAGGTTTATCTGTGCGATTGCATATTTTAGAGACACTGGGAACCCTCATTATCCGTGACCAGAGAATTTATTATGTGGTTTATTATGCATATTTTTGGGGCGTCTGCAGGCACCTTATTATATGAACCCTTCCCCCTTATGTGAATCACCTGTCTCAAGTTCCCACAGGCTACGTTTCATTCACGTGACTGGTGGGGAGAAGCCATCGCACAAAATACAGATATCAATCTGCAATAAGCGAATATAAACTGAAATACTGGTCCGGATTTCTTCTCTCTTCCAGATGTGGAACACTGTAGATAAGACATATTGGCCTTTGCAAATTGACGTAGTAATAAATCATTCACAATGGGAAGATAAAGAAAATAAATTCTCTACAGTTTTGTGTAATACTGAAAAGAGGTTAAAAATACCATTAAGAATATTCTTTTAATATCTGTGACACCTTCGTCTTCTCTATCATCTTATCTCTAAATACCTCAAAGCTCTTCAGGTCAATGCCTTGATTCTTGAGGATTTTGAAGATAGTCCCATGGTTGTTGTTTGTGAGATTGGCGACCCGTGACCTTTTCAGTGCGAGGTCAGTGTCTCCATCCGAGAGGCTCTTTGCTTGTGGGCTCATCTGAAGACACTTCTGAGCTCTGATGTCAGGAGGCTCCTCTGAGGCTCTTATCTGGATCAGCGAGAGAGAGAAGCTCAGGGGCAGAAATCAGTTTACCTATAAACTGTATTATAGAAAACTGTAAATAAGAAGAAAACACAAATACAACCAAGTATGTAGAATAAAATAAACCTGAAAGTCTCATATCGGCCACATTTTAATGTCGTGAAGTAAAGTAAATATTGTGTGTGTTTGTGACTTCACTGGAATCCTAAATCTGAAACATGCATTAAAATGTCTTTGTCTTGTTTGTTTCTTGCAGTTCCTGTGCTTGAAGAACATCCGGACGTTCCTCAAGGTTTGCCACGACAAGTTCGGCCTTCGCAACAGTGAGCTGTTTGACCCCTTCGACCTCTTCGACGTCAGAGACTTCGGCAAAGTGAGTTTTAACGCCGAGCCCCCCGACGCTGTGATAAGATGTGTGGTACCGAAAATGAAAAATTAAGCTTTTCATGGTTTTTGCCCCAAAGATGCGTGGGTGTTGGGATCCTGTGACTATTAGCTGCACTGATTCCTGGGGAATGTGTGCCCACCCATGTTGCCCTCATTTCAATCTTTAAGAAGCTTGTGTGTGTGTCATAGGACGAGTGAGTTCATGTGTGGGTGATTGCGAGAGCCCTTGTGGTCTGCTCGGGTTTGAAGGCACTTTGAAAGTCCAATCTGTCAGCTCCCTCAGCGTCCCCGTGCTCAGATGAGCATTTGCTGCAACACTTGAGGGTCAGTAATCTCATCTCAGGTCAGCGCGGGACGGGAGTTAAACCCAACTCTGCTTTCTAACAGCCCGCTGTGAACGTGGGCGTCGGCTCAGCAGTAAAAAGGCTGACTCACTCGCTGGCAGGTCCTCAGAGCTTCGTGGGGGATATGCAAGTGAATCTGTGCATGTGTTAAACGGGGCAGTCATGAGACCACCTCTGAGGAATCTGAGCAGTTGTGTTTACTTTTCCCTGCTGCCTCGAGTCGAGGCCAGAAGGTCGGCCCCTGTGCCGGGTTGGCCCTCTTGGAATGCGAGTGGAAGGGTAGAAGAGGGTAGTAGTTGTAGAAGTCACACTCTTTTTGCCTTGAAAGGACTCCCTTTGTACAGATTCTGGGCATGTTGGACACGGACTTACAGTAGAGCCAGGGAGGATTATCTAGTCCACCTGGTTTCGGGAATGCCTCGGGATCCCCCCCCAGGAGCCGCTGGAGGATGTGGCACATCTGGGCTCTGCTGCTCCCGTGACTCAGACCTGGATTAGCGGTGGGAAAGTTGAAAGTTGTTTTAACTCCAGGTTTGTGGCTGTGTATCTCAGTGATTCCATGCAATTGAACTATGTTGTGTACAACTTGTGAGGAAAAAGCATCAATAGCAATTTGCTGAAGAGGAGACAGGAGGACAGGCGATGGGTTTACGGCGTCTCTTCTTGTCTCGTGGCTGAAAGCTGCCGGTGAGGGACCCGCCCGCTTGATAGAGACGGGGGAAGGGATTGACTGGTAATCCATGATTGGCATTACCCCGCTGGCCTCAGCTTCTCAGAGTGAATTGTTTCCGTCCTTTCTGTAAGGCCTCTGACTGCAGCGTGTTGTGTGTGTCTGTGTGTGTGTCTGTGTGTGTGTGTGTGTGTGTGTCTGTGTGTGTGTGTGTACAGACAGAGGGGGATGGGGGGACGGGTCAGGACAGTTGTTTCTTGGCTTGTCTGCTGTTAATCCCAGCAGCTGGGACAGTATGATGTCATTGAGTTGATGATGACAGCTGATGCCGTCGTGTCAGGATTGCCGCAGTGTTAGGGTTAATACTGTATCTTTGCAACAGTGTGTTTGTTTTTGTACTCCAGCAGTGTGTGTGTGTGTGTGTGTGTGTGTGTGTGTGGGGGGGGGGTTACTCTGAGGAGATATGAATGAACTGCATCGCATCTCTCCGCGATCGATTGCAAAGTGGATGTGTTTGCGTTAAAAACTCATCTCCTCATTTATCTAAAGTAGCCGATTTAATTCAACATATCCGGCCTCTGCAAGATGAGGGAGCCGAGGAAAAGATGGAAAAAGGAAAGACGAGAGAGAGAGAGAGAAGAGGGGGGTGAAAAAAAAAGACGAGGGCCCATTTGGCAGTTTGTAGATAAACCGCAAGAGCGTCTCTGAGAGTCAATGAGCTCACGGCGAACGGTATTAAAATCCAACAGCAGTCGGAATCAATCACAGAGACCCTCCGTATGTCAATTTGGAAATTGCTTTTGTATGGTCTCCGTGGTGGAGGGCTTGTCCCGCCATCGATTTTCCATTAAGGCCGAACATCACATTATAATATATCGAATTGAGTAGATCCCCACTAATGTGACATACATTTAAATAGCGAGAATGCCTCATAAACGAAACATAAGGGAGCTCGTCCTTTATAGCTTTTATACTTGTTTTCCCAGCTCGTTCGATTCAAGCGCTCTTTTTCCCATCTTTTGTTACCTCGGCACAAAAGTTTCTTTGTGTGCACATCCGCCTGCAAACAATGGGGATTCTAACCTCTGTCACACATGCAGTGTGTATCATTGTACACTATCAATTCATCGCTTATTTTCCCCGTATCATCCTTTTGTCGCTAAATTACACAGAGAGAAATTTAAGAAACGTCAAATCAGCTTTGGAGCCGCTGTAAATGTTAAATGCATCTTTTCAAACTCAGGGCCCTTTAACCCCCCCTCATAGCACATCACAGTATCTGCTATATACAGGCCAAATGAGTCGTTATATAATATAAACAACTGCTGACACGAATCTACTGATAGAGATTTGAAACTTGTCAAATTTCTTGGATTCTCCTGAAACATGCCTGAGAAGTGGTGCAGTGGAGGCTGCAGGCAATGCTCGGTGTGTAGCTCGTCCCCCCCGAGACACACACACACACACGTCCGCTGACAGCTTTCGCTCGAGTGCAACACAAACTGCTTACTCTGGAATACCCAACTGTCCGGAGTTATATCACAGCCGTGGTTTAGAGGGTTTGAGAATTAAGTAAGGAAACAGACATCATTCATAATGTGCATGAGCAGTGGTAACTTTTCGTGTTCTGCTATAATCTGACATGTACCACCCCACAAGATTTCATACATTGTGTTTTTGCCCTTGCATCATTGCATACTTGTGTGCAGAAATGAGAAGAAATGCCAAATATTGGTCTGTACAAATTCCTTCAATATAAAGATGTTCTGCTTTGTGATTTTATCTTTTGCTTTTGGACTGAAATTGGATTTTCCTGGTACTTTAAAAAGTGAATAATCCTTATTGCTGGTCTGTGACTTCTACTGCTCTAAATGTATACACATTTAGTATGATTTATGGGTAAAGAATCACTTTCATGAGCTTTTTTAAAATCTGTTTTTTATTCCAAAGTGGCAACTGGTATTATCTCTTTAGCTATAAAATATGAAGTTGCTCTCACTGTGCCTCTGCTGATTTTATTTTGGATATCTTATCATAGGCAGTAGTGTCTGAAAAGACACAACCGGCTGCTGCTGGGATTTTCAACTAACGATACCACTAGAGACTTTTCTTTTGTGAGCTTGGGTGCTTGCAGGAGGAATGTGGTAGTGCACACTTTCTGCTTTCTGATTCCTGGGATTGTAAATGCTCCTTTTGTGTTTAACACCTTTGCAGGCACCTGTATATCTGCTAAAGGATTTCACTCTGCTGTTCATCCAGCTTCCGAAATCCAAACCATTCCCACATCACCTATGTTCTGTGATCTCTCTTTACTTTGTGTGTGTGTGTTCTGTCCTGGTTGTATTACTGCAGCCTAATAGGTAACAGTAACACTGTTTTGCCTCTATTGTGTTATCATTTTACATTGTGAAAAGAACTGTAGCAGGAGAGGTATAGGGGGATAAAAACAGAGAAGCAAAAGTAATTCCCTCGTGGCTGAAAGATAAGAGCTCTCGGTATGTACCTGGTGGAACTCCTTTGAACTGAAAATGTCGATATTAACCCCCCCCATCGCATTGAGTGGAATCAAAACAGGGGCATGTGGAGATGAGGGAAGATGGAGGGTGTTGACAGCAGCTGCCCACACGAACACTAATCAGCCCATGCATCCACATTGGCTTCCCCTGTCCCGAGAGTTCACCTCCCATCTCTGCCTCCTAATGATTCCATTTCCTGGGTCGCAGGCTACAACAGAGGCTGGGGGACGAGGGGGGGGGGCAACTGGGCCCAATGCTGGAGGTAAAAAAAAAGAAAAAGTAATTGCCCCTTGAAACCCCCCCCCTCGATCCAGCGGGGCTCGTATTAAAACAGATGGAGCACGTCTCCTGCCCGATGTCCTCTACTGACTTTTATTTTCATTACTTAACTCATTTCAAGCGAGGAAACACACTTTGCCACACACAGCGTGAGCTACTACTCCCTTGTTGTGTTCTGCACTGTACGGTCTCATGCACACATCACCCACCCTCCTCTTCCTCGCACACCTAACCCATCCCCCCTCATTAGAAATTCATTATGACATCATTAAACCAATGAAATACAGCTTATTACAGTAGACCCCGAGAGAACGCTTCTGTTTAAACACATCCCTCCCTCCAATCGGCACCCGGCCGCCTCGTTTCCTGTCTCCCGACCGGTTTTAATTAGCCACCAAAGGAACATTGCTGTCATTTAAATGAACACGGCAATCAGTTTATTTGGCTGTTGCCTCGATTAGCATAATGAGCCTGTGCACCTGTTAACCATCTATCAACAGTTTGGTGATTTTTAAGTTGGCGGTGGCGGAGGAAGGAAGCTCCCCCCCCCGACACGTTAACCACCAGACACTGCTGCTGGCGTCTTTGTCTTCCTCTTCCGAGCAGCGATGGCGTCTCGACTGTCTGAGTGGTGAAGTGTCGGAGCCGTTCGAGTGATGCTCATCGACTCCATAGTGCAGTGAATGGGTTTTTGTTTGTGAGCTGCATTTAAATGGAAATCGGCCAGTCGGTGTGATCTCTTTGTTTACGTGCATTTTCACTCCAGGAAACTCACAGTGATGATTTGAACACGTGTTTCTCTGAACTTTCGGATGGGGAATCAGATGTTCTCTGCAGCCCGACCTATCATCAGATTGTTGTAATGTCTAATACTGAAAACACACCTTGAAACAGATGGAGGGTACTAATGCGGAGGAAACAACCCACACACAGACACACAGACACACACACACACACACACACACACAATTTAATCTGTGCCAACTGCTCCGTTTCCAGGTCCTCCTCACTCCCCTCATCTATCTCTCCCCTTCCTCACTGTCCTCCTCTCCCCACTCATTCATCTCACACCCACTCCTGGTTGCGAGTGTGTTGTGATAAGAACGAGCCGGTGGGCGCACGAGGCATCACTGCGTCAGGACAGTGTGGCTGCGAGTGTTCGATTGTCCGTCTGTGTCCCTCTGAAATCCTGCTCGGTTCCATTTCCCTTCCTCCCTCCGGTGCAGAAAATAGCCGTCGCTGCTCAGCGTCCACGCCCAGTGCTGCAAACATCTGGAACGTGCCTCAGCCGCAGTCGGGCCTGGACGCTGTTTACTGAGGTCGTATTTAACCTCAGCCCCAAGAGCTCAGTCTCTGACCCTGTTCTCACTATGTGAACATTCTCATACATGTAAAATACATTAAACCCCAGATGTCTCCCCTGTCTTTTGTTGGTTGTCGAGGTATTTACATGCTTGTGGCTTGTGTCTGGACTGCGTGCCATGCATTGTTTTACAAGGAAATACCATTTTATGGCATGTAAGTGGTACTAAACAATTTATAGAAGACAATTAAAGAGGTTTAGGGGATATATAAATATATATGCACATATTTTAACACAGATAAGTCCATTGGTGATTCATTAAAGGGGTCAGGGAGGCGTCTGCAGGCTACGCCTCAGGCTTGTTTTGTTTTGCACACTTTGTTAACATTTTGGCAAAGATCTGCTCCATTAACTATTCACAGAAAGTGTTTGCTCTGTAACAACAGCTACACTGAAGAGTCAAATGGAGTGCTATATCATAATAATTCACAGTGGGATTACAAAGCATATAATTGAGGGAACAATAAGACAGGAGCTAAAAAAGAACCCATTGAATTTTTAAGCAGATCTGCAGAGATTTCTTTCGCCATTTTCACTAATTTCACAGGGAAGGAGAAATAAATATATTTAGTTGATCGATATCTATGAATTAAGGCAAGTTGGTGCAGCTTGAGCCATAGTAGCCTATTTATGTAAGACAAATGTGGACGAGCTGCTATTTCCATTCACTCTAAGAAGGTTACACGTTGCCCTTTTCATATATTAACAGGAAATAACACAAACTCTACAGTGATTCATGTCTGACTCAGGCTGCAGAGAGACAGCGTGGCAGTAAGTGTTGGAGGGGGGGGTGAAGGGTCAAGCAGCCAGGGTCACACACTCAGGTCAGTGCGTCTCCTTCCATTAGTGGCCACATCCTCAGCAGCAGTCCTTTACTGTCAAGACCCGGGTGGGAAGGATTCCTCAGGTTATCTTCCTCTGCCGGTTCCAGACAGAAATGACCTCACTGAAGTCAAAGTCTGTTTTACTTAAAATATAACTTCTGACTGAACTGATTAAAATCATCATCAGTTGGAGCCAATCAAGCTTCAGTTTTGTTTTTTATCCTAAACATACAAACGTAGATTAGAGCATTGTCACATTTCAGTGTTGCATCTTTAATTAAAGGATGTGGCTTGTGTACTTCTGCTCCTCCTCCAACATCCTCCACACCTGGATCTGGCAGAAGGCTTCACCTGCCCCTTCACGTCAGGACCCCCCCCCCTCCCCCCTCCCCCCCTCTCCCCCCCCACCCTCCCCTGGCAACTGAAAGTTTTTACATAAAGCTTCCGAGACACAATCAATAATTCATCCCAAATGCCACAGCGCTGATGATAATTCTCCTGACATGAATTATAAATGGGAGCTTCCTCCCACCCCCCCATGCCTGTGTTTAGACCCCCCCCGTGTCTCCTTCCACTCCCACCACCTCGTTATTCCCCTCTGCTCGTTACCGTGATACCCATGGAAACAGGTGGTTGCCCAGAGGATGCCGGCGAGGATGTGTGGTCCGACTCTCGGCCGACAAACACACAGAGGATTCATTTGTGCGACGGACTAATGACGGCATTTGTGTATTTATTTATCTATTTGGGTCCTCGGTGCCGCCTGGTTAGCGTGACGGACGATGAGCTGGAGGTCGAGTTGACTTGAAATGTGGCGTTTGGGAGAAATCTTTGAGGCATCTGGATTTCCTCCAGCTGCTCTGGTTCTGAAAACCCTTATTAAACATATTATCATCTGAAAACCGCACATTTTCTCCTAATTGTGCATTTGTATTCCGAGTTTATGACTCCAGACAGATCTGTAGTTAATATGTCAGACTGTCTGTGTAAGTGATGGTTAATTACTAGAGTGGGATGTTTTTTTCTTGTGTAAAATTGTAATTGCGGACCCAGAAATCATGAATACTCTAACACTTATATCGTGTTTCTCCCTTGGTTTGCTGCGCTGACAGAATTCCTCTGTTGAAACTGAAGAATCAGCATCTTCCCACATCAATACACACTGTGTCTTATTCTCGGCTCCTGCTACAGTTTTTCTTTCTGTTGCAGAACACTGTCATTTAAATCCACCGCGAGCGAGAGGAGAAAACACAAGTGATGAGCGATATATAAACAAAAATAGTAAAAAAAACGTTTACAGAGTCCTGTTGTGGAAATAATTGGCCTCTTCTGTTTCGGGGTTGGCCATTATGTTTTCAGTCTGACACCAGTCAAAAGCTTCTCTCGCCTCTTGGAATGCAAGGCAGTGGTCACTTGAGGGCGTGTCCCTGATGTTAAAGGGCGGTGTCTTCTGGAGCGCCTCAGGACCAAGGCGGTGGGATGAAGGGGAGAAGCCCCCACAGAGGAAGAGTCTGCTGTGGATCCCTCGCAGCCGATGTGAGCTCTCATTATTTCTCCTCCCCCGATTCCTCCCTCCGAGGCCCCACAGGCGCAGCCGTGATGGACAGGTACATCCTCCGAGGATTCACTGGCATGAAAAAGGAAGAAAATCACCTAAAAAGAAGAGCCCGTCCTCAATCACGTTTCCATTGCTCTGGGATTACTCTCATTTGGAGCTGAGAGGGCGATAAGAAAATATACTTATTGTGTCCAAATTTGAATTTGCATGTCGGTGCACCGCACTGGATGATGCTGTTATAACCCCACTTGCTCTCAAACTGATGATCATCACTGTAAACAGTGGCTCGGCGGCTCCACGTGGGTTGTGGGAGACATTTTGGCTCACGGTGCACAGAACAGCGAGGTAGCTCTGCAGGATCATCAGAATAAGCTGCTTTACAAAAACCGTGATTAAATCATGAGAGTAACCAAATGGCAGAGCGTGTCACGCAAAAAACCAGCCCTCTGTGTTTTGGATAAGGGGGGAGCACTGGCACAAAAACATGCACAGTCTGCTCTTTGATTTAAATCTGAATATTGTGCGTTTTAGTAGAAGAAGGCACAGAAAGGAAAAGCTGCCTCTGCCAGGGAGTTGCACCCCGGTGTTATCCTGTCTGTGTTTACTGACAGTGTTATTAGAGTTTGGCCGGACGGTGCCAAACTAGAAATATGTGTGTTTGTTACCATCTTGTGCATCCCGACACCTTGTTGCTCAGCTGAATCTGCTGGAGACATGAATCACGGCCGTGTTTTCTGTGGTGTTTTGTTGCGAAGGAGCTTGTGTCAAGGACAGTTAGAAAAGCAGACATTATAGAAAGTCACATTATTTTGTTTGAAAACACATTTTGAAAACTTGCTTCTCTTTCATTTTGAGCTTGAGAGAAAAAGGGGAGAAACATTTTGAAATGTTATGACTTTTTAGATTTTCTTTCAGTGCACATGTCTTTAATGGAGACAAACAGGCAGTAACCGTACATGTGAGTGGAAGGGAAACACAAACTCAGGGCAGCTTTACCAGGCTTTGGTCGGGTTCAGACACAAACATCAGAATAGCTCTGTTGGTCTATTGTTTATTTGAATTGATTGATTGATTGAATTATCACCACTGTCAAGCAGGTCATGTTTTAAACCCTGTCCTTTTTACGTGTGTTCATGAAACTTGGTGGAAGGATGTGGAATGGTTCAAGGAAGATTCCATTGAATTTGTTTTTTCTCTCTGAATATTAGTCACCTACAAATGTCACTTTTTGTAGGTGACTAATATCTGAGTGTGTGACATTTGGTGCAGTGTGATGAAAGTTAAGAGGACTGTATGGCCTTGGTTGGTATGAGCTCTTCTGAGTGCTGCTTTAGTTTCTCATGAAAACAAATGGTTTGGTTTTGTCCAAGCACAGCACTGGTTTATTTACTGGGGTCAGGATATTGATATTTCCCAGCCCTGCCTACAAGAGAAGAAGGTATTTCAGAATTACCTTTCAATTCAAGATATTCACATTTGAATTGCTATTTGTTAGATGGTGAAAGTTTGAGTCAGCACTCTCAGTAATTTCTGCACCTCTGACATTACTACATATCACATTCTTTGTAACATTCGTAGCGTATAAGTGGCTCGAGTCGTGACAGAGCTCAGCTTTCAGTCCGAACTCACTGAAGTCAACTCGGCTGACATGTCCTTGAGCAAACACCTGAAACTCCACCAGCTCCAGAGAGGCTGCAGCGAGGCTGACACCAGGCTCCCACCTCTGGGGTTAAAAGTGCAGATGTTCCCCTCAGGCACCAGGGAGGAATCAAAACAGAACAAAGTGAGACCTGCAACCAAAGCACTCTGCAGGGATTTAACTGCAGATGAGCACAAACTGCACAATGTTATCTTGATTAAACAAAGACCCTGAATAACCTTCTTTTTTTTGCCATGACTGCCCTGCAGGTGAGGTAGAGCAAATAAATGCAGGATTATCAAACACGCACACACACTGACCGAAAAGGACTCTGCCAGAGATGCATGACCACAGCAGTGAAAATAACCACTTTGCTCGATTGGAGCATTGGCAGAACTTTATATTGCGTTGGTTAAAATGTGTCCTTGCTTTTTGTACAGTCCAGTTCATCAACAGGAGAACACACACACATTGGAAGTCTCTGTTGGATTCCCTGCTCTCTGATTCCTTCCATCCAGAAGCTGTAACCTGGAAATGAGACTGAACAAGTGTGATATGGACGACAGACTGATTTTAGCAGCACGCTCCAGCCCACTTACCTTTTTAGATCTTTATAATCCTCCCTCCTCTTCCTCCTCCTCCTCCTCCTCTTCTTCCTCCTCCTCCTCCCATCTGTCAGATTCTGCATCACCACGGTCCCCACCACTTCATTGTTTCCGTCTTTTTCTTCCCTTCATACTCTCATCAAGTTCCTCTTCCTCCTGCCAGCTGTCACCTTCTCACTTTCCCTTTCTCACCTCTGTTCCCTCTCGGTTAGAAATTATTGTGTTGTTTTTTTCCCGGCGGCTGCGGGTGTTCAGCGTGGCGCATGGTAATTCGATGCGGGTGATAAAAAGCTAGCAGGCTTATTGCGTGGTGTCGGGTAACTTGCCAGGTGTTGGAAAATGCCCCCCCGCAGCCGCCACTAAACTGATGCCCTCCTCAGTGCTTCTGTTCATTTATATCCCTGCAGGTAGTAATGATGCCCAGGCCTTGTGTGGTCGGCGGGGCTGGACGGCCCGTTGTGTAGCTGGAGGTGAAACTTTCCATGTGTGAGGCCACACTATCCAAGTAGTTAAAATGAACAATAGATCTTCTTTATTTGCAATAGAAATAATTGAAGGGAACATAGAAAAGGTGGTCAAAAGTAATATGTTTAATAAACAAACCTCCACCTCGTATTTACTATTGTAACCATGGCGACAAAGGTCTGCTGTGCTGGGCTGGCACTAGCCTGCGGGTCCAACTACTGCTGCCATGACAACGAAGGTTGTGCCAATGTAAATTCTAGTGATTTTAATTAATAGATATTGGTAAATACCTTTTTGAAAGTAAAATGTGTTCAACTTCCATTATAAGGTGCTCTGTAAAAAACATTTAGTGTTTTAATATTTCATCATTCTGCTGGGATTTTGCTGACCCCTGACGAGTTACACAACTTTCACTTTGGTCGTTGTGCGTTCAGTAATATGTGTTTATTTATTTTTGTTGAGGAAATTGTAACATTATCAATGCTGCAAGGTTCCAGACCACGACCCCGCATTAGTCAGATATGCAGCTAGTCTTGTAAGTAACAGTTTAATTTGATCAGTGTGAGTTCATGGTGATATTTGTTTTTGCTGCTGTGGGTTCTGTGTCAGCCAAACTCCTGTTTCACTTTCCTCTCCCTGTAGCTGCACTTCTCGCTGCTCACACTTTGATCAACGCAACCCACGGAACAATCCGTTTAGCCGACACCGCGTTCCGAAGATGAAGCGGTGTGTACCTGATTATTTAAAGAAAAATAAATTAAGGAGGCGAGAGGAGGAAGCCGGCGGTGGAGCCGGCGAGAAGGTCCCGACTCAGACATGACTGATGATGAGGGTCCAGGCGCAGGCGGCGAGCGACTGAGGAAGAAAAAGCACCGCTCTGAACGAATCTGAAAGCTGTGCTGTGTGTGTGTGTGTGTGTGTGTGTGTGTGTGTGTGTGTGTGTGTGTGTGTGTGTGTGTGTGTGTGTGTTGTCAGCAGTGTGGCCCTTCGCTCATTGCAGGCAGAGCTAAACTTGTTACCGGGTCAACACAGTTTAAGCTTGAAACTTTTCCCACCGCTTCTCAGCCGCTATAAGAGAGTAATGGCTCGATGGAGGGGAATGAAAAGGTGAACTTCAACACTGCCAGTGAAGGAGTGGAAGAGGAACTCCTGTTCACACAGAAACAAAGGGAGCAGCCGAGTGGAAAAGTGAGTCTGGAGCCATGAACAAACCGTGTGGATGTGGTAAATTGATGTCGGACAATCCAATGACACTTCCAGTTTATTGATCTACCTTACAGATGGGGTGTTTTTGTAGAGATTAAGGCAAATTGGTTTTCCACTGTGAAGCTTTTGCTGCTAGATCCCCGTCAGAAAGGGCTCCCAGCAACAGAAAGTGAAAGCAGGGAAAAGTACAGTGTATGTGTGTGTGTGTGTGTGTGTGTGTGTGTGTGCACGCCTCGGCCCCCATGCTGTGGAACCATCCGCCCGTCCTGCAATTACCAGTAGAGCCAGCGCCCATAGCTACCTGCTCGTCATCCCAGTGCCAGACAGACTCCTGGACAAAGCACATCCAGCAGCTCCTGCCAGAAACCGCATTATGGAGATTAGAGTGAAAGATTGACAATGAGCGGCAGAGGGAGGTGGAAGGAGACGGAGATGGAGTCGATGAGGAGCAACCAGGCTTCAGGGGGGAGGAGGAAAAATTAGTTTGCTTCTGGGTGCTCCCCTAAGGCTGGAGGATAGAAGGGGAGAGGAAGATGGAGGGATTGGGTGAGGGATGAAGAGGGAAAGACAGACAGAGGAGGGGGGAGGGACAGAGAGATTATCTTTCATTGACAAGTCGAGCTTCCACAGAGGTCATTTCTGAAAATGGATTAACAACAATAATCACTGATGTCATTTAAAAAGCAAACTTTCTCTCAGATTACCAGATTTTCTTGAACATCTCTTAAATTTAAAGGTGTGATGTCTAAACTTGTAGCTTAATTTTTTACTAGAATTTGATTTATCTCTGTAATTATGATTAGATTTACTTTTTAAATGTCCCTCCTTTTTTTAAGGATCACAATTATGCACGATGAAGACGGACAGAGAAAGGGCGAGCGAGTGGCTTAGGGAGTGAGAGGACACCAGGACTTGGATTTGACACCAAGACAAATACAGTTTGGGACCGGGGTCAAGTATTTGATGGGGAAGGGGGAAGGGGACAAAGACGGGAACCGACAGGCTAATTGCAGGACACTGAAATATAAGCATAAGAAAGACGGATGAAAAAAGGAACAGAAACTTGACTTAACGGAGATGGAGAGAAGACGTGGAGAATGAGGAGTGACATCGCTGCTGTTCATATTGCGGTGGGGGGGGTGCGTTCACTCAGCAAAGGCCTCCTCTGTGGCCTTTGTGATGAAGGAGAGTGGTTTCACTGCAGTCGGGGGTGCGGAGGATAGCAGGCTAATGGCCGGACTGGGCCTGTGTCAGCCTAAATGGCAACAATCAATAATCCCTTCAGTTTCGCCCTGAGAGGCTCGGAGCCGGAGCCGCACCGATGCACCCGGTGCTGAGATTTGTGTCTGTGTGGCTTTTCTTTATGTGCCGCATAAATATTTCCTTCATGTTTAAAGCCACTGGTTCCCAGCCTGCGGTCCAGGACCCCGTGGGTCATGAGCTGGATATGAAGGGTTGTTAGATGTTTCACCGGATATAAAAGAATAAGTTTTTGTTTTATTTGCTGGTTTTATCGCCTCAGGTGTCGGGAAGTTCTGCAAAAACAGAATGTGAGAATGAGAAAGTTTTAAAAGAGTTAGTGTAAAGTTGAGTTTATAAGGTGACTAGAATAATAGAACTTTACTTTTTTCACCTGTATATTAAACTGCTTTATCACTGTTAACTAGTTGCTCATTAACTTGAATAGTAGCAGCATATTGACTCATTCTTAGTCATTTAGAAAGCGTTTCATGCATGACCGTATTCTAACTATTGAGTTTTCCTACAATAACTTTCCATTAGTCCGTATTGATGGGAAGTTGTGCATGAACTACAATGGTAAGAGTTATTCTCCCTTAATAAAACAAATAAATACAATTCATTAAGTATTGATAACATCCAACTAAGGGGCTTTCACATCTACCTCGTTTCATCTGGACTTTTAACTTTAGTCCGAAACAAAAAACAAACTAAAATTCTTTAGTGAGCTCCATAAATTACAATGTGAAACAAAACCTAAACAGATGAAATATAAACAATGCAACAAAATGAAAATGCCCTAATTCACCAGTAGTTTGGTACTAGCTAAGAAATACTACTACTGCATGTTTAATAAGTTGCATAAATCATCTTGTTTCTCTAGAGGATATTTGAGGATTGCTACCCCGCCCAGTGCAGCATCAGTTCCATCCCTGCAGTCAGACCTTTACTGGCAAATAAATAACTCTGGCCCATTCTCTTTTATGTTCTTCACTTCCTCTTGTGTGCAGAATGATGCGGCGTTGAGTTCAGTTTGTAGAGAAGGATGCCAAGCTGTGCATATGGCATTAAAAAGCCAAAGTGAAACCAGTGACCGGCCACACCGGCAGCAAAGCTCCAGACTGGACAGCAGAGTGTTTTGAGAAGGCCAACACACTGACACACTCACACACACAGTGAGGACTTTGTGAGCCTGCTGGCACAGGCAGGCTTCCCGGTACAACTTGTTTCCACCCCGGCAAGAACAGTGTGGCTGTTGTGTGTGTGTGTGTGTGTGTGTATGTGCGTGTGTGTGTGTGTGTGTATGGCTGCAGCATTGTGTGGATGCAGGCATGCAGTCAGCGGTCACACTGGATTGTATTCATTAAAGAGACGTGGTTGAAGACCATCACTCAGTGGTGTTTACTGTCAGAGGAAGAAGAGTTATGTCCTGAACTGGGAACACTGGACTTAGAGTCACACTGGAGTCAGAGAAAGAGCAAAGATATAAATTATCTAATGGGACATAATGGTGGTTTTTTCCAACACCTAACATTAACCTAAAGTATCCTGGATATGAATGCCAACATCTTTCAAGTGTCACCCTATTTGTATGTCATCTAATATCTAATTCAACCAAACATATATGTTATAAATATGTAGATTTGACATGTAACGTTTACTTTGACAATTGTATAGTTTTTTCCTCGTCCTCCTCATCCTCCCACTAACATGGAGGAGACACAGTCCTTCTTTATTCATAGTTTAAGCTTTGAATCAACAGGAGTCCTTATTTGAAGCTGCAGGAAGAGGAAATATAATTTGAAATAATGCAAATCCATATGTAGATGCTGAAGATTTCTAAATGCTGATCTGAAGGAGGAACAAGAACCATTAACACCATCCAAACAAAGTTTACTGATGTGGAAACACAAAGAAGGCTTTGCTCCACTGTCCTGCAGCAGTTGTGGGCACATTATAAAAACATCTAAAGTAACTGGAGCTTCCCTGAAGCCACAGACAAACACACACAAAAACACACACACACGTTTTTTATTTTCTAGAGAGAAACCAAGCGGCCATGCTTCCCTGGCAGTTTAATATATCACTTCCTCCTTCCGGCTTTTTCAATATCACTTGGTTCTTTTGGTTTTAAAAGGGTCTCGAGCTCATTTTCTGCTGCACTGAGGGATGTTTAACGGCAAAAGCCCAAACAGTTTTTTTTTCTACTCTTCGGTCTGTTGGGTTGAGCCTGAATCCCAGAAATGTAAAATCATTCCGTTGCAGAAAGTTTCATGGACCATGGAGAGTTGTTCTCTCTTTGTGCCCGAGTGAAAGCAACAGCATTGATCTGGCTCCCCTGGTGTCTGCACTGCACAAGTTGTTGTCAGAGGCTGAGGCACAGGGGTGATGCTGTGGTTTATAAACACAGATACACACACACAGACACACACACACAAAGCCACATATATAGACATACTGTACACTGTACTGCTTACTTCCCACTCGCACACTGTCATGAACTCAGATTCACTTTCTGACTTCATATTGTCCCTGACAGGACTCGATTTGACTCAGATGAAGACATGATGTGTTTCCCTAGGCTTGTGTGTGTGTGTGTGTGTGAACAGCATGTCATAGTGTGAGTCAGCCAGTATCGTGGCTATACTGGTGCATAGTGATCATATATGTAGAGATATGAAGATTATTCGTTATTCAGTTATATTTGATAGTCATTTATTATATCTGATGCAGTTATTAAGAGGAAGCTGAAACAAAGATTATGTTATGCCGAAAATACTTTGTTTGTTTTGTATTCTCCTCCAAAAAAGTAGTATTTATCATCAATATTTTTCAAATATTTATTCAAATCCAGTTTTCCATTTATGACGTTAGAAACCAAAATGTCATCCCTCGAAAAGAGCTGTGTTTCTCAGTCGATTTCAGGCCTTTATTTCAGAGCTAACACTGATCTGCCTTCAACAACATGTGCTTCTGCTTTCGAGTTCGGAGACAACAGGGAAATGTTTTGGATTTTATTAATACAAGCTTCATTTCAAAATACAACAATCTTTTTGATCATGTTTGTTCAGGTGTGAACAGGAAGCAGATTCTGCAGCAGAGTGTTTAGTTACATGGAAAACACTTCCGGGATGTTACCGACAACACGGTGGAAACTGTTCCCGACCGTGTTAACTTTGCATCCAGCGAGTCGGAGCTGATAAGACCCAATAAGGAAGTGGAGGCAGGTGACTGGGTCATTGTGTCCAAGCATCTCAGTTCCTGCCTGCACAGCAACTGGGAGTTTCCACACTAAATAAAGTGTCAAGCACCGTTTCCCATACTTCTCAGTTTTAGTTTTAGCCAGAGTTTGGCCTCCAGGCTCCAAGTTCAGCCCTGACTCCTTCCCTGCATCTCCCCCCCCTAAATATCAGAGTCAAATAAGGAAAACAGAGAACAAGACAGAAAGCGTCTGTTTGGTTTATCCTCCGTCTCGGTTCTTCAGACCCACGAGCCCCTTTAAAGCGTCTTGACTTTCATCAAAGCGTCGCTCGGCTCATCTGAACATTTTCATTTGTCCTGAGCGGGCGGCTTGGATGCAGCCTCTGCATGACTCAGCACTTTGATGTGAAAAGGCCGTGATATTTCACCTTATACGCCGAAGCAGTCACACGAGGAGGTAATGAGATTTGTGTGGCCCGGGGAAATGAAGAGCTTTCAGGTTTTTCAAAGTCTCAACATCTTGTTTCCGAGTGAGCTGCCCTCCCTCCCTCCCTCTCTCTCTCTCGCTCTTCTCCTCTGTGTTCTCTGTGTATTCACCACCCCCCTCCCTCCCGCTGCTATAGTATGTGCAGCTCAACTAAAAATAGTTGAGTGAGGATTTATTTATGATGGGTTTTTGAGGCGAGCTGAAACTCTTGAATCTCTAAAGACGGTGCGTTCCATCTCTTTTTAACAGCCGCGGCTGCTGGAGGTGGAAAATGCTGCTTTTTCTCTTGCTCTTATAATAATGAAAGTTCATCGGCAAACAGAGATCGGATCATTCGTGGCTGATTTCTTTACATTACTGTCGTCTCAGTATCATTATGTCGCTCTGCCAACTCACTCACAGGTTGATAAGATCATCTGCGTGCAGGTTGAGGCAGGGGAGGAATTTGTTGTGTGTGTGTGTGTCTCTTCACCACGTGTGCCTCTTCACCACGTGTGCGACTTCGACAAAAACTTTCTGCCTCACCTACATGTTAGATTTGGTCTTGATTTCAGGTGCTGGTTCTGATGCAGAATGAAATATGTGTGAAATTAAGTGGAACTTGCTTTACCCTAAAATAGGTTGATATATTATATCAACATATAATATAATAATTGATTTTGAGATTGTGGCGTTACAATAGAAAACATGATGTTTTAAGATATACCCTGAAACAGGATGTGCAAATTTTTGTTTCATGTGCATGTTCATGTTTTGCTGCACTGCTGCCATGCAACTGATTTATTGATTGATTGATTGATTGATTGATTGATTGATTGATTGATTGGATAACTGCATGAACGAGCAGGTGTACAGGTGTGTGTTTTCCAAATGATCACGGAGAAATCCGATTTTATAGACGTCACAGATGAAAAGTCGTTGGTTCAGGAACAAGTCATTTTCCCAAGATGAAAAGTCATTTCAGTGCTCGTGGAGAAAATCAGGATAAATATTCTCCTCTGGAACTTCGTTACACAGCAGCTTCACTCTGAGCAATGAGTCGCACTCTGGTCATTTTTCATTTTGTGGTGTCAAGTTTTAAAATCACAGCTTTAATTTGCTGCGTTTGGTGGAATGAGGTTCGAGCAAATCATTTTTCATGTGCAGGATTGGGGATAGTTATTAAAACTGAGTCCAGGTCTGGGCTCCATTGTATGTTTGTATGTATTTAACCCAACCCGTCAAGTTTGTATAATTTGTAATATTCTTTCCACGGCAGTTAATAAAACAATTACTCAAACGGCAACTTTAAACTGCCACTACCGTTTTACTTGTTCTCCCTTCTGCACCAAAGGTTTATGAATCACAAACAGAGACAGAAATCACTCAGTGTGAGGGGGTTTCCTAATGATGACACTGTTTCACGAGTGGAGAATGGATTAGTTACATTTACATGCTGATATGCTTCGGAGTCGGGGATGTTAATAACGCCGAGGAGGCCGAGGAGCACGGTGACACTGACGAGAGACAAAGCAACAGTGAATTTACATCACAGCTTCTTACCACTTCTTCTCCTTTTCACCTCTCAATCTCTCCCCCCTTCCCCAGGCCCTTGACCTTAATAGCGGCCTCTTTCCCGATTGACTGGGAGATGTATAATCCAATAAGCACAGCATCCTGCCTGGCACCATCACGTACACACACACTCCTCAGGCTGATGGGCGAGCTCTTTTTTAGCCATCTTATGCTAAAGTGCTGCACGTGAGGAAAAAGCTCTGCGGGGGAGCAGAGATGATTCTGCAAAACCCGTGTACAATCCTTGTGGCGTTCGAACTCGTGCAAGGAGCCGAGCAGGAAGTCGTCTTTGCCTCATATGCTCGTGCTTCCTGCCTGGGAAGGGGGGGGGCTGGCTGTTTGTCCAACCTCTGGCCTGTGTTCCTCTGTGTTTGCCCCCTGTTGGTTGAGGAAACTCCTGACCTCACAGAGCCCTCGACCATCTCTCCACGTTAGGGTTGTTTCTCTCGGCTTGTCGGAGTCTTTCGGGATCAGCTGTGTCGTCTGATACAGCCCCCCCCCCATCCCCCAGCTGCAGAGGGATAATGACTTCTTTCTTTTTCCTCTCTGTTATTAACCCATTTTGCTTCACGGATTTCTCCAAAAAGCCCCAATTATCTAGTAGATTATTTATTAAGAGCAGACTTTAGAGTTTTTCCTGTTTGTCACAATCCCTATTTCGTTGTTTATGGATATAAAAGGTTTGCAAAGTTATAAAAGGCCAAAAACGTCACATTACGATATCCTACATTTGCATAATGCACATCTAGCGTCTTGTTTGACATGCCCCCTCACCAAGTCAGATAAAGGGAGAGGAGGTGTTTCAGACAGAGGCTGAAAAGAGGAGCTGCAGCAATTGAAAGTAATGTATTTTCTGAACATTAGACCATGTTAACCTTTTCAATTAATAAAACAATAATTTGTCGCCTTTTAAAAAAATCATACAAGGTAGATGCAGTGTGGATTAACTCAGCTGGAGCTCGAGCTCCATCACAGCATCTCTGGCTGCTCTGCCAGATCTGCATTAATGTCTTATTACCACAAACGCCCCTCGGCCTCACAGTCGTCTGTCTGGGAGCAGACAGAGAATCGCTGGTCAATGTGAAATCAGAGGAAAGTGCAGATACGAGGTGATATGAGGCCAGAGGAGAATCTGGATCAGGGAGAAGAACCCAGATCTTCACGTTCTATCTCACATGTGCATGTTTCTCCTGATGCTCACGGCAGCTCAGCAGCAGAACAGGTCTCTGGTGGGTTGTTCTTGACACACATGAATTCAAGATCAAGCTAAAAAGCTCTGGGTTGTTTTCTAAGGATGCTGGCTGTGGAGGTGGCGTATAGGTTTTTGTCTTCCCATTACTGACAACATCTTCCCCATCGTGAGCGGGAGCTGGCAGAGACGAGCAGCTCCACACACAAACAACCTTGTCTGATGTGCTTTCATAAGAGGGGGAAAAAAAAACAAAAACAAGAGTGAAGGGCTTTTCCACGTCCATATCATAAAACTTACCGTTTGTTTTTTACTGAAAGCATTTTCTATTTGCAGAGCTGACTTAGCAGCAGCACTGAGCCCGGAACCTTTTGTGCTGTGAGAAAGAAAAACACCACAGTGGGACGTTGGTTCAAAAGCTTCAAAAGAGCAGGGCTGTGTGTGTGTGTGTCTGTGTGTGTGTGAAACCACCGATATCTCAATGCTGCAGTATAATCACCAGATGCATTATTAAAACCTGCCCCGCCTAATTTCAACTAATCTGGCCTGAATTGGCCAGGTACACAAGGGAATTGATTTGTTGAGCCTGGGAGCCTTCCAATAAATTGCAATGCTAATGGCGCTGCTGAACGAGGCTCCCGGCCCTGATAGAGGCAGATTTAATGGAGATATTTCACACAGAATCATTTATCAGCGACTGACAGGCAGCGAGCAAGACCCCAACCCCCCAACAAAATTACACACACACACATGCACTCACACCTTAATAGACATGGGCCACGTCCCCTCTTGTCAGTGCTTCATCCATGACCCAACAGCTGTATCTGCCCGCTGCAGATTAATTTAAACTCAGTTTGTTATGAATTTAAAAAAAAAGGCTCATATTTACATCAGGATGGAGCAGAGTTAATTTTGGGCGCTACTGAAGCGTGATGGTAGACGGACAGAGAATAAATAAGGCTGTGAGATTTTGTATTTTTTATGCTTGAGATGATGCTGGTGAAGCAAATCATAGATCACTGATAAAATCTGACAATACAACCCCCCACCCCCCCACTCACCCCCACCCCCCAAAAAAATGATTGTGGCTTAACACAGGGAGCCATTGTTATGCAGGCGTGTGCTTGTGTTGGCTGCATCAATAGTGTTTCCCAGCCTAGCAATTTGTAATGCTTTTGTGTTTTGTACAATCTTTGAGAAATCTCCATGATGACTTTTTTTTACCACTCCCGCAATTCAAAGAATAAAGTAGTGTGTAATGTGATCTATAAACACAGTGAGGTTACTTAATGTAACCCCAACTCTATGAGCGTCCTACAGCTAGAACCTGCACACTAAGAAGTTGTTTCTCCTTCTATCCAGAAATTAATCCAAGATATTCTGCATATGAACGATCTTGTGCATTTGGATGTACGGTATATAATTAATGTAACAACTTCCTGCAAAATACTGGACCTGGGCTGACACTTATAGTAATGAGCTGTCTGGAGTTGGATGTTAAATTTAACCAGCGCACAGTAATTGATAACCAAACATCAGCTTAATGCAGAGAGAACACGCCACACAGCAATAAATGGGTCTTTAAAAAACGCCCTCGATAAAGTATATTTAGATTTTGATACATGCACTTTAGCATTGAACGTAAAAATCCCCACTTTTAAATAATGAATGTGCCAAAGCTAAATGGTTTCTTAGGAAAAGAAAAAGGAAAGATATTTATAGCCAGTCCCAGCATGGCCTATTTTACTTTCAGCATAGTCAACCGTAGCATTTCTCAAAATATGATTCATAAGCTATAACATAAGGTGGAATCTAAATAAGAAAAATAGGTGCTCTGGAATAAAATACCGGCTTTAGTAATGATAAAAAAGGAATTAAAACCTGGAATCAAATTGTATAAAAGCCAAAATAACATGTAGACATCCTTTGGATAATCAGAGTGGCTGGTGTGAAGGTTTTGAGATCCAGAGGTCAAAGGTCAGATTCCATTCAGGCCTGGAAGTGGGCTCTGAATCCGTCAGCATCGTTACTCCTGAGGATCTTCATCGTCCTCATCGTGACCTCACCTGCCTACAGCCTCCTCTTCCTCCTGTCTTCATCTCATCTGTCCGTTAATGCCGCTCCCCGGGGACACGGCTGCCCTGTGTCTCGCACCCTCCCTCCATCTCCCCTCTCTGCCTCCTTTGTCCCCTCTCCCCCACCCCCCCCACACCCCAGACTCCATCTATTCCTGGAACTGGCGATTTTAATGAAGAGCCCGGTCACTGCACGAATGACCTCTCCCATCAGGGGTGTCCACTCGCTGTCCCCCCCCGTGTGCGTGTTCATCTCTCGTTCAGATTGGATCTCGAGCCGGCTGCTTACTCTTCTTACTTTACCACAATGTCCTTGTCTTTTGAACCTGGGTCCTTCGCTGTTAAAAGTTATTTTGCGATAATTATCTTTATCGTTTGATGGCCAAGCCCTCGCGCTAACAGAGGCAACCACAAGACTTATTAGAGGAAGATCTCAGAACTCCTCCTCGGCTTGTTCTTCTCCTTAGACCCTGAAGTTAAAACATCAATAGCTGCCATATTCCTGGTGATTTCATGCTTAACAGACCCGAGGGGCCGGGGGGGCATCCGACCCCTAACACCTGCCTCACATCCTCTTTGTTCGTCTTGTGAAGTTTGCCGGGGCAGCAGCTCCACGTTTCATCCCACAGTGGCGGGGATTTGGCGATCCCGCTGTCAAGGTAATGCCCTGTAATTGGTCTTTCTAATTCTCTGTGATAATGAGGCCGGGAGTGGAAGGCCGAGGCGACGCTGCTGTATTTACCTGCAGGTCCAGAGAATGAGTGCACGTGATGCTAATCACAGGCTGCCAGGTGGAGCCTTTAATGAGCCCGGGAAGGGATTTGTTCTCACCTTCGACTCAGCGTTGGCAATCTTGTAATGATTATTAGTTCATTACAACATTGTTGTGTCCGGAGCAATAGAGGTTTCTGCTCCGGTTAACTACTTAAGTAAATTACGCTACATTTATATATTTATATTTTGATAAAGCCATTAGCCACAGCACCGGTACCATTTATCCAATTTGAGCAGAGCATGTTTTAAAGACTAAACTACATGAGAAATTATTATTTCACATTAAGGCTGTTGGGGGATCTATAGGAAATGTAAGGGCAACATGCAGAGATATCCTCTGGGGATCGTGATCATACATATTCAAAGATTTGGCATCTCCTCCACGGAGGCACGATGATAGTGTGGCTCAAAATGACCAAATCAAAACAAAGACTTGATTGAGACTTGAGGAAGTCTTTTACCGTTTCCCACAATTCAACAGTTGCAGTCTCTCTTGGTTTCTTTGCTCTGAGGAGGCGAGAGAAGAACTCTGACAGAGACAGAGACATTTCGATCTGTCCCAGCTCTCAGGCAGGAGAAGGACAGGGGACTGACGGGCGTCTCAGTGGTGTCCTGCCCTCTGATCAACATATGCTCTGCTACAGTTTTACAATAAAGACACGTGTGCACACATGCAAGCTCACACATATTAGGCACGAAAGACATGTACACGCTCGGATGCACATGCTCAGTCGCTCAAAAAAATGCATGTTAATAACCGTGCTCAATCCTGTGCTTTCTCTCTCTCTCTCTCTCTCTTTGTGGAAGTGTCTCTCTTTCACTTTGCATTTGTCTAGTGATGCCAGGCTCACACCGAACATGACACAGTCACACTAAGAAATAAATGAAGAGTGAAAATCTCCACGTTTCTGTCCAGTACACATGTGATTTGCAGGATCTGCAGGGTTGAGTATCTTTGGAATCAAACCACTGATCTTCTGGTTTGTGGGCGACCCTCTCGGCTCATTATTAGTTTTCTAAGCTTCTCTTGAATCAAACAATTTGCTTGAATACGTTTGATACCTCTGTATAAAATCTTACATGGTGACTTGAAACGTTATGGTTCAATCTCCTAAAACCACAGCTGTCCCTGGAGAAACCCCCCTAATCTCCCAGCTCCTCTCCCACCACAGTGTCTCTGTCATGCGTGATTCACTCCATTATGTCACATCCAATAGTTCTGGGCTCAGACAGCCTGACCGGCCCTGAGCCCCCCTTTTGTTTTACACACAAGCAGCAGCTCTTGTCGAGGCATCAGAGGCGGCTTTATTAAGTCCATCACTTAAATACTGATTAGATTGGACACCCTGGGATCTTTGTGATTACAAGGACACGGAGCAGGTATCCCATCGCCGTGCGTGTGCATGAATGAATTTGCGCTGCCTCTTTATTCATTGGCGCGTGCGAGAATGTGATTTGTGACGCTCCTCTCGGGTTCGGGATGAATAGAAATATCTCCCTGAGAAGTAATAACCTCAGGCTTAGACACAACACAGTGGCGGCATTTGTGTTCCTTTCGTTTTATTTATTTATTTCATTTTGTCCCTGAGAAAGGGAGCCATTGTGTGTGCAGGCCCATAAAGTGGAAATCAATGACAGGCTGTAATTCGCAGCCGCAGGAAAAAGATCCCATTGGATCAATCTTCTTTGTTGGAGTCCAGACGTAAAGAAGACCCGAGCGCTGGTTAGTTCCCGGCCTCTGATTATTTAACACATTTCTTAAAACGTGTTAACATTTATTCATAATGCATGAACATGTGTAGGAGCTGTTAAAAGGTACAATGAGCAGAAGGGCATAATCTGCAGCTTTTATGCAAAACGGGAGAAGATACATAAAAAGGATGTGTTTATTATACTGTATTTAAGTGTCAGACCTTAGTAGTTTTTTTATGTAGTTAGCCTTGATGATTTTAAAGTATCTCTCAATAAAAATTTGCTTTGGATCCTTTGAATTTGACTTTTATGCTTGTCTGCGTATTTTGGGGATAATATATTTTCCTTTGGTTTTAGCTCCAGCTTTAAAGTGAAAGTTGGAATAAAAAATATCGGATTTCGACAAATACCTTTTAATGAGCTCACTTCAGTATTTGTCTGCAAACTTAAATACTGCTATTATCCTAGAAGTGTATTGTGTATCTCCATGAGCTTTTTGTGATCACAACACAAAAGCTTTGACGGCACTTTATAGCAAGATTGTGAAATAATGATTTGGTTTGTCAGTTACCGTTTCAAAGGCATAAACAAACCTCTGCAACATTTACCAGAATAAAATCGCTCACAGCAAAAAAAACTCATCCTTCCAAACGTGCATCACAAAATCCATATCCGTCCTTTTGTGTGTCACAGTTTTCCCTCTGGATCCCTGTTCATCCACCACAGCAAAGTTTCTTTTTAAATGTTTCATGTGCTCCAGGTTTCCCTGTAGCTGTGAACTGTAGTCTTGTCCCACATGTGCACGAGGATACGACCACATGTCCTTGGAGCACGCCATCGAGAGCAGAGTTCAGCCGCACTTCTTCTATCTCCTTGTTGTCGCTCCTTGTCACAGAGATGGTCATCTGCCGTCCTGTCCTAACCCCCCCGGGTCCTCGATGTGCCATCCTCCTGCCACGTGAGGTGACGGCTGTTTGTTGACAGCTGGTTCTCTAATGGTCGGACTCACACGGGAGCCCAAAATTTGTGTTTGTGTCCCGTGAACGTCCCACTGCAGCTGACAGGACTCGCAGGCCGGCTGACTCACAGCGGCTCCCCCGGGGCCTCATAGGTTCTTAACCCACTTTCTGCAAATACAAACGGGTTTATGCTCCTGCTGAGAAGTCGGAGGAGGTTATTTTCAGAGATGTTCCACGCCGTTATCGCTCATCTTTACTGTTTTGAGTATGAAACACTCCTCGTATCTGAGTAAACTAGCTTCAGTTACACTGGATTCTACATGAAACCCGAAGACACAGCGACAAGAAGCCTCATCCGACTGCATGCCATCCATCTGTTCGCTCCAGACACTCGTATCTTCACAGCTAGAGGTGTTACCTGCTGCACACATTTACATTTGGCAACATATTTGTGTATTTAGATATTTGGACAGTATTCAGGGGACTGAATACACTGCAACTACAGATGGACAATAATATGCTGCAGAGAAGGATCCAAGCAAGACGCATCGTTTTCAGGGTGTTGAAACACTTTTCTTTAAACTGCCGGATCAAGGCTAATTCTTGTGTCGCCTCACGGAAGCATCTGAAAAGCATTTCTGGCGAAGTGCATCACAATACACTCAAAAGTGAAGTGTGTTGTATTTACAAGCTACGAGAAAACTCCCTGCGTCATTTGTCTTTGTGGAACTAGTTGGACTCATTCCTCCTCCTCCTCCTCCTCCTCCTCCTCCTCCTCCTCCTCCTCCTCCCTCCTCCTCCTCCTCCTCCTCCTCCTCCTCCTCCTCCTGCACGTCGACTCCCTCTCAGGTCTCGTGTTGACTCAGGATTTACTCATAAATGACCATCTAAATGAGCTATAATAGCGGAATAATCTCTGTGACCCATTAGAGTAATACAGCAATAAAACAAACAGACGCACATAACCACACACACACACACACACACACACACACACAGACACACAGAGTTACACGCACAGTTAATTGATTTGCTGGGGTTATTTGTTTTGTTGCACGCTTATTTAAAAGGAGGGGATGTTAAGTGTGCATGTGAAGCCTGCTGATGATTATGGCGTTGAGTTGCTGCATGTGTTTCACGGAATGCCTCGGTAACTGTGTAATGGTATTTTCGTGTTTGGCTAAATAACGGAGATGGAAAACAAAAAAACCTTAAGATTAAACTGGGAGCGATAAAAGTGTCGCACAACCGCAGCGATGGCTTTACTCACTCCGATGTTCTGGGAGATTATGCAACCAGGGTTTACGCTCTCTGTGAGATGGAGACATTTCTTCAGCTCTTTGTAGAGCAGCTCCACAGTGACTGGTTTTCATAGAGTGATGTAACTGGAGAAGAAGGAAACGACAGATCTTCAAAACAAACGGACTAAAACTAATGACAGAATTTATCTTTACATCTGAGTCCAACTGAACCTGAGAAAGGAATTTGAGATTTTGTGTCTGAAGAATGTTTTCAGGGGGCGCGTGCACACTCTGTATGAAGTTGAATGAAGTTATGAATTTAAGAATATGAGATTTTCCAAGTGCCTAACTTTCCATGCATTCAAGTACACAATCCCTATTTAATGGAAACCAGCATTTTAAATGGGGATAACATCAGGAAACAGAGCTTTTTCTCAATGTCACCTTTTAGCCAGAGATCCCCTCATCGCCAAACAACAACCTGAGCGGCCGGCAGATCCCCCCCCCAGGACCCCCGCAGGCCAAAGCCCATGATGCTGGTGGTTTGCCTGTATGCAACATTAATGCCCTCTACCAGCCGGATTAGGGTTTAAATGATGGTTTGAACTCTCTGTGGCTGTTTTCAGATGTTTTTCACTTTGCTCTACAAAACTTCTGTAGCATCAGAGCCATTTGTCCAAACAGACAAATGTTGTGTCAACTTTGCTGCATCGAGAGAAACAAATCAATATTTCAGTATTTGTGTGGCGCTGCGAAGACACACACACGTTTTAGTTTGGATCCTCCGAAAGAAACACGATATGTTATTTTGTTCCTGTCTGTTGTGACCTACATTAGACGGAGCATTCGCCGTTTTGCTGAATGTTTTGTAGATTTGAGGCGGGAAGATCCAATTAGCCGTTTTTTTAGCAAACTCCAAATTTAATGGCTTTCCCTAAGTTTTAGCTCCAACTTTCTCAGATTTAACCCAACACCACCCGCTAGACAATTTAGTTCAGTAACCAAAAATGACTCCCGATTCTATGTTATGATGTTCTGACAGCCCCGGCAGGGGGGAGATTTGGTTTCTCAGTTTTACATGACCTGAGATACGATGCCGTGTCAAAATAAAAGCATCCCCTGGCTGACATGTGGCTCGTCCTGCCTCAGGCTCACACACTCACCTGAGAGGCTTTCCCATCCCTGCACTTCTCAGCGTTCTAGTCATGCACAGATGTGATTTTAAGGTAAATCACTTTTTAAATGCATCCTTTAAACTCGCCGTCTGTGGGGTTTGCCTTTATGCTAAATAATGGGCCTACCTGTAGGTCTCTGTCAGTTCAGGCTCATTAATTAAGACTCCAGTCAGATGATCATGTTTCTCCGATGTTAATCACCATGGTGACGGGAAACGAGAACAAGCCACCGACCTGCAGCTGAGGAGGGAACCGCATTTTAAAGTAATGACTTAATTAATTACCGTAGGAAGTTTCTTGCATTGAATGTATCATTAATGGATTTACAGCGGAGCCAGAATGCGACAACTCCTCCTCTTGAGTTGTCTGCGCTGTCTCAGACTCGTCGCGTTCACCTAAATCAAGTCGAAAAATCCCAATGAGCCAGACGCTGTTTTGGTATTAAACCAGAGAGAGAGAGAGAGAGAGGGAAAGAGAGAGAGAGAGCACAAAGACGGCGAGAAGCAGAGTCAAGCTAATGATGGAGCGTAAAACAGACCATCTATGTTTGATGAGCGTTAGCCGAGAGAGCGAAGAGGGAGATGAAACAAAGATGAAAAGCAAGAGGCAGAGCAGTTACACACAGAGGATGGGTTGATTAAGCAGAAGCGATAACAACGTAGACACACACACACACACACACACACACACACACACACACACACACACACACACACACACGAGCAGAGAGGACAAACAAGCCTGTGGGCTGATATTCGCCACGCTTCATTAAACGTGTAAACATCTGCTCTTCTTTCAACTTGCACTATTTTCTGACATCGGCGAAAACTTGAAGATGAATCTCCGGAATTGGGAAATTAGTCAAGAGACGAATTTGCACCTCGACACACTGTCCATCTTATTATGGGATAGATGTGTCCACACACTTCTTTGGTTGAAAATGGTTGAGGAATACTAAGACACAAACGAGACACTGCTCCTGTAATGGCCTCCCCGCCTTCAGAAGAGAGAGCTCTTAACACTGCATGATTCAGTGCCGAGTTTAATTCTGTGCTGATGCTTCTCCTTGTTTCGAATCAACCACCTGACGTTTGTGTAATCTCGCCCCGGTGTAACTATTCCCCCGGTGTGAAGGTGTGTGTGTTCCAGATTCCGTCTTCACAGTCATTAGCGCGTCAGTGCAGCCGCTAATGGAGTGGCTAGCCCGCTGCTTCTCTGCCGGGCCTGGTTAAAAGCTTCTGCAGTTATTAATATCCTCCAACTCTTTGGTTTCTCCGTCTGGTTTGTCTTTGTCCACTCCAATCTTATGGCGTCCTCTCTCTCTCTCTCTCTCTCTCTCTCTCTCTCTCTCTCTCATCTCTCTCTCTCTCTCTCTCTCTCTCTCTCTCTCTCTCTCTCTCTCTCTCTCTCTCTCTCTCTCTCTCTCTCTCCCTCTCTCTCTCATCCATCATTTCAGCAGTTTAACTTTCAGCCTCGTCCACCGTCCGTGTGTTTTTCCTCTCGCGGCCGGGTCGATGGCCGATGCAGTGCAAGCACATGCCGCTGTCGCCGCTCGCTCACCCTGAGATGAATGTTAATCAATGTGATGTGCGGTGGAGAGAAAGCATCAGAACCTCCTGTGTCGTCCTCATTCAGGACGTGCAACATGGTGGTTTCTCGTGCACATTCAGTGAATCAACGCTCCACCACACAGGAGCAGCAGGTCAACGCCACGTCTGCAGGTTATAGAGTGAGTTGGTGGAAGGCTAATAACATCACCATTCAGGTAGTGTAGGATGTTTAATCCTTTATTTAAAATTATAAATTCATTATCTTGGACAAGCAGAGCCTCTTAAACCTCTCCCTGTTGATGCGTTCAAGGACAACCCGGCGTTCCAGCATCTTTCAATGACCGGAGCAAATTCAAAGCATTCAGTGTTTCCAATTATCGTCAACTCGTGAATTCTCATGTGTGTCCCGCTATGAAAGATTTGTAAAGATCATTGTCGATGTTTTGAGATAGAATCCATCATCTATCTATTGAACCTGGCTTGACATATGTATTTTTAAGGAAGTGAATTGTTGAATTCGGTGCGAGTGAGAGACTTTGTAAGTTCAACAGGTGAACCTTTACTTTAACAGTCATTTACTAAGCAATTATCTGAAATAACATCATTTCACTGTGACAAATTTCCACTTTCATCAGCCTTTCTTTTGCAATTTTTCTTATTTTATAGATCCCACAGGAACATAATCTAAAACGTATTAATCATTAATTGCTGACGTGCCCCTCCACCTCGCAGCAGTATCACACTGTAGCTCCGAATGAGGATGACTCACTAGCTACAATCCAAGTCATTTTTATAGGGTATTAAAACACAAGGAAACAAATGGCTGCCTGGACAGCAGGTTACTAATTTAAAACTTTACAGTTCGCCCCGAGGCCACGAATTGCAATTAGTGGTTTATTGCCTCAAACTTGTGAAACCACTATATATGCAGCTGTAAATCCCAGACGGAAAAATATTATCATCTCTTTTGATCATTATGCACCTTTTTACTGTTTCCTCAGAAAAGGCCTTGCCCCTCCGTCACCCTTCCACTTTCTTCTTCCTACTCCCGGCTCATCTTTTGCATCTGTCTCTTCTTCTCCCAGTTGTTTGATCCATTATAGATCAGTGATGTAATGTAATGATTCCTCAGTCCCGATCCAAGGCCCCGTCTCACCTGCTCCCAGCTTTCTAAGTATCCGTCTGAAGAAGATCAATCTGGGCGAGTCAGTCAAACGGCCCCCCAGGGCACCATCCCACCGAAGACACTTGAACCAGGGGGGGACATTTCCCACCGCCGTCTCTTATTTGTCTGAATTTGTCTCCCTTTCCCAGACAATTTCGACCTGGTGTGACTTTATTGAAGAGGCACATCTCTTTTTGATTTGATCTATAATCAGAGCGGAGGTGAGGGCGTGACTGTCATCACACAGCGGGAACAAAGGAGGCCCTTGACTGCTGCAGCATGGCCCGGGTCATTAATGGATGCTAATATCGTCTAAAAAGTCGAGGGAAGGCAAAGTGAGAGCCCAGGAGTCGGCGTCCTGTTTGATGCACACACACCTTTCAGCTTCATTACCCGGCGCCCGCCTGGATCAGTGCTCATGTCTCTGGGCGATTATTAATATCACACTGAGCAGGTTTTACAAAGGTATTAAGAGATTACCGAGGCAGAATAGATCACATTTTACAAGTGCTTGCGGAAAATGGATTTTTTTTTCCTTTCTTTCTCCTTCAGTTTATCCTCTGATCTTCCTCCTGCCGATCGGCGTCATTAGTATAAACTTCAGTGTGACAAAAGCCATTTAGGGCCGTTAATCGGAATTCATCATTCTCTGTCTCTTTTTGTTCTGGGTTTTATTTCTAAGATCGTATTGATCGTGGAATCATTCATCCAAACACAAACCCCCCAAAATCGACTCATTCTGTTCTTCCAGCTTTATTGTGAGGTCTTGTATATCCCAGTGAAGACTCCCCTAGGCCCAAATCTACACTGGGATGAAAGTTGCAATACACAACTGAATCCACAGCCGAAACCACATTATTTATTTATAAGGTGTTCGAGCTCGCGGAGAACGACTTCCTGGTTAAACTTTAACCTTTTATAGCTCTGACCATAGTCATTTGGTCAAAGTATTTTCCTGCCATACTACAGTGATGACGTGATTGGGAAAACAAGAGTCTGTGCAAGAGAGATCAGGGGATGTTGTCTTTGAGAAAAATGTATTTGACATGCACTTTTTGGAGTTGGTTTCCCCTCATTTTCCATCTACTAACATGGAGGAGGCAGTATTCATAACCTCAACTGCAGGCAGCCTCCAGGGTCAGTGATGGAGACACTTTTGCTTCTGCAAGTTTCTTCTGTGAACATCAACATGTATCTGCAGCCATATTTCCGTTTCTTCTTCCTCTCCCTTTGTCTCTTCTTCTGTGTCTTTAGCTGCTTAGTGCTCCGCTCTGCTCACCAGCTTGTCTGTAACTTTGTGAATCTTCAGTTTGATGCTTTCCTCGTAGCAAATGGTGACATGTTGCAGCTTTTGTCACTGAAAATCTTTGGCGGCTGCGGCTGAGAAAAGACATGGACGCCGTCCCAGGACTGAACCCAAGCATTAACGCTGCTGGGACCACAACCAAAACAATTGGCTGAGGGGAACTGGAGTGTTGTGTCACAATTATCTGTGTGCCGCACTATGAGATATCCATTTTGTTGTATTTGATTCATTGTGGATACAAAAATATGATATCATCATCCTTAACATTTTCAATTTCACAGATTTTGAGATTTGAGACTAAAACTGACGGTTGCTATATTTAAACCTGTCTGTCTGTTAAAATATTTAGCATCTTTTAGCTCTGCGAGGTTTTGACCCAGATCTGATGGGAGAAGTGTGATGAGCCCTGTTCTTCACGCTGGTCACCATCACTATAGGGACATAAAAAACAAGAGAGATTCTAATGAGGGATGTCAGGGAAGATGACAACGCAGATGTCAAACAGGAGGCTTATACTGATGTGAGCTGCTGGACACGCGTACCATATAATGTGAGACACAGGAGGAGCTAATGGGCCGCCGCACAGTCAGATGTAATGCAGCATAGAGGACAGGACATCAACCAAATAAAGAGTGAAGCTAATGCAGCGTCACATCAGACAGACGACAAAGGCCAGGATGAGACATGAGGCATCTGAGGGTCACCAGACTGGAAGGAGGCCGAGGGGGAAACTATTGTAATCCTCACCACATCTCGGAGATGTTACCGTTAGATGTATAGTGACCTCCAGCATGGACGTCAGGATTTCACAAAAACTACTGAACGGATTCCTACGTAATTCACAGATCTTGATGGAAAAATATGATTAAGAATAATTTCTTAACAGATTTCAACAAATCTTGGTGAAAGGTTGAGACATGAGTCAAAAAAGAACCAATTTGATTTGGCATGGGTCTGGAGAAAGGTGCAGATCCAGTAATTTAACATTTTATTTTTGACATATTCCCTTGTGTTTCTCAGGGAATATGTCATAGATCTAGATGGAAATTAGGAGACTGATATCTGAGATTGTACAAATTGGTGCAGTTCCAACTTAATTATCCACATCTAGAGGATTTAAATGTCCATAAGGGCCTTGGCAAAGGTTTGCACTCTACTCACACAGAGTTTCCACTAAGACAAAACGTTTCTCTCTGGCATTTTCACTATGTAAGTTGTAAAAATAGAGTTTTATTTAGCTTTGTCTCACATGGTAACAATGCACGCTCCATGCACAGTTGTAGCCTGAGGGCAGAAGTGTGCATCTGCAGCAACACACCAACATGCAGCAGGATGATGCCATCACACCCTGCCGTCTCCCTGATGTTAGCTGTTGCAGCAATCGGCGCCTGCTGTGTTTATTCCTCTCGTTTCTTTCCCCTCTGCCTTGCATGCTCTCCTTTTTGTCTTTAGTAAAGAGTTGACACTGTTCGACTCTTTTCGTGACATTTAAAGCGTCGGCTCTTCTCTGGGTCTCGGCCAGATTTTAGATGCCAAGCACCAACGAGTGGCTGCCCCTCGCAATGTCTGTGTGTTTTTATAATGACCTCTTTTCACTGTGGTTAATTGAGCCCTGCAGTGTGTGGGCAGAGCTGCAGACCAAAATAAACTCAAGATCAAAACTGACAGGGAGACGCACACACAGATGTTCAGCTGGTGGCCGTAACCTTTCGGTTTGTTGTTGTAAAAACAGTTTTATTGTTAAAGTTCAAATTGTTGAATTATTTATACCCGTCAAACTTCATATTCTATACGTTGACACACACACTATATACTGTACAGGACGTCTAGCTTGAATATAGTGGGAGTTCTCCAGGTGAACACCCTGACATCCAGCTCCGTGGCTGTAGAAAACAGAGCTGTGACCTGTCAAGGTGGTCAACCGTGTCCCACATGGACCCCTGTCAGCTTGAAAGCCCCCAGTGTCCCCTGTGCCCCCCCATCCCCCCCCCCATGGGTTACTTGGAATTCACTGGAAACACTGAAGCTTCCGGGGAAACTGTCAGAGTCCAGAAATGCTCCATCTCCGACCCGTGCAATGAAATATGCAGCTTCCTCCTGTGTCTTCCATATAAAATGTATTTTTCTAATGGATATATTGAAACAGTAAATCAATCATATGTTTGTCAAGATACAAGCGTCTCCTGAAGGTGTCTCTGCTCTCATGCTGCAGCAGAAGAAACCAAAACATGACATTATATGGTTTTGGCATTATAGTTTAATGTTACCAACCATAGCAAAAGATAAGGGAGAAATAGGAAGTTACTACAAAACCAAAACTTGACCACTGGAGCTCGGGGCTTCCTACAACTGTCATGCTCCAGCTCCGACAGACCCACAGTGTGAACGAGCCTCTCGGTGCCAGGACGGAACCAGCTGACGTTTCTGAAATAGCTCCGTGACGTCCATCAACACTTGTCTCTCACTCTCAGATGCTCGTGGCTGATTAAGGCACCTTAATTAATAAATTATAGACTCTCGCCCGCCCTGCGTCCTGTAACCGACTCCTGCTGGTGGAAGTCTTAGCCATGGGACAAAGTGTGGAGTCAGCTGCAGCGGAGAATTGGAGCGGAAAAAAAGCCGGGATACAGTGCGAGCAGAGAGATTGTCACACTGACCCGTGCACAGCTGAGAGACGTAAGCAGTAAACCCTCAGAGAAGGGCCGGTAAGGGGAATTCTGTTAAGGGCGAGGCGGAGGAGCAACGTCCTGAGGGATCTGCATCACTTGAAGCCTGCAGGAACAGGAGGAACAGGAGGAGGAACAGGAGGAACAGGAGGAACAGGAGGAACAGGAGGAACAGGAGGAGGAACAGGAGGAGGAACAAGAGGAGGAGGAGGAGGAGGAGGAGGTCTAGGTCTGAAGAACAAATTGAATCGAAAACATTTTCATTGAAAAGCAAATGTAGAAAAAGTGTGATATGGCTCATTGTAAGTGACAGAGAGGAGGAGGAGGGTGAGCTCCTCTTTGTAGAGCACAGGCAGATGAAGTGGTTGTCAGAATGACCTCGTGGAATAGAGACCTTATTGCATGGCGGGTTGTCATTACACGCTCACTATAGATAGAGCTGGAATCCCTTATAGACCTGGCCGGCCCATTTTCTGCTCATCAGATTGTGCGACTGAAGATTTGAGTGGATTTTGCTCATGGGCCCCCCCCTCCAGTGTGCCGGTTTGACCTCCGACATGATGTGTGTTTTTTGTCTGTCGGAATGTGACCTTGGAGCCTGTGAGGGTTGTGTCAGGGTTGTGTCAGCCCCTGCAGAGGTAAACCTGTGTTGTGTATCAGCTTAAAGGAATAAACGCGTCGTGCTTTGCAGATTGCTGTTGTTATTAATCCTCACCGTGCCTCATGCGCTCATTGTTAACGCCTTGTCCTTGAATGTAAGGTGCATATGAATGTGTGTGTTTTTTGGAGTCCAGCCGGACAGAGATCCCCCCCCCACCGCATCAGGAGTAGCTCTGTTTGTTCTACGCCCCCCCAGTCAGTTGCTCGTCTTCCCTCCACTTCATGATCGATTCCTCGACTCCCTGCAATCTCCCTCAGCCCCGAGTCTGTCCCGAAAGACTGACTGACTGCCTGGATGAGATGAGCGAAGCGGGGGGGTGGGGGTGGGGGGGGAGACAACAAACCACAGAGAAGAGACAAAGAGAGATACATGTAAACAAAGAGAGAGCGAGAGGGCTTTTGTGTGTGAGCGGTGGAAGTCGAGAGAAATCACCCCCAACACAAATCGAGGATATTATTTGCGAGAGCTGATAAACATCACAGATATTTGATGAAGAAGGTTTGATTAAAAGCAAGAAACCCAAACCAGTCTTTCATTCAGGGCTTATGATTTAAAACAATGAAACTCTCATCAGTATTCAAGGTGGAGTAAAGGAAGAAAACAGTGACAGAAATGACTGTCGCCTGATTCATGCAGTCTCACTTCTAACCATCACCTCATCGTGTCTGATTGAAATGTTTGAGATGTGCAGAGGAATTTCAATTTTCCCCCCAAATGAGGAAATGTGTCGTTGTTGCAGCCGAGTTACACAAACACAGTCGAATAATAATACAATATGATATCACGTGTAAAGAATCTGACGGGAACTAAATCCTGAAACTATGAATTCATTGTTTGATTAACAGATCGTTAAATTGAAGAAGTTAAATGTAAAGGTTTGATGTTCGGGTTTTCAGGAAGTTGGTCAGACTGAAGGTTACGTTTTGAAAATGTGACCTTTTCTTCTTCCTCTCCTTTCTGACATGTTGTAGATGAATTAATTGAAGTGATTGCATTTCTCTAATTAGTGTAGTTTTCATATGATTTAGTTTTAAAGTCCAAACACCACAGGATCAGTGTTTTGCCTCAGTGCTCCGTCTAATCACCTCCAACCCCCCCCGAGCGTCCAACAGCCTCTCGTACAAAACAAAATGCGTTACATGCACAACACAAACGCACAAACCTTGTACACACAACCCCCCTCCCGTCAGCAGCGTCTCCCTCCTTCCTCGCACACACACACCTGCCCTCTGACACACACACACACACACACACACACACACGCTCGTCCTCCCACACCTTAATGAGGAATCTCATTACGGACAAACCAGCCGGCGCCGCTCTGAATCCACAACGAGGACGCTGCCGCCGCTCAGCCGGGCGTGGAGCTGCCGGCTGAATATCTTATCGATTGTGAAAGTCCAGCTGTTGATCTGTCTTGTGTACTCGTGTCATTAATGTAGTGTGTGCAGAACAAACCCCCGCTCGTCCTCCTCTCAGTTCATCGGGTCGCACGACTGGTTAAGTGGCTGCTTTGCTGCTCCGGTGTTTACACTTGGATCAAGGTTCTAATCTGTGGCGACGTGTTGCTCTGTGTTCTGTGTTAGTGTCATCATATCTACTGGGAGTTAATATTAAATATGATATTTGGAGTCTGATCAATTCATCGTTTGGTCGATATGAGCTTTTCACAGACATATGGATGTCGTTGTTTATGTGATATTTATATGAAATCTTTACTTTACAGAATAAACATCTTCATCAAAAATGTTTATTTTCTCAAATCCACTTATATATATTTGATTGTATTTGTGTTTATCTATAGTTTTTTATAATAAAGTTTATGGCTAAACAATAAAATATCTAGCCTCAATGACTTGTATTGGTCATGAGGGTTTGATCAGTGCCGGAAGAATCATAGCCATTTAAAAATTATTTATATATTGGTATTAAAAATGTTTTACTCGCTAAAATCAGTATTGGCATTGCCTATGGAAAATGGTTGTTGGACTCTAATGGTTTCAATCAAGATTGCTTTGAATTTAGAATAAGCAATATACTATACAAATGAAAGTTGATTGATTGATTGATTGATAATCTAATTAGGCGATTAGATTAGCAGTGAACTGTGAGTTCTGAGAGCTTCAAATATGATCATCCATGAAACTGACTGGTATTTTGGTCTTCAAAATGAAACCCAGGTTATAAGAAGAATCTTGCATCCTTACTTTTATCACTTCACGTCACAGACACACTTGAGTATCTGCCCGTCCACACACAGTAGAGGCGTGTGGAGCGGTTGTTTCCAGAGGGTTCAGTGATGCACCTCTACCGCCCCAACCCTCCTCCAGTCAGACGCTCGTCAGCCCCGCCCCCCCCCAGAGTCCTCACTCCTCTGCAGAGTTGAGTTCATATTGTTACATGTTCCTCATCCCATGTGACCTTTTATGTGTGACACATTATGTGATGTGTAATGGTTTCTCTCTGTCTCTCTGTGGAAGTTGCTGTAGACTTAATATAAATGCAAAATGTGCCCTGCAGAGAAAAGACGGCGATGAGGTTTAAACAGCTTGACACGGCGCCGTGAACGTGTTACTCTATCAGCAGAGTTGCTATTGTGTGCTTTTTTTGTGTAGGTTACAACCTCCGTGCAAGTTGTTTCTGTTTTTTTAAATACAATTTCAAAGTGAACGCCAAATTGAATACATTTTATTGTGAAGCTTTTTTTATTCAAATGTCCCTCGAGCCAAAAAGCTTTTTTAAAAACATACAGTTGGGAAACGATGAATGCATGAACCTTGGGGCGCAAAAAGCAATTTGAGCAAAGGAGTCCACGCAAATGTAGAAATATATTTATTCTGGTACCTCGTGCACTTGAAATCCGTGTTGAAAATACAGTCCGTGCATTTGTCGTTTGTCTACACAACTGAGAACACTTCAGATTTTCCAATGTCCTGTGAATAATAACCTTTAAACTCACGTGCATATTCCTGCAGTCGCTCTCGTGAAGAGAGCTGTTTATACGTGAGGTCTGAGGTGTGTCGAGGCCGAGGTCTGGCCGGGCTAATGAAGTTTCCCTCCATAATATAATTCATTACAGCACTTATCTGACCAGACAAAACCCGGCTCGATGGATCACATTAGAGGAGGCAACATGTTGGCCCTGCGTGGCCGACTGGGAGATGGATCGTGATGATCTCCCAGTTAGAAGAGCGCAGACACACACAGGCCCATCGCCTCATATCAGATCAATTAGCGCTGAAGGCTTTCTGCTCCAGCGTACTCAGCATCGTGATGGCAGCTTCCTCCAGACTGCAGAACACAGGCGTTCACTCAGGGGCTGTGTGTAGAGTCTGGATTTAAAAAGCCTCTTGTCGAGAGAGTCAGAAAATCTCATTGTAAATCATGTCGTGTTTGATTTTATTTCCAGATCAGCTGCTCGTGTCATCGACATTAAGAGCTTCACATTCAGACTAAATGCACCTTAATAACCATATAAATTTAAACTTAAAAACTTAAAATTTGTCAGATAAACAAAAAGTGTTCTTGACGTGAGCTGTGATGTGACCTCACCACCAGCATCTTCTGTAGTGACCATGTGTCCTACAGCTCAGACATCGAGAAGTAATAAGTAAGTGTAAGGAATATATAGAATATAGAAAGGAATATGAATGTAATTAAGCTAATATAAACAGTGTAAAGACAGGAAAAAATATATATATGCAGCGTGAGAATATGGACAGTGAATGGAGCGCACATGCGAAGTGTTAAAGTGGAGTCCATAATGGGTTCCATATCGAAAATATCCCAAATACTGAATGTCCAAATCGTCAAGCGAGTGTCCTTACATTGGACAGAATGAAAGATTTTTGAGATATAGATTCTTCACACTATCGCCACCTCCTGAACCATCCCCCAGAAAGCAGTTGGGTTCTATCAGAATTCCAGTCACATCCCCTGACAGCCAGTTGCTTGTTGTGTTCTCCCCTGCAACACGCAGCCCGCTCCGACATGACAGCTTTACCAACTGTGATATTTGGAGGTTTAATGCAGTACTCGCAGAATGTGGCTTAGCAACCAAACAGCAGCTTCTCACAGCCTGTCTGGGAGAAAAAAGCAATGCCATGTTTTTATTTTTTTTTCCTGCCCCTCAAGGGAAGAGGTGCGAGCGTCTTTATCTCCCCCCGGTCGACGCTCGCCATATTCCGTCACTAAATTACCTCCTCTGCCTCCGTGATGGAGAAGTAAGAGGAAAAACGATAAGTCAGACGAGGTGAATATGGAATTTATATACTGAATAAATGGCAGTTTCTCATGGCGTGCTGTCAAGCAGAGGCTTCTGACAGAGCGGAGAAATACCTCCGAGTCCCACGAGGGCTGATCGGGGGGGGAGATGGATGCTCAGCACAGAGGAGCAGTGATTCCATCATCTGTTAGTTTGTTGTGTGGCTCAGGAGAACCTGTGTGTTTTGGTTCAGCAAGTATCTGAAGTATTGAAGAGGGTTTAAAGAACATAAACCAAAAACGTCCAAACAGCCCTTCAAAAGGAAACGTGTACATTCAATATATTCAATATATACAAGGAATATTGCAATCGTTGAATATTTCATTAAAGCTTTTTTTTATAATTTATATTTCAGAATAACACACACAATAATATTCAGCAGCAACACAAACTACAACCCCAATACAAATGTTAACACTTTCAACGAAAACAGAACATCAAGCCGAGCCTGACCCAGAGACTGTAAACTGAGTAAACTGAATAAACTGGTGCATTTAATCAAATTCCACAGAAGTGAAAAGTAATAATTATTTTCCTAATTGAATGTTTTTGTTTGTTTGTTTATTTAAAAAGGAACAAAAACATGAATAAACATCTTTATTTAAGTCTGAGCCATGCAGGCTAGTCTTCATCTGCAGTCCCTGGTGGATTAATATGCAATGTGTATGTTTTTGTACAAAGAAGTACATAGTTAATAAATCTGTCAAATCTTTGTACGTCATATTAGACCATAAAGCAAATACAGACTAACATAAAAACAATTAATAAAATGAGAATATGAAATATTGAACTTATTTGATGTTGTCAGGCATTTGCAGAGCATTAATCAAAGAAAATAATTTACTACTGAGTCTGTTTGGCTGGAGGCAAGATTCAGAGTCTATGGTTAATAGGAATGATGAAGATGATGATGATGATGATGATGATGATGATGATGATGATGATGATGATGATGATGATGATGATGATGCAGTCGTTAGTTTCATTGTTAAACTTGTTTTCCAGTTTCCATGTGTTGCTGCAGTGTGTCAGTAAACAGATGTTCGGAGGTGTGATCGTTTCTTACTGTGACAGAATCATGTGAATAAAGTTGGAGAATTTGAATTGTTGAGTTGCTCTTAGGTCGTTGGTTTTATTTTTGTTTAGATTTTTCACACAAACACACAAATTGTTTCATGACTTCCCACACGATGCCGTAAAGACAAAGTAGTTTTGTTAAACTGGATTAGTAAACAACACAGTCACACTGTTTTCATATTTCTCTGTAATTTCCCTCTGTGATTGTAATATTCTCACTCTCGCTGCTGCTGTTTACTGATTTTGGATTCATGCCTTGTTGCTTCCTTTGGTTGTTGCATCTCAATTTAAAGTCATCCGACCGTAATGCAATGACAAAAAATAACACAATCTTTTCATCTTGCGTGTGCCCAGAGGCTACGCCCCGTCTCTGCGTGACCAAACACATCAGGGTCTCATCAGTTTGCATATTCCTGCTCTTTTTTTTGGGGTCTATAGGGAAAGTGTTGAGTTAATGAGTTTGACAGCACGACAGCAGAAATCCAGCTGAACTTCCGGTTGAAGAACTCGCGTCAGATTCACTGTAGTGATCTGTGTGACTGTGGCAGCAGATAAACAAGTCAGCACAGTAACTGAAATACTGAAATACATTTTGTGAGTCTGTGTCGTCTTATGGAACACAAACTACGGCATCTGCTGTGAAGCTTTTGTGTGTGTGTCTGTGTGTGTCTGTGTGTGTGTGTGTGTGTGTGTGGGGGGGTGTTTTAGTTTTATTGTCTGAAGCTGTTGTTTGTCTACGTGTCTTAAGGATTTGCTGAGTCATGATGAGATGGCTTTGTTCAGTGGATTTAATCTGTTTCAGTCGCCTGCAGCCGTTTTGTTCCTGAACACAAACTTCCTTTCTAAAAAGTTCCTTCTCGACAGACACACATTTGTGTTGGACTGACGGTGACAATGCATGTTTTTTAATAGTCACATTGATTCAGGTCCAGGGTTCTGAGGACTCTTGGACTGATGTCTCAGTGGCACAGGGAGACTTTTGGAGTGACAGCTTTTACGAAATAATGTTAGGAGTCATCAAAGTGACTGGTAGACCAACTGAACATGTTCTGAATCTCCTCATCTTCATCAAACGAAGAAGCCCAGAAGCAACTTTTGACACACATGACAGAGGGCTTCATGCAAATTCAGTCTTTTGCTGTTAAACATTAAACCCCCCCCCCTCACTTAACCCAACCTGACCCCCTGGATGAGGCAGTGGCGTGGAGCAGCTGCCTCTCCCTGATCTCCTCTTCTCTGCCAATGCCCACCACCTTCCTGCAGGACGCCCCACACACACACACACACACACACACACACACAGAGGTGTGCCGTGTGCCACGCTGTGGGCCACCACCCCCACCCAGTCATCTAAATACCAGCCGATGCGGCCTGACAGGGTCCAGCGCAGCCTGGAGGGCACCAGGGACGGATCATTAGGGAGAAGGGACATCTTCTGTTTGCACACCGGAGACTGACACACTCTCTAAAACAAAAACACAAACGACTCCCCACCTGTCTGTGTCGCTTTATGCATGTGAAGGTGTGAGTGCAATGCCCTGAAGTTCGAGGGAAGTACTGATGATGTAAGAGGTCAAGCTTCAGGCTGCAGTCTCCTCACATCACAACAGAACATTTTAGATCCACTCGCTTAAACTTTGAAGATCTTTAAATTGTTGAAGTCTATTTAACGGTTGGCAGTTCAATTCCCAGCTTCTCCCAAGTGTTGCTGGGTAAGACACTGAACCGCCGAGAGTGGAAATGATGAATGACAAATAACCACTGCTTATAAAAGCGCTGTTTGAATGTGTGTAATCAATACCTTTAGTACACAGTTAATTTACCATTAATATATATTTATATGCATAACAACACACAAGCAAACAAATACATGATCATCATATCACACAGAACATAATCATCTATATACTCAGATCCTGAAGTTACTGCATCTAAATACAAAGTGACTCCCAGACACTGGATCCACCAGATATCTGCATATATTATTCTCCTATTAAACTCAATTATCCCCCATAGAGACGCACGTCAGGTTCATTCAGGATGTGCACATGTATCTGTATCTGTGTGAGTGTCTGTGTGTGTGTGTGTGGACATTTCTATGCAGCGTCTCAGCATGTGAGACTCAATCTGAGATGATGTTTGATAATGCTCAGATTAATATTGCACGGTTCATCTCACTTGACTATTAATGCGTTCCTACTTGCTTGTGAGGTTTTTCTCTGTGGCGCAGATCTCAGGCGGCTCTGCTTGTGATGCCAGTCCCCTGTGCATGTGTGTGTGCATGTGTGTGTGCATGTATGTGTGTCTGCAGCCCACACACAGCAGATAAGGACTCATTCTCAGGCCCTGTGTGAGTGGCAGTGAGGAGACAGTGGAGGGATAAAAGAAAACCTTGGGCCGCCCCCTTTTCTTTCTTATCAGACTGGAGAAGAGGCAGCTGGATAAGACAGACTCAAAGATACTGGTATCCACGGAGTCACTTGAAACCTACTTTCTGTTTTTTTTTAAACAAGATGCAACAAAAACTACAGCTGTTGGCAGCATTTATGCATGGAATTATATGTAAAACTCTAATCTGACATCATTCTGTCGAAAAAGTAGAAGGATAAATACTTTTAAACCGGTCAGACAGGCAGAGAAGACATCGCCGAAGATTTGTAGAGAGTTTGTGGTGATGCTAGAGTCAAGAAATATCATGTGATCTCTGCAGCGGAGTTAATACATCACTTCCTGTCTCTGTCTGCTGCACCTCCTGGAGGACTTGTTGCTGTGGCATTGAGCGTCTGTGCAGAGAACCTCCCGCTGCGTTGTGCGTGTGGATCCAATTATCTTCACCGACAGGACTCAATTCTCTTCACTGACCGGATCCTATTCTCTGGACTCTATCCGCAGGTCGTGTTTGAAAAACTCATTAACAAGCACCTACACATAAAAGCAGTTGTTATTCTCTCGAGGCTGAGAAACAGTCGTGTCTTAATTATGTTCCTTCTCCGCTGGAAGTGATGGGCACAGCTCTGGTTAATGCCGAGCCAGCAGAGTCTGCAGGACAGCACATCAGTCCTGAGGGAAGTGTCGCCTTCCTGAACCCTCCCCCCCCCCGACCCCCCACCACCACCCCCCACATGGAGCAGCCGGGGACAAGCGGAGGCTCTGAGACAGACAGAGGCAAACGCAGCTGGACACGGGCTAGACACACCTCAGGGCAGTTTGGGTTCCCTGCATCTCACCAAGATGACACAGAGCAACGACACACTCATTTAGACTTGATTTCCAAGATTGAAAAAAGTTGTTATACTTCATATGGAAACCATGAAACTCGGGTGAAAAGGTCCACTTTGATTTTCTAAAACAAGACATCAGAGTCTGAGGTTGCATCTCAGTTTCTGACTCATGACTTTGAACCGACATAAATTATAGATGCTGACTGGTAAATATTCATGTGATTGACGCCTGTGATGTATGTTGGTGGATCTGCATGTTTACCAGTAGTTTTCAGCTGGTTGGAAAAACGGCATTCCTCATTTCTTTAATCGTTCAATGCTACACAGCTCTACAAACTCAGCAGTTTACAACTATAGTTCAACCCAAGAACTCAGAGCGGCATATTTTCTATATGATAAAGAATAAACATGGTAATCTTTGTAGTTTTGGCCGTTCTAGCTCTACTGTTATTGGTGGAGTCCAACACTCTCTCCAAACTACATTGGCATGTCTTGTAAATATACTTTTTTGCCAGTTTATGTTTAAGAAAGTATGAGAAAACAGTTGGACAATTCAGATATGTAAAAACAAAGTATCACCACATTTTATAAGGGTTTAATGTTCAGAGCCTTATTGTAGCATTGGGTTTTGTTTAATCTGATATTTTCTAACAACAATAATAATGTCTTTTGCAGTTTTCTGTTAATATTTACCAATTATATATCTATTGTAGCAGCCTTTCTCAGATGAACCAATTGTCTAAAGTTTTGTCGTTGATGAAAAACCGATACAAACCAATTTGTTATCTTTATTATAACATAATCTTTACATAATGTATACATCAATAAATCATCCTTTCAGTTCAATGGAAGGAGAAAGTTCTCTGGAAACTGTCAAAACTTGAATTCCTCATTTATCATTTCGTCACATGAACCAAAATCCAATATTTCCCTCCAAAAACTCAATATGTCTTTTATACCTCAAACTAAATCGAATCTTATTTTCGGTAATAATATTTTTAGCTGTCGGGGGGCCCAGCTGCTGCCGAGCCTCTCCAGTGAGATACAGCTCGTCTCCCACTGTGGACGGGCTCTACTCTGAATAATAGTTGAGATGGCCTTGGATATATGGCCTCAGGAAAGATTTCCTTTTTTTTCCACTGAATAAACTGCAAAGCTAATGCTGCAGTGTGGAGGTCAGCAGCCTCTCTCTGTCCGCCGTCCTCTTCCCTCAATCCCTTTTTCGATGGAAGATGTCATTTTTATTATGATTACTGTTTTGTGCCGCGGTCAGATTGAGTTTCCTCCAGGCAGCGGTCGGGCTCTTACTTTAGCTCTCAGCTCAGAATCCGATGTTTCAATTCAAATATCCTGGACTTTGTGTCTTTGGAGTTTCAGGACAGATAAATAACGACATCATCAACATACAGGAACATTCGGTGACACGTATTTAAAGACAGGATTTTGGAAAAGTACAGTAATAAACAGGAAAACTTGTTTTTCTGTACAAAATGACAATGATGTAAAGAAAAAAGATGGAAAAGTTATATCCAGCTTTTTATCATTCAGACAGTATCGGCATCACGAGTCAGTTTTGTGTGTCTATGCAGATATAAAAGAATCCGGATCAGAAAAACAAAGGCTCTGTCTTTCTTCTTCAACTTTCTCTCCACACGTGAATGGTTCCTGTCATCAATCATCCTCGCCCCCATCTCGCCCTCCCTCCCTCCCTCCCTCCCTCCCTCCCTCCCTCCCTCCCTCCCTGTTTCTATAGCCAACTGTTTGATCAGGTTGATTTGTTCAAACACTCTGGCTCTCTGTGGTTTCTGGGCAAACGTTCCACTCCACAGGTTGCGTATCTCGGTGTACTTTTCATTTATTTTTAATGGCAGAGCCCCCCCGGGCGCTGGACTCGTGAGGCGACCTCCTCCTGCAGACTCGGGCCCGCCGCCGCGCTCCTCTCCTCCCAGGGCTCTGCCGGTGGCGAGGGTAAACGGCTCGAAAGTCGAGGTCGTCCTTTCGTTAAGCACGAGTCTCTGGCTGCTGAAGATGCCGTTGCAGCTTTGTGGGACAGGATGTGTCACGAGTTAAGAGTCCTCTGCCCGAGCGCCAGCAGGGCTCCTCACTGATCTAATGCCTAATGGAGACCAAAGTCCCACAGTGAGGTTGGTTGAGAGCTCATCCTTAACTTCCTGGATTGTAGCAGACAGATGCAACTGAATGGAATTGAACTTAAATGACCACAAATGTCCGAGTTGTCCTCATCTCACCAAAAGTGTTGCACTGCACCAAAATATAAAAGATGCTGCACAGTATTACGATAAATGCCATGAAATATGAAAACCTTGTACAACACAAGTGGCGTTTTCTGTTTATGTAGAGGAACTCTGTCCTCTCTATACAACTTTGTCTACAATACTCTATACACAATTTGTGAAACAGTATTTGTATGTGGTTTCTGTAATCCATGACCATCATCTTTCAAGTAGATGGATGCATAATTAATGCTTTTACAATTTGCATAGACTTGCTCCCCAGTGTCCACTGGTATAGATTGTGGCTGCAGATGATTAGTCTTGTTGATTCTCTGCATCACTCAGACTTTTGATGTTCAATAAGCTTTTTGAAATTGATTTCAAATGAAACTGTAGCTTTGAGAACCGGACCTGTACACAGAGAAGAACTGGAGAATCCGATGTTTGAACATAGCAGGGAGTCCTGAGTGCAGAGAACCTCTCACTGCACTGTGCTCGTGTGTAAGGAAAACTCTGGGTAAACTCCGGACCCAATTCTCCCACAGGTCATGTTCTGAAAACGGCAGAAAAGTCACTCAATGAAACTCTTGATTCAAATTCTCCTCCCGCGATTCGCTGTGTAACAATCCCTCGTGTGTGACAGCGACACGTAGACACATAGATCGGCCTTTCACAGAGCTTCAGTGGAAACTGTAACTGGTACAGCTTCCTCCATTGACTGTATATAAAGGCAATAGCCACACACACACACACACAAACACACAAAGCTGCCTCTGTGTGCTGCCTTCTCCAGAGGGATGCTGGGAGATTCCGTGGCCATGGAGATGTCACACAGACATTTGCTGCACACACACACAAACGCATGTTTTACACATTGTTCCTGGTGACACAAGAGCTCGTAAGCCCATTAGCCGACACGCTCAAAGCCCGGATCGCACCCAGCTGTTAAATACTCATATCTGTATATATATACATGAGTGTGTGCAGGAGTGTGTTTGCAGAGCTTTGCAGAGGAGGAGCGGTGAGAGGCTGGAACTAAGACTGTGGAGCGCCGTCAACATCCTGCTGCTGCTGCCCGCCTTCCTCAGAATGAGCCTTTTCCTGGGGAAGAGGCTGTTGCCTTGTGGGTTCACCGCTGAGCACTCGGAGCTGCCAATTAGGCCGAGCCTCTCCAAGCTCACCGCTCTGCAGAGCCACTGTGTTATTACACCAGCAAGTCCTCATCCAGTCACAGACACGTGCATCCGCTTCACAGGGTTTAGACCTGAGGGTCAGGGAGTGGGAGTAGGCCTGTGTACTGTTCATTCTTATGTTAGCACAATATGGAAGTATTAATAATCCAATAATTCTGCTGAAGTCCTTAAAGAACAATATTGAACGAAAACAAAGGGTTAAATAAACGTAAAATAGATAAATAAAAACATTTTAAACTTACTGCTCATAAGCCGTACTTCCATTTGTCAATTTAAAATAAAAATATATATATATTATCGTGATTTATTATACAGTTAGCTCAGAATACTGTGTTTCCTTCATCGACTCCTCGTCAAAGGTCGAGAGAGTTTTTAGCATCCCCCTCGTTTTAATACCTTGACGTCTCCAGTTGGTCAGTTTTAAAAAGAGAGAGTCACTTTTCATTACGGTGCTAAAGCCTTTAATTGTGTTGAGCTTTTATACTCAGAGTTATTCAGAGGAGCCGTTAATACGAGAGTGTGGGTGTTTTATCCCCCCTTTGCTTTACTCTCTTTAATAAAGTGGCTCGTGGCTTGAAGAAATTGAACAGTAGGGGGAAAACGACCTCATGAATGAATTAGTCGTCTGCGACAGATAAAACCGCTGCAATAAAATAGCGTGTTTCTCTCTTCGACCTTCACAGCCACGGAGGAGCCCCGGTGTCACCTCCGCAGCCGAGGGGCGAATCCTGAGCTGGGTGGAAGCTGCTACAGTACAATTAATGCTCTACTGCTGCTCTGAAGAAAACAACAACATAACTTGGGGGAATATTCATTTTGCTCATCTAATTTTGTTTTTCTTCATTGGCCTTTTTATGTGGACTTGGTATGTTCCCTGTTTACCAGCATGGCTTATTCCGGCTGCTGCGGTTTCCTGCCACAGTCAATAGGTTAACAGTCGACCTCAACTTGCACATAGGTGTTAATTTGAGTGTTAACGCCAATGTCAGCTGGAATCAGCCATAGCAAATGGATGGATCCACTGACTTGACCCACAGAAGCTCCCAGTATCCATAACCAGTAAAAGCACCCACTTGTCCAGATTTCAATTTTTGTAATAACATTGCATTTCACTCGTAAGTACAGTATTTGTTTGACAACGGAAGATGTTGTGATGCAGAAAAAGGTTGAGCCAGGTTTAACTGTTATGATAATCAACTCTAAACCATAGATTATGTTGCAGAGATTCTCTAAACACATGAAGACTCGTGTCAACAGCTCTGGAGAAGTAGAGGAGGATGTTGGAAGCGCATGTGAGCTACAGCTGGATTGTTGGCTCTCGTGCAAGATGGAGCAGAAACATGGGAGTGAAGTGAACTCGATCACTACCCAGAACCCTTCATTTGTGAGAGTGTGTGCGACCACAAGGGTCGAGAGAGCGTCGCGTGGACAGTCTGATTAGAGTGTGTCTCCAGGAGGCTGACATTGTGTTTGTGTTTGCTTCTGCAGTTGCATCCTGGATAAAGTCATCCATCTCTTTCCTTTTTTTTTACGAGTTGTTTCCAAAGGCGCGGCCACTGTGCAGCATCACCAGGCCTCAACTGTCTTCTATTAAAGCACAGGGTCTAAACCTTGTGTGTGGGGGGGAGCAGCTGGCTCTGTGCTGTATGTTTCTCTAAGGAACCGAAATGTCGCCAAGCAAGAGAAAACAGCAATCATATCTCTCGTCCTCGTTCCTCCTCCTCAGCTTCTCCAATACGACTCCGAGGTCCAGGAAGCAATGAATAAACAATTGGGGAAACAAGTATTACATGCACGGCCCAGAGCCTGAACATGTCGGGCGGTGTGTGTCCACATGTTTTGCTCTGTCACGTCCGTCTCTCTGCCTTTTTGACAAATCCCATTTCCTGGGCCCGGCTGTGCTCTGGATGATCAGGAGGAGGCGTCTTCCATTATGGAAAGGTTATAAAACAAACACAAAACAACACACATCAGATGCTTTTATATTTCCCCGTGAAGAGAGGCAAAGGAGATATGACAGCAGAGAGAGAGAGAGGATGTCGGAGAAAATAGGATGAGAAAAAAAAAGTAATTGAAACAGCTTGTAGCCCAGCGATCTGGAAACTCTATATTATTGCTTTTACGTTTCCCCCATCTGCCATTTCTCTTATGGCACACCACAACCACAGCTGCATCCTTCCTCCCAGGTACATTTAGGCTAATGTACCATTTAATGAAATCAAAATAAAAAAAAATCATGCATTGTCATCATGTCCTTGACCGCAGCAGCCATGCAGAGCAGTTCAGACACTTCCATTGCTTCATCAGTAGTCGGAGCAGGACCCCGGTGTGAAACAATCGGAGCACAACATGCCTCGGCCATTCAAATCTTCACCTCTGACTCCAGACAACACATAGGTAACTGGATTGAACCAATTTCACGCACAAAGCATTGTGTAGGTTTTCTATTCTTTGGTATTTCTAAGGAAATCTGTGGCTGCTCCCCCGGGACAATAACAGTCTCTGAATAGGTGCCTCTACCTTTCAGCCTTGTGTGTTCCAGTCGAACATTAAACAGATTACCCATTATCCCATTAAGTAAAAGCTTTTAGACGCTTTTCAAACGGTAAAACCGGATGTCTTAAAAACTCAAAGCAGGACTTTTTCATTTAATGGAAAGGGCGAAGGCAGTTCTCTGAAAATGGAGCATACAGATGTGTGTGGATGTTATGTGATGCAGGAGCAAAGTCGAGGACTGAGAAAGACTCAACTGTCAAAACCAGTGATAAAATAATATCCTTAAAGAAATCAAGCATAAAAAAAGAGGCCAAAGTGACTTGTTGTACTGGCTCTTTTGGTTGGTTGAATAGTTGGTTAATTGGTTGGTTGGTCGACTAGTTGGTTGGTTAGTTCAGAGATTGGCTCGTCCGCAGGATTAAAATGCACAGGAGCCAGAAAAGAACCAATTATATTTCTGGGCAGATCTGAACAAAAAAGGGCGGATCCAGAAATCCCTTTACTATTGCAAGATGGGTAGTTTTTTTTACATTTTGATAAAGTTTTGTTAAAATTTCAAATTTTCCACCAAACTTTAGGTTCTAAGATAAAATGTGTACCGTACTTTCCGGACTATAGAGCGCACCTTTATATAAGCCGCACCGGCTAATTTTTAAAAGAAAAAAGAAATTGTACATATATAAGCCGCACTGGTATATAAGCCGCAGGTGTCCCCGTTGAAACATGAGATATTAACGTGGCAAGATGTTACAGGAAAGATCTTTTTTTAAACTTTTAATTAAATAAATGCCGGTAACATCCACAACTTGTTTTAGCTTTCAGTCGGATCTGCACGGTGGAAACACCTCCTCCGTCTGCTCTCTGTGTGTTCACCCAGTCTTCAAGAACGTTTTCAAGTTCGGGCTGTCTGATTTTCTTGCCTCTGAAAGCTTTTGTCGTCTTTTTACAACGAGTCAGTTCTTCATGCTGCCGTCTCTAGCGTCTCAGTAGCGCCCTACCCACAATTCTCAGGTGCACTACGTCACACACACACAACAACTTTCTTAAAGGGGCAGGCCATACCTGCAACGCTATGGAAATCCTTATATTAGCCGCATCGTTGTATAAGCCGCAGTCTCAAAGCTTGTGAAAAAAAGTAGCGGCTAATACACCGGAATTTACGGTACTTATTCCTGAAAGATGACACTAACTTTGTACTCTGAGAAACAAATGAATGAAGCTTTTATTTTGAGGTGTTTCCTGTTTTGCCCTCTCACCCTCGTCAAGCTGAACACACTTTCTCACTTAAGAGAAGCACACATCACAGATAAGATGAATGTTGCTCATTACCGAGAGTGCATTAACACCATGAGCTCTGGCTGCGTGAGGAGCCGTGTACACTAAAACCCACTCTTGTCACTTCCGATAGATAAGGTACCCTCTGTTATACCTCGTGCATTATTCATCGTGCAGGGACTGGCTTTGTCACAGCCCATGACCTTGGTCCTCCTCACTGTAAGTAAGCCCTACCGCCCATGGGAGATGGATTTGGCCGTGGCGATGGTGTCTGGCTGAGATTTCAGAGAAGAGCCATTGTTTTGACTGCACAGGTTGATCTCCCAACGTGAGCTGAAGAGTTAACACCTTGTTGGCCTGCAATGCCCAGAGGAAGAAAAAGAGATAATATGGACTCTGCTGGATATTAAACCAGCTTTGTCCATTTCTCAGTGGACATTGAAGGTTATTCCATATTTAACCCATATTTAGTTTCAGGACAATTTGGCAAGTAGTTGTTGAGATCACCTGCTGTTGACCAAGGTGTTGGATCGACAAATTGACCAATTAGGCGCTTTACATAGACCTTGCAGCCTTGTTTTTTTTAGTTTTTCCAGTGACTCCTCGCACATTGTTGCAGCTTTACAGCACAATTCCTGCCCTGCACATGTGGACTGCTGAGAACAACTTAATCGACATACTACTGCTCCAAATACACACTCGTGCTGCTCATTGTTTGGTACTTGTTTGCCAGCAAGTCATGAGTACTTAAAAAGATGTGTCAGTTTGCTTGTGTTTGATTTCAAATTCCTCCAATTTGCCAAAAGGATCCAATAATGTCATTATTATGCTATGAAAACCACAAATGTATTTGCCACAGGCTTAAATATATTTTCACATGTTTTCCATAAATGTGTTTACATTTGTAATGTGATTGAAAGGGAAGTCTTCAAATCACCAAATGAAAGTATTTTGACTGTTAAGTCACACACAACTTTATTAGCAGATCTTGATTTGGGCATAAAATCGCATTTTTGCGTGATTACATCAAATCAGGCTCCGATCTTCAATCCAGACACAGTCTCTGCTGAACACTGTTACCTTGTTGACCCCTCCTTGGCCGTCTGCGGCTTCCCCTCGTCCCTCCTTGTTCCACTCTTGTTTTAGCAGCGGTTTTCCGGAGCATTTGGATTGTGTGGCTGTGCCGCTCCGGTCATAACGGCTGCGGTTGCCAGATCTGTCTCCTGGTGTCATGTCCGAGGGCCTTGAGGCTGCATTACATCACCCTGAGTGCTTTAAGAGGCGGCCCTGCCCTGCAGCAATGATATGCACATGGAATTTGTGGAAGCACGTTCAGTAAAGACGGCTCCACTCCGCCTCCACTTTGTGCAGAGACGCACACACACTAATACATGTGTGTGTGAGTGTACACACACGGTGACACTTAGAAATCCATTAGGAATGACATTCTCTGATGTAAGACTGAATAGATAAAAGGTACGTCGCTGCTTGTTGTGATTTTGCGGTTTTCTCCAGAGATTGAATGAAAAGGACTGGTAATAGCCTTGGATGCATGTAGCCTCTCCCCGTAGATGACAGGGCCGCTTGTCAGATTCACCCCCCGTCCCCTGGATTCAGGGTTATTGAGAGTGTCACTGTCTGTTTCAGTTTGAGCTCACGAGTGTGGGTGTGCACAAAGCCACATGTGTTTGTACGTCCCCCCCCCCTTTCCTCAAAGCCTTTCTTTTTCTCCTTGTGTGCATGTGTGTTGTGTATATGTGCGGTTATTTCCTTGACAACACTTTTGTGCTATTGTATGAACTGTGTACACTATACGTGCACGGAGCTGTCCTGTCCACTCTCGGCTGTTGTGATTCAGGTTACTGTCGAAGTGACAGACAGGTCAGTGGCGTCCTCCGAGCGACGAGCCGTCACATCGATAATAAAACCAGCTGTCAAACTCACTTGTTCTGTGAGCAGGGGGGGGGGCGCGACCCGCTCCTGACACCAGTAACGCCAATAAAGGTGGACGAAGATGAAGGGCGGGTTATTGCCTCGATATTGGTCTGGGGGTTCGTGTGCACGTTTGATTTGTTATTTGGGATTTCGAGGGAAATTGTGAATGATGTGGTCTGATAGCGATGAGCAGGGGTTGTTCAGTGATATGCCGATGATTGACGAGTTTGGATTCCTTTGTGTCGAAACAGGAAACAACAAGAGAAACAGGCTTTTCATATTAAATACCTGAAATTAACACAATAGACACACTAAGTACTGCTTATTTTGTGTGATGTCCTTCTATCCAGTGCTAGGGAGTAAAAAGCTGGGTCCTTGTCTTTCCACAGCCCACCCGCAGATTGTGTTACATTATTTACATGTGTACACACTACTAAATGCTACAGGCGATTGCAGGAGGTTGTGGAAATGGGCTTATAGAGCGATCCTGATTCTACAGCCTCTCCCTTGCTCTCTGTAATCGGACCGGCCTTAAGGAAAAAAGAGCACGGTTTAGCAATAAAATTAGACAGGTGAGTCCTGGACGGCACTTTTCCAGCACGGAGACAACTGACAACTTAATGGATTTCCCTGGTTTGAAAGATCCCTCCAGCGTCAGTGTGAGAGCGGAGGCAGAGCCGGCGACTGGGCTGTGAACCTGCCTTTCTGTTCGCATCTCTGTCAAGGGCTGCAACTCCATGAGAAAAGAAGTATTTCTGCTTCTCGGATGTGATCGGAGTGAAGGGATAACAGAGTGCCATTACGCCGCGGAGGTGGAGAGAGAGAGAGGGAGGATGAGACCGGGTATGACAATGGCTCCCATGAAGATACGTGTGCGCTCATGAGCTCCCACAAGGAAGCAAGGGTTTGGAGGTAAAGGAAACAAACACAACAAAAAACCCTCAAGTCCATCAGCCGAACATTTTTGTGAGATGTGAATAATTGATTCCTTTTTGATTCCTGATCACCAGATTGAAAACCTCTTGCCTCATTGGCTGCCGTTTAAAGTTGTTGGCATCATGATTACTTTATGACTGTGACCTGTATCTTCCTCATGTAGAAAGGCACAATGTGGGAAGTGTGATCCACTCACACCCAGCGCTTCCCACTCGAGCATATTTTATGCAAAATGCATGTGCAAGGACTTCTCTCCAACATGTTTAAACCATGTTCTATTGTTCACATCATGGCACGTGCATGTATATGCATGTGTAGGAAATGAAAACACTACATGGAGCCAGCTCTCTCTGGAGGTACAGAAGGCTACAGAACGTTTTACAACCCCTGTTTTAAAAATAGCGCTGTTGTTGCTTAGGGGAAAAGGAATTGTTGTCTTTCTCTGGAAATACTGAAAAACTCTTTCTCTCTGTCAGAGGTTTTGTGGTGTTTGTATAATGTGATGGCAACTCTACAAGACAGCTGGGTTCTGCTGTTTCTACTTTAGATTCAGTCAAATACTCAAATCATTTCTCTTTTTATCTGAAGGGATCTTCTCCAGATGACTTTTATTTCAGGTTTTTACATTGTGAAATCAAACAAGTGCTCCTCTGTCTGCCTCTTATTTTGAAAGACTGTGTTTGATTTAACTGCAATGGCCTGAGGATGAGGTTTGGACACAACAGGAGATTCTCTACTATCTTTATTTAGTTTCACCTCCTGGGAAAAGTATTTTTGGGGGTTTGCAGGAGGGAGAAAGTTCTCTGTTATCCTCATCTTTACCCGTAAGACATTTTCGTTGGGAGATAAACTTTCTTCTCGGGGCAAATAAAAATGTCATCACACGTGCACACTCGGTCCAACTGATTCTGCCGTAGACATCCTCACATACAGCTCCTACAGATATAAAGCCCTGATAAGCCCAGTGTTGCAGTGAAATATGTGAAAGCAACATAAGCAAAGAATTCCTGACTCTCTGTATCCTCTCCCCCTCCCCCAGTCTCCTCCACACTGTCCCCGGTGAGACGAGCTGAATGGAGACCCATAATGAGCCCCTGTCTGTTCCAGCTGACACAGTCTGAGGCTGTGATGTGTCACTCGGGCAGAGCTGCTCTCTCTCACTCTCTCCCCCCTCTCTTCAGACGTCTGGGTGCTGAATAGAGAGATTCCTCCCCAGAAATGCTTCCAAACGCCATTAAGGGATGGAAGAGGATCAAAGCACTCCCAGTGAGGTCCTGTGGCCTCGACACAGTCCATCACACATTCCTCTCAACACTGACTTCTGGGCCTTTTATCCCCGACGCCCCGTAACCTCACCATATTTAGTTTGGAAGAGATAATTCCTGTTTAACGCTTTTTTTACATCATTCACGTTTGTGTTCGTCACAGAGGGGATTTGAATTATGTGCCTTCGCCGGCTTCTAAACAATCGCAGTAAACAATTTAGCTTGTTATGGGCCTGTGTGCTGCTTCAAATTGCTTAATTCAGACTCTTCGACGCATGGTCCCCGTAGTGCCAAGCGCTGTTTATTTTTCATTAGGGTAAGTGAGACAGTTGGTTAGAACACGTGTCAGCAGCAGCGGCAGCAGCAGCAGCAGGAGTGACAGCCCCTGCCTGGAAGTGCAGCATCTGCCTGTACATGTGAGGGAGCCATATTAATACTGAGAAACCGTAACAGGGTTGTTGATGTTGTCGAGGCTGAGAGGGACCAAGCTGTGTCTGGAAGATCACTGGGTCGAATCCCTTGTTTTTTGAAGGGATGAGAGCATCATAGCTGTGTTTTAGCTTGGGTGTGGTCCAGAGAACTGATCCTGGTGCTGTTATTGGTCCCATTGATTCCACGCCCAATGTGAGAGGCTGTATGCTGGTGCTTAAACCTAATGATGGTTAATTACATTTTTATGTTCAATACCACCATGTCTAACTTTTAATTTGTTTATTTATCTATGGAGGAACATGATGTGCAGTGTTGGCAGTTCACGGTTTTGATGCATCATGATAAATTACTCCCAAGTCACACCTGGATAAACTCAAGAATCTAATCTAACTCTTGAAAGTTGCCATCAAGCGATACTTGTTTGAGCTTCATTTGGTGAGGAGTAAATCTTCAGGATACTACAGAGCAGCTCAGTGATGTGGGCTTTGTGCGCTGAGGCTCTCAGCATCGGCAGAATGATGTATTATTCAGTGTTTATTGATCATATACTGAATGGATAGTATCCCAGGACGCGGAGCAGCTCTGAATGTATGGAGAATGGATTTATATGCTTGAATAGCACGTCTTTAATGCATTGGACCTTTTATATCTGCACAGACATTCGCTCCAGTGTATTCCGTGACATAGACGAACGGCCCGGGGGCCCTTTATGCCCATATAGCAACAACTGGGGGATTGTAGTCGGCTAATAGTGGACGCATTGTTGAACAAGCAGATTTAAGCTAAACCCCTAAAGGCCCCATGCTGACTCATGTGGATCAGAAATAAAATCTGATTTTCATCAATCTGTTTTTGCTTCATGGCTTGTGTCTGAAACGGGTTGTCATGTTTCTGGGTGGAGTCTCTGAATGGTTCACAGATGCTCATCATCCTCAGAAGGTTTTGAATGTCTTGAAACACATTGCAATAATTTTGGCTAAAGTATAAATGTTATCTTTAGCAAACATAACGCTCATCACACTTCTAGAGCCCCGCCCATGTGAGATTGAAAGTCAGGCTGTGGTGAATCTGACTCTCTCCATCTCTCTCTCCCTCTCTCTCTATATCCCGCTCTCTCTCTCTCTCTCTCTCTCTGACTCAAACTCAAAGAGAAAACTCGCACATTTGCTCAAATGGAAATTTGCGCGCAGACTGTCACGCATGGACACACACACACACACACACACACACACACAAACACACACAAACACTCCCAGAAGTGACAGAAGTCAAAGAAAAAGAAAAGCTCCCCAACTTCCTGTTGGAAAAGAACCAACAGGAGTGTTTGCATTGTGACCTTAGCCCTATATAAACATTTGATTGTTTAGAATCGTCAGTTTCCTCTATTATCCCGTGAATCCTCCACATTTGTGCACGACTCTGTTGAATCACAGCCTTTTAAGTGTGTGTTTGTTTTGTGGCATCGAGATCTAAGCTCGGCCGTGGCAACAACAAAATGCCACAGTGTTCCTCGTTGACACGCTGGCACGGGAGCCGCGGCGTCAACCAGCCTCATGAGAGAGAATTATTCACCAGTGTGGATCTGTACAATCGTGGCCACCTAACTTTCAAGCCCCAGTCCAGTCCCCCATGCCCCCCCCCCACTCATCAGCATGCATTATTCTTTTTTTTCCCAGTGTCTGTTCACATTGGCTGACAAGCACAGTTTGGCTGGCGTCGCCCGGAGCTGCAACCACATCACACGTCCCTCTCTCTCTCTCTCTCTCTCTCTCTCTCTCTCTTTTTCTCGGTGTCGCACGGGCTGTTAACAGTATTTTCAGCATCAAGGGAATGTGAAAATATTCAGAGAGAAGCTGGTACGACTAAAGAAGAGGGGTTGAGTGAGAGCGTTGGCTGAGGCGTCGGGGGCCATCCGGAAAGGTTAACTGGCACCAACCCTCCCCTCCGCCCCGATGTGACATGACACTCTGTGCGCTCCCGTCGCCGAGTGTGACGTGTCGGTCCTTCACGGTTCACGAGCTCGGCGGCCACGGGAGGAGGGATCCTTCGCTATCCGTTGTGTAGGACATCATATATAGAGTGGCAGCACAAAGAGGATCCAATTTATAATTTTCTGGATTTATTTTGCCCCCTTTTGATCTGTTCGCATGCAAGACGCGTGCACACATGAAGACACACACACACACACACACACACCCACACACACACACACACACACACACTCACACACACACACACACACTCACACAGTAGCACACACATTCTTCCACATGTGCCACACACTGGCAGCCAGGGTTCGGTCTCACCCCCTGCAGCCGAAATGCATTGTCTCCCTTCAGAAAGGACATTAATAAGAAATGAGTTCTTTTGAAGTCAGGCTATGGCCCGTCACATGTGAACTGACATAATCATCCTCAAGAAAAGCACACACACCTTTTAACAGGCACTCCCACGCATTCAGCCTCCCTCTGTGCGTACTGAGAACGACTCTATACCTGAAGGTGTCGTCTTCATCTGTAATCCGAACCCTCATTCACTCCTGTAATCCTTTTGTAGTTTGTTTTTGCAGCTCTTTTTTTTTGTACCCTGCCCCCCACTAGAGTTGTGATTGATGTGTGTGTGTGTGTGTGTGTGTGTGTGTGTGTGTGTGTGTGTGTGAAGTTCTGTCTGTCTCTTCAGTACCTCAGGTAATCTGAGGCACTGCTGTGACCTCTCCGTCACCCTGAACCGACACCCACCCCCCCCACAACAACTCCAACGGGCCTTTATTCTCACTGTCAATCCCTTTATCTGTCTATTTTGAAAGTAAAAATTGTAAAAAATGTCATATTGAGATTGATAACACACGTACCGAGGTGACTAATGAGCTGCTCATTTCCTCTTCTCACCCCTTTTTTATGATAATTTCTTATTAGCAGCTCTGGTTGAGGTCCCACTGTCACAGGAGGATCTCATTTACTTCAAGCTGAGTTGATCAGTTTGCTCCTGCAGCTGAAAACAAGCTTTTTGGTTCACATCGAGGGCGGATCAAATAGAATTCAGCAGTTTTTCAGTCAAATATTAGATTTTCAGATGTAAACACCCATATATTCTTCAGTACATCACATGTAAACCATATTAAAAAGCTCAGATATAGAAATGAACCCAGATATAAATATTTCTGGGACACTTGTAGTGCAAGAAAAACATAATTTTATTCATTAATTTGACTTGTGATAATCCTGTATTGTGCAGCTTCTTCAGACGTCTAACCCCAATAAAGAATAATCACTGGTTTGTTGTCAGAGTCCAGTAGAGTCAGGAAGTCGCCTCCCAGTCATCCATACTGTGTCTATAACATGTCACACCACTCCATCAGCCTGATAGATAAAGTCAGACTTGGCGTTTCACCCTCCTCCCCCTCACACCTCGGGCTCATTTCACACTTCCCGACTTCCTCGCCTCTGTGCCAGGCACGTGCTAGACTCGCAGAAGAAGAATGTCCCTCGTCTCTCTCTCTCTCTCTCTGTATTAATTTACTAGTGCTGCTTCCACATGTGTCACTGTGCACTCAGGAAAACCAGTAAATTACCAGTTCGATGCTGCACAGAAGAATAGTAAAGACTTGATCACCACATATATACGTTGACATGCATTTGCACATCCATTCATCTGCCTGCTACATGCTAGTAACACACATGTTCACGCACACTAACGCGGACAACATGTGGACACAGATGGAAACACGTTCACACCATCACTGCTCTCACACGTACACACAAGAACAACACAACGCCCTCATGCATCAGAAAAGCCCATTGATTCCAAGAGGAGTTGTGTTTTTCTGCAATGAGGACACAATATATTACACTCAGCGTTTTGTGCAGTTGTGTTTTTGAGAAGCTGGCAAACTGTCCCCCTGTTCTTGAGCTTATGATTTAAATAAAACATGGATATATATATGCACGTTACCACATATCTGTGTTTGCCTGCACTCGCATGTACTGGTACTGCAGACTGTAGATGGCATGATTGTTTTTCAGGGATACAATGTGTACATTATAAATTATGTATAAGACCTTTCCTGCAGATCAGGGATGCAGTTTGTCATATTAATAAGGCAACCGGTTCAGTCCTGCAACAAAATAAACATCCGCAGGCTCGGATAAAAAGTTATGTGACCTCAGTTTGCTGCTTTTGTCTGTGCAGGACACAACATCCTATATATTAGCTACCGTATTAGATACTCAGACTGGTAAAGGTCAGATTTATAGGATTATTGGCACCTGCACTTCTACAACTCTATTCTAATCCTATAATCTAACTTTTTATTGTTATATCTGATCCTGGTGAATTCGATCTGTAGGAAATCGAGACTAATTATGTTCAGCGTTTGTGTTTGTTTTGCTTGTGCCTGCCTGGATTAGGTTATATTGAGACTCTACAAGGAATTGATCAGTTTACTAGATTTCATCCTTTTTGATTTTGTGTCACCATGAATTAAAAACAGTTCTGGCCATAAATCACATAAAAATAGAAAAATGTCACATCAGTCGATAAGTATAACATTATATATTTTAATCTTTGCCTCACTTTCAAACTCCCGAACATCATAAACAGCTTAACGTTTTACAAATGTGAGGGTGGATCCATTACATGTTACATCTTCTCACTGTGGACAATGTACAGGCATCAAATCGATATTGGACTTATGTTATTATTGCTGCAAATAAAAGTTATATAGATTATTGATATGGTTTTATCACTCCAGCCTCATGTTATGGGTCCACACCGTCTCACTCTCATCCTCTCTGATGACTCTTCACGTTGTGTTTGCTGAGGAGAGGAATCAGCTCCGGGGCAGACTGGGTGTATCACTGTGCTCTTACTGGGACGCTGTGGTCCCAGAGGCTCAATCAGGACCCGGCTGTGGGAAGAAACCTTGTGATTGACACATTCCTCACCCGTGTGGACAAATCCATGTTGATCCTGTTACAATCAGGGTGTGCAGGGCGTTGTATCCAACCAAATACCACCACTTACACAACTGTGGAGGGAAGGTGTGTGTGACCTATTGTGTGTTGTCGGTTCCCGCTGTCTGTGGATGCCAACACACGCTGAGGCAGGAAGCACCAACGAGGCAGATGCATATTGTGTTGTCGCAGAGCTTATGAATAATAAAAGCTTCAGGTAAAGAACAATATTAGAATATGTCTAAAGCCTCGAGGTCTAACACGTGAAATACCAGCAGCTTGCATCCATGCAGAACATTTATTATCTCCAATTTATTACGTCTAAACCTAATTTGGGCGTAATTTAGATGCCATTTTGTTATATTAACACAATACAACTGGTTTAATTGCCATTTAAATGATCTTGGTTCTTTATTGCGTAATTAGAAGCGATGAATGGGACTATGAACACCACAGGATTTATTATTGCTCCCCTCTCTCTTCCCCTCCTGGTGATTACACTCTCTCGCTTTGGCTGCCATGTCTGTTTAGGGAACATTTAACCATCGAACCACATTGTCTCACACAGTCCTGCTGCAGGTGAGACAGGACGTCTGTGTCCCTGCGGCCTCATCGTCGTCCATTTGCCAAGTGACTTTCTTCTTGCTGCGGAATTGTTGCCTTTCTAATCCTCAGGAATGATTATTTCTGTTCCAAGTTGCCAGAAGAATTCCCTTTTTTTCAAAGTCATTAAAGTTTGAAGGCTTAAAATCCCGTTCTCTGTTGATTATGTGGCATAATGAAGTTACAATGAAAGAGCCTCCAATTAAGTGAGTTTATGGATGTGTGAATATATACATGTATTGATTAGAAAGACGTGCTTTTGCAGTTTAGAGATTTTAGTGTGAATATTTTATTCTTCCATTTAGAGGTATTTCCTGGGTTGCCCATACAGCCACGCCTTCTGTGTGACACTGTGCGCGAGGCAAAGCTGTTCAAGCATCTGGAGATGATGATAAACTCTCAAATTTATAGGACTTTCTTATAAAGATGGGGGTTTTAAACTTCTTTACTGCTGCAAAAAAGACAAACTCAGGGTGCTTTTTTGGTGATAAATGCCAAATAACAGAGAATAAGTGCTGCCTGGTCTCTTGTGGACATTCAGGTGCAGCCCAACAGCTTGAGATTGGCCTTCGTCGCCTCGTGCTCCTCTTCATCTGTCAGCGGCACTGAGCGTCCCACAGACAGGGTCTTAATAGCAGTGGAGTGAAGGGGACAGCTCCTCTAATGGAACCCCTTTGTTCAGTTGTCACTTTCACTGCTCCCAAGGAATCATCCTGCTGGCCAATCAGACGAGCCCTCCAGGTAGTGGCCGCTGCACCTCGACTTGAGACATCGATCACGTAGAACTATCTGAAGTTTCTTTTCTCCTGCTCGGGGTTTTTCCTCACTGAGAGTCTGGGCGAAATGAGCTTCTGTGTCATTTAACCACATGAATGGATGAATGGTTGTTTTCAGTGTTGTCCCCTGTGTGTGTGGAACCGAACAGAAAGCCGTATCGTTGCAGCGTGGAGAGAATTCCGTTTCCTCCCTTATGTTCTGGATGCCAGAGTTCCCCCGGCTTATCCCGTCCCTGAAGTGGTTATGAATACACTCGACTTTCTACGAGGTGAACGTGAAGGTGGCCCCGGCTGCATGCTCCTCTCCCACAGGGTAAACACTGCGCCGTGTGATAAGGGCTTCAGAGGAGGAGACGCTGGCAGAGTTGAAGGGACGGGGGGGGAGGGGGAGTGGTGAGAGAAGATCATCTGTATCTCCGCTGCAGCCAGTTGGAATATAAAGTGCCAGCGGGGTCACTGTTGGATTTCGTCTTCCAGAAATACAACTAAAGACGGCGGAGCAGGACTTAGCTGTGCACTGAGAGTCCACTTGTGTTTTTGAAAAACGAAAACCAATAAGCTCGAGACTCTGGAGACGAGTAAACTGGGAGAAGAAGGAGCAGCTGCTGCCGGCACACGCCACCAAAAATAAAGTTACAGGGAATCTTATTACCTCGTCAAATTCACCCCATCAATATGGTTTGAAAGAGAAATATAAAATATGGCAATAAAAATATACTGTGTGGGATTAGATTTTTATTTTTACCCACATTATATTTAATTGCCAATTGCGTTGCTGCACGTGCAGTATTTTAGAAAGTACACGTGATTGTATTTGAATAAAACATCGATTTGTACACATGATTTTATTCATTTTCGGCTGCGAACGTGTTAAACCGTCCAGCGCAGTGTACAGCATCGTATCAGGGGAAATACAAGATAAAATATGTATAAAAAAACCAGTCCTGCAGATGCAGTTTGTCATATTAATAAGGGAACCACGACTGTCCGACCACAAACTAAACCACTGCAGGCACACGTGAAAGGTTACGAGGCCCGAGAGCTTTGGTGTTCAGAGTAACAGCTGCTTTTCTCTGTAGAGGAGGAACGTCCGTGTTGTGCATTAGTGATACGAGACCGAGAGAGAAATTGATCACCACTCAGAGCTCCATAAAACACAACAGGCACTAAGATGTTAGGAGAGCTCTTTATTCTGTACAGGAAAGGATTGTGATTGACGGCTCCCTGTCCAGACTCATGCAGATACATATCCAGAAACAAACCTTTCACTCAGTTTCAGCCTCTCGTTGACGTAAAAATGCTCCTTTAAGTTATTAAAACTGAGATTTTTGTCAACGTCCAATGTGCAGATCGTGAAATACATGTCGAACATTTGGGAAACGATGACAAAACAACAATGGCAGCTATAGTTTGCAGCTAAGCATCAATGCACCTTAGTACCGACATTACTCACCCAATATTAGGTGGATATAAAACTTATCCGCAGACCATGCTGGTTTGAACGTTAGTAGTTGTTTTTATATAAACTAATACAATGATAGTAGTGCAGAAGAAGCCTCAACATGTCAAAACCATACACCATGGAATGAATGTAATGTTAGTCCATTAAAAAAACAAAGATTAATAGTCTTTATCAGTATTTAATTGGTTATTCCAAAGATTTTTTTGGGACCGAAAGTTCAAAACTAATTGCTCAGGGACAGATAAAGAACGTAATGTCCAAAAGTTTAAAAATATAAATGCAAAGAAATGTTTCAATGTCCTTTTAACTCCAAAAATCCTTAATTTTTCCATCCTGCAACCGATGGGCCTGTTCTCATGAGAGCGTCTGTTTCTGATAAACACCCACGTCTTTCTGCTCTTTGAGCTCGGCCCTGTTTTGTAACTCAGCACATTTTTTTATTCTCCAAGCCTCGGCCCAAATCTCTGATTGCATCATACCATGAATCGTGACCTTTATGTTGAAGTCCCGTGGTGAGATCCTGAATTCAGATGTGTGCATGATGCAGGGGTCTGCACACACACACACACACACACACACTTTCCCCCCCAACTCCCTTATCTCCTCCAGCAGAGGGGTGTGGGCAGACCTCCCTCCCACAGGCCAGCTGGATTACTCATGTTGGTCTAATCCCATTCTTTCTCTCCGCGCTCTGTGTTGCACCGACATGCACTGGACCAACACTCTCTCTCACTCTCACTCTCACACACACACACACACACACACACACACACACACACACACACACACACACACACACACACACACACACTCAGGTGCCTGTGTCTGATAAGAATTAGAGGGAAGTACTCTTGCCTCATCAGACCCTCCCCGCCACATCTTGGGAAATCCCGTTTTCCTCCCATGATCCCCAGTTCGCTCCTTATCACCACAACCTGCTTCAAAGCCCTAAACCCTCGTGTCACCATATGCTCCCGACGGCTTTGTGTCAGGGATCATTCTCGGGTGTGCACACACTGGGGCGGAGAAATCGGAAAAATGGTGTTTAAATGTGAAGAATGACTCTAGTAGACTCCAGCGTTGTCAAGTTTGTGCATTTCAGTGATTGTGAGGAAATAGTGATGTGGTCTCAAGGGGTCGACTTCTCTGCAATGATAAAATTAAAAAGAGAATCTAAAGGGCTCGTTGTGGAGGAAGCACGAGCTTAATATGTCCCACTTTAAAATGTTCAATTTATTACAAATCCCAGCCTGTGTGTCAAGGATTTAGTGTAAATACAGATGCTGCTGAATGTGTTTAGTCTCTGGAAGGAAAAATACGTTTTTATTTAGTCTACATATTTCTTGATGTCGTCCATCAGAGAGAAAATTTGTTCCATTTCAAATTCAGCTTCTAGAAAAAGGTAGAAACTCACTTTTGCTTCTGTCAGAAGCTGCAGCTCTAAACGCTCCAGCTCTTTAATTGGTGAGTGTGTCAGTATTTCATTGCTTTTCCCCCGTACAGGACTTGTTTTGACACTTGTCTTCTACAGGGGATTGTGCTGAACCATGATGGATTTTTCACTTTGACATCCTGTTGCCTGCACTAACAGCAGTTTTCTTGCTAAAGTAAAAAAAACGAGAGGAAGGGAAGACTGTGTGATAACTAATGGATGGGCTGAAGGCAGCAGCTGTTTGCTGTGGAGACGTGAGCCAGACACTGTTGTTTGGCAACCTGACCGGAAACCGCTCTGCAAACAGCGAGCAGACACAACAGATTACACGTCTGACGGGCCCTGAAAAATGCTGCAGCCTCGGACGTGATGCAAGACACTACAAATAGTCTCTATTGATTTGTGCACATTCTTCTTTTGTCAGGAACATGCACGCCCCTCATTTCCCCCCTCAAACTGAAAAAAGAAACATTCTCCTTGTTTCTGGCTTCGTCTGCCTGAGATGTTTTGGGTGAAGGAGATGTATTTCTCTCTAGGTCACTGCTTTTACTCTGCAGGCGTGTTCCTCTGCCTTCACAGCGCCTGCCAATGTATCCCTGATTATATCAGACCATTATATCATCTTCTCAAAGTGCTGTCTGGACACTAATCCACAGATTTAAGTTTCCTGTCAATGCACTAAACCCTATTGTAAACATTTTGGCTCATATTTGAGTCTGTGATTCAGACCTAATTGACACAGTTTGCCTCGCAGCACAGTTCTGCCTCCGAGTCACTTCCTTCCAGCTGTTTGTTTGTTTCAGGCTCAATTTAACCATGAATTGACATTAACGCTCTGCTCCCCTAACGTTTTTGTCAGAGGTCGCCTCGTGCACACGTCTATGCGTGATTGAAATGTCAGCGATGGTCCAGGAGGTCGGACCGGGTCGCAGCCTGCAAACAGCTAAAGCATGCCACAGCAGGAGGGAGAGTCAGTGTAGCATGCAAATGTCAACCCCACCCCTCCCCAAAAAACTGGGCCAAATAAAACATGCATGCATGAAATATGACAAATACACTCATGCCTGTGCACACGTCCAAGTGTCTCTCTCTTTGTGTGTTTGAGCGCAGCCCTGTCAGCTTGGTAGAGGATTGAGATCATGAGTAACAGCAGACAGATTGCCTCTGTGATCTCAGCTCATTTCCCATCGTGGTAAACCTGCAGCCAATGAGACGCTGGCGAACTGACAACCCCCCCTGTGTGATGGCTGTGTAATGAAACTCATGATTATAAGTCATTTGTCAGAGTTTTCTTTTTGTTGTCCTCGTGTTTCGACTCTCGCCTCCAAATCACAGTTGCGGTTTCAGCTCATTGTGAGACGATTTCACGCTCCCGTGTTTTTCGTGAAAGGCCTCGGCTCAGTTTGGGCTTCAGAACCCATCGACAGGGGGAAGGACGGTGGGTCCTACATCACTCGTTCTCAGCGCTTGTCGTTTTGTCATCTGCCACCGCGGCGTCCTCCCCCCGAGACGCCATGTGGACGGGTCGGGCGCCGTGTGCCTTCAGGAGGAGATCAGGAGACAGACCGAGGTGTAAGGAGAAGGTCTTATCACTCACCTCTGTGATTGAACCCTCCGGGCTCCAAGTGATGAGGGCTTCCTGCAGTCACACATTTATCACATCACAGCAACACCCGGACCGCTCATTCTACAACCTCTTATTGAACTCTCACCTAAAGAAACACACACACACACACACACACACACACACACACACACACACACACACACACACACACACACACACACACACACAGCACACAGTGTTCTTTCTATGTCATGTTTAATTCCATCATAAGAGCAACACTTCCAGATCCAAAGATGATACAGTCACGTTGATACAAAACAGAGTCGCATGTTCAAGAAGCTGGAATCAGCGACAAAAGCGACAAAGTACAACAAAAAAAACACTTGTAAATTGTGTAATATTTGTGTCAGAGACTTAACCGAGTGAAACCAGTGTGTGTGCATGTTGTGTTAAACTCTGAATCCTGCTGCTGAGTCACCAAACGCCTCCGAGCTCCCCAAACCTCCCACCTCCATGCCCAGCCTCCCCCCGAGCCCCCCGAGCCCAAACACTGCAGCGATACTCCAAACACACGGCCTCCTCATTCATTATGAATGGACTGGCTTCACACAACACAAAAAAAGCTAGCGTGCGCACAACAACCATTAGACACCGGTTACTGTTCGGGCGTGACAGCAGTTTGTTTCTCATTGTGCTATTGTTGTTTGATCTGGGCTCATTTACACGGGTTATTAATGCTGCACGGCTCAGACGGCTTAAAATATGGATTTGCTACTTAAGCCGGAACACGGAGCCGTTCAGGCAGCGTTGCTGTCGACCTCCTAACCAAACCGTTTATCTTGGTTTATGGAGAAAAGAAGCGCCGCACGCACGGAGGGTAAATCCATGGCGTCTCCTGCTGTCCTGCATTCTGCATCAGAGTCCCTGAGTAATACCACTGAGATGCAGTTTGGGTTGTTATGAATCTGTTTTCAAGCACATTGGATGTGAAAGTGAATAATGACAGTGTGCGTTAAAGTCACTTGAAGTCAATTCTGTTGCTGTCAAATATATTAAAATCACTGGCTGTTTATTTTAGTTGTGCTGCTGTTTCTGTTTTTTCCTCCTTATCTTATTTCACTATCGCCATTGATCTGTGTGTGTGTGTGTGTGTGTGTTGGTTGTTCTCATGAAGCCTAGGCCCTGAATGCATCCTAGTCTTATATTCCATTGCTCTTTAAGTCCCTAAAAATAAATTTTATAAAATGACATTATGCAATATTTTGTATAAATGTCTATATTTATGATTAACAGGAATATTTATGTGATAAAACATTATTGTGTCCTCATAACTGCAACGCAACTACATCAGCCTTGATAAAGAGCCTTTATCGAGGCCCATGTATGGGGACTTAGTGTGAAATGGGACGAGTCATGGACACGGCTGTGGTGTATTGGCAGGCGTTCACACACATTTGCCACCGTTGCCCTTCATGCTCGAAGCAGAACAGGTTCACATCAAATCAATATTCAAGGCTCTTAAGCTAAATCAGCTCCAGAACTCATTCGTAGGCTATAATCTCATCTATCGAATGTATTGATGGTCACAGGAATCTGACGGTTTGAAATCCTGCAGCATCATCAGCTCTACGTTAAGCTATAACCTACATTCTCTGTACATTCTGCACCCAGTGCCCCTTGTGGGCTCACAGCCACTTTGTTTGGCACAGAGGCTAAATGGTGTCTTCGGGTCAGGAGCGGCAGCAGCAGCAGTGTTTCTGGCCTTTAGCCTGAACCACTGGCTGGCAAGGACATACGCAGAGAAATCTACTGTAATCAAGCAGCTGGAGGTTCTGCTTTCAGGGGATTTAGTGCAATGTGGCAGGTGCCAATCTGACGGGAGGATCAGGATTTGCACACAGGCCCCCCCCCGTCTCCTGATGGCACTCAGCAAGTTTAACACATGAGCTGGAGACTGATCACAGTAGAGATGTTGTGTGGTGTCTCAACACATCCCAGAAGAAATGAGTTTGTGGTGTGTACACTTTCGCTGTAATTCCGCATAGCACAAGTTCTAGGGTTAGGGTTTCATTCATCTGTCCTTGCTCTATCTGTCGCTCTAAACGAGGGTCATCACAAGTCACGTGGCTGCTCATTGGCTGCAGCTCACGTATCTGATCATAATCAGTGGAAACACATTTGCATGTTAGTTTGGCAAAGCCATGCATGTGCAACACAATCACTTCCAGGTGTTTGATTGTTCTCAGCATTTCCTCTGACTGACTGCATGGGTTTAATATCTGGCTGCAAACAGAATTCACTTTTTATGATATCGTTGCATCAGTTTGATGCCTTCTTTTTACTTTACCCGTTTTCATGAATACGTTTGATTTAAGTTGTAGTTCTGATTATTTTGATTTTGATTCTAGAGTTTAATTCATGTGCATGCACGTGCAGCTCTGAGAGAATCTTTGCTTCGTGGCCTGTGAAGTACACGACATGTTCATGTGAGAATCGTGTGCACGATACAGAAAGGAATCTAAAAGAGGGAGAAAAAGACAGAATAAGAGGAAGGTTTGTAGATGACAGAAACTCCCCCGGAGGCAGTGGGACAGTAGGACACACACATACACAAAAACACACACACACACACACACACACACACACACAGACGCACACGTACTTCTCTCTTAGTGAGGACATTCTTTGGTGGGATACATTTGCCAGCCCCTTCCACTAACCTTAACCATCACGACCAAATGCCTAAATCTAACCCAAGTCTTAACCCTCAAACATTCCACTAAAACAGTGAGAACCGGCCTCACTATGCTCAAAATGGTCCTCAAAGATACATACAAGTACAAGTACACACACACTGTCGGGCTCAGCCGTCCTGTGTGTCTATTATTGATGTCGGGCACGCAGGGTTCCCACTCAGCCATCTGTTCCTGGCTCTCCCACTCCGTCCCCCTCTTGCCTCATGCCCACCACGTTAGCAGCCTGGCAGCAGCGGAGGAATGCTGTCCTGTCGAAGTGTGAATTCTTCATAAATATATCTCACTGCTCGGGAGGTGGTGGCGGCTGCTGGAAGAGCCCGGGAGAGATAATTGAGGAAAAACCACAATGGTGACATGATTAATTAATGTTGCATTAATCCTGCGTCTTTGTGGCACTGTTTTTTGGCACCTGCATTGATTTGTGGCGTGAGCTATGATCACCTCCCGACTGCAGCGGACCTAAAAACCAAATCGGCAGTTGGGTGTGTTTCCCTGACCGTCTGTCAATTCCTTAATCAGATCACAGCCCCACCCTCCTGCGGTTAGTGGCACATGGCGCAGGTTTGATTTGATTTGTAACTGATGACCATGCATATTCAGTGCGAGTTGCCAGGGGACAAGAGTGTTTGCAAACACTCGGCGTCGCCTCAACGTTAATCCAGAGATGCAATCCTTATCCCTGCCCTGCCCTGCCCTGTGCATCACACACACATGTGCAAAAACATGTGTATACAAACGTATGATGCAATAAATTATAAATGTAACATGTCAGTCGGTTGCAGAAACACATGCATCAGAGATGGTGTCTGACTGAACACGTGTCTTCAGTTACACTCCTCTGGTCCCTTGTGAGTAAAGACCAGTAAGGAACTGGGAAGGCGATGAAGGTGGGATCCTGGCAAGAAAGTCACATGATGGGGTGACTTCCCTTTTGCATATTCACGAGGAAGAGGCTTTATTTCCTGCCCAGCCCCAGAGTTAAGACCCCGGCCCCCGGCCCCCGGCCCCACCCCCCCACTGGGGAGGACGAGATGAGACGGGAAATTAATAATGTGAGGAGAATCAAAGGATTTGACTGAAGCACGGGATCAGAGGAGGGTGAAGAGCGTGAATCAGAGGTAAAGCAGGGACCAATCAGCGTCCTCCGTCTTTACTCGCTCGTGATGATTGGTTCAGGCCCCTCCTCCCATTCAGAGAGATTTACATCCCTCGTTAAAAAAAAACAGTTGGGCCAATCACAACCGTTTATCCAAATGCAAATTGTCGTGGCGGTGATGCTCGGGCGCGGTTCCCAGTACGAGAGGAGGAATTGAACCGGTGGCAGAGAAGAGAAGAGGAGGGGAAAAGAGAGAAGTCGCATTATGAGAGCGATAAAACACATCAGCTCTCAAAATGTGTTTCAAAGAGAAACTCACGCTGTAAATCTGCGGTCGCAGCGTCACTCGCCGGCTTCAGACGCTTCCTCCAAACGTCGAGTAAGAGGCTCAATAAATCAAACACCGCTCTGTATCCACTTCCACTCCGTCTGCAGCCAGAGAGCAGCTCCTACATTACAGCGATAAATAAAAAATGTAACTGTCATTTTTATGCGCTTGTCAGTGTGAGAAGACTCTTTTTTTTTCTTTCTTCTTCTCCGCCTCAGCTGCCCTGGAAACAGATTGCAAATTAGCATTTTTCCTTAGCGAGGCCAGAGGGAGTCGCGGGCCGCCTCCCAACACGGAGACATATTTATCACATTATGGTGCGTGAGGCTAACACGGAGTGAAGAAAACGGGAACAAACCGCTTAATGTTAAAGGAAAGTTGATGTTTTAATATTAATGGACTTTATGCCGTGACGTGTGGAAGTCACGCTAGCGAGCTCGGGTGCAAGCCGAGGGGGCTTCTTTGAACCTGGACCAACCTGCTGGGTGTTTCTCCGACCCCAGCTGATCACACCACCCAGGATTAAACACGACTTGTCACTGCACACTGAATTCATCCACCGTCCTGCTCACCGCTTCAGGCTGTTTCCTCCTCGTCCGTGTCTGAACTTCATTTTATCGCCTGCTTCTCCTCTCACAAAGACAATGGGGGCCATTAGGGCCCAGGAAGAAGAGCTTATAACGACTCCGGGGCCATGTGTGATCCCTCGGTGCCGCGTGGGGCCAGGTGGGCAGCACGCCACCCCGGCAGCACAAAGGGTTTATCCACAGTGATTTATTAAACAGCCTTAACCACGGACTAAACAGCTAAATTAGCACCCGGGCCTCTCCTCCGTCTCTGTCTCCGTCTCTTTCTGGGTTCCCCCGGCTGCAGAGTGCAGTTGGAGTCTATGTTAAGGACGTGTGTAATGGTAGACCGGGCACATATTGGAACCATTAGGCAGGGAACATGACTGCCTATTACACGGGTCTTTAGCGACACGGAGAAATAACCCCTTATCATCCCGGCGAGCCCCCCCACCCCCACCCCCCCCACCACCTCCCATAGGAAGGTTCCATGTCGATGAATGTGATGCAGTCGAAACAGGATCCTTCCACTTCTCCACAACCAATTATGTTAAACACGAGGACAACTTGAATAGAGAGGAGAGTGAAAAGGGGGTTTTCGGTCAACCCCACTTCAACGCTGAATGCTGAATACTCACCACGACCATTAGTGCGGCCTCATCCTGAATGTTAAACACCATGAGGTGGTGACATTGTGTGTTTTTTTTTAAGAGGAGAGCGAGGTTGACGTGAGGCTGCACCTGCCGAGGACGAGGGGCTGAGATAACAGTTTTCTCCTCCCTGTCGAGGAGGCATCTGGCGTTGTCACGGTGCTGCAAGCGGAAATGCACCCAGGAGTGGGTAATGAGGCGTGGGAGACGGGGGGGTTGTGTTGTGTGTGTGTGTGTGTGCGTTTCGGGGTGGTGGTTTCCTCATCTTTCCTGGACGAGCCTTTGTGGACCCCAATAAGCGGCACCATCTGCAGGCGTCAGCCTCGTGTGACTCACGAGCCGCGATGAATCAGCTTAGATAGAGACACACATGTTACCTGCTGGTAGTAAAACACAGGAACAAAGAAGAAAGGGAATGAATACATCAGCAAACACACAACAAACAGGAGAGAGATACTTGTACTTGAGGAAGAAGCCGTTAAATGTTGGTGCTGGATCCTGGAATTTCTCACTTTCTTGAAAGTTACAAAATAAAGTTTATTCGTTGATTCCTCGGGAATAATTCTGATATTTATAAGTGTGTGAAATTTGTGATACTGCAGATTCTTCTATAATAATAATTAATTTGCCTTTTACTGTACTATTGTATTTCCTGCTTTTCACTTTTAATCTTTTATTAACATTGCCTGATCCCCCGTTTGCTTTGTCAAAGTATTTCAGGCAGTTCACATTAAATAAGACATTATCACAGTTTGACAACACAAATAATCTGCTAAACAAATTAACTTTGCAAATAAAAGGTTTAACAGTAAATAACAGATTGTAGAATGACTAACATGATTGTAACAAATCTTTTTCTCTGTGTTCCAGGTGATCTCTGCTCTGTCGAGGATCTCCCAACACAGCATCGCACAGATTAAAGGCATCAGGTACGTGTCTCCCCCCCCGCCCCCCCCCGCTACACCTCCCGTTCATCATCTGAACAGCCGCGGCACTCGAGAGCCTCGGCTGTCACACAGAGAAAACACTCTGTTCTATATTTACTGTATTAAAAACGCAGGTGGCTGTTAACATCTGCTGCTCATTTCCAAGTCGATTTACCATTTTGTTTCTGTAATTAGCTGCAGCTTGTAGCCGCCGTTATCTCGCAAGGCACAAAACACATTTCCATCTGTCACTCAAACGACTCAAACGCGTCACAAGTCAGAAAACCACGGCTGTAATTTTTTGTTCTCAGATAACGGCCCCAGCTGAGTAAATCCTCGGCGCTGCTTTATCAGGCCTGAAATGGGCGTCTGATTTCTCTTCATTTGCTCAATCTGCTCGGAGCTCGGTGGCTCGCCGGCCGGCGCCGCATAAAAAGCCATTTTTATCCATCTGAGTAATGAGTTGATGGAGCGCGCCCATTAGGAGCCCGGCCAGGAAATGAAAGGGAGGAGAGGGCGGAGAGGGCGAGTGAGAGAGAGAGAGAGAGAGAGAGAGAGAGAGAGAGCGGGTCCTTTGCCATTAATGAAAACAACACAACCTGCTGACGCTCGGCCAATTTGCCCCCTGTCCACTCTGGCGGTTTCTTGCTGTAAGGTGTCAAAATCAATGCTGGTTTGACCTCGGGTGTAAATCAGGCTCCTGACTCTCTAACCACCCCGACGCACTTTGAATCTGAATATTAATTAAGCTGTAAACTATTATTTAAAGCTCAGATCCTCATACTGTGGGTCAGAGGGCAGAGACAAGATGGAGTCACCGTCCTGGACACGCACCCGACTGCTGACATGTTCACGAGTTCAAACTTTGAATTCCTTCCTTCCTTCCAGCCTTCGGGGGGGGTTTAGCCTGACCTGTAACCCTACTGGGGGGGGGGAGGGGGGAATGACAGGTTATTGAAGTGTGTCTTCATCAGGTTAAGGTCACGTTTGACTTCTGGCCCTGAGAGGACAACGTTAAGTCAAACCAGTTTGAGCATTAACAGTCAAACTGGGCAGGTCTGTGGATCCGGGTGTTCTCAGCTCACTGGTTTCAGCTGCCAGGACATATTCCCTGTTATTATCTTAACAGTGCTTAATGGAGCTTGAAGCATTTGGTCGTATCTCCCTGTCACTGCCACGGGGCTTCACAGATACACACGAGGACACATGACACACGCGTGACGAGCTCAGTCCCGTGTTTGTCACTAACACGGGACTGTTAAACATTGCACTTACACAACACGGATGCTCACTGACCCCGCTCGGCCCCTCTGCAAGGGTCTCCTCCCCTGACTTCTCCGTAGCTCCGCTCGGGGCAAGGTCAGCACCATTCAGAGGTCGACCACATGACAGACTTCCTCTGTCTCGCTCCAGAGCTCCTGTCAGACGCTCACAGACCTGACATCAGCTGTAAGTCGTTCAAACGCATGCTGTGCCATGAGGCAGGATGTCCGTGCCCTCCAGGTGGACTCGTACATGGACCCGGTGATGAACGGCACCTTTCAGAATCAGGTGGCCACATGCATTATGGAGTCAAAGCGTGTGTCACGGATAAAACGCAATCGAATGAAGCTAAATCCGATCAAACTGACAACAAATTCGATTTTCTTTACATTAAATAAAGTTTAGAGAAGTGATTTACATGGACAATATGTAGCTGTGGCCACTAGGGGGCTCTCGATCAAGACGATAACAAAAAGCACCACCATTGCTAATGGAAATATATAATAAAAGTTGCCTTCAAGGTTACGCAAAAAAGAATCATGATCGATTACAAGTGATTAATACATTGTCATACATTGTTTGTCTCAGAAGTTTTAGTAGAATTGTTACATGTTAAATCCTTTAAGACGATGATACTGCAATTCTGAAATTCTCAGGCAGAGGATTTAAGGGTTCGAGGAGGAAGTCACACTTAATCTTGAAGTGTCCTCACAAGCAGGTGGGGGATTCTATGATTTGTGAACACCTGTTAAGATGATGCACGTGATGATAAGTCAATCAAGGAAATATTCAAATCACTTGAGCAACATTTGATTTTAAAGATCTTCAATCACAGGCAATAAAAACATTTCTTAGATTTTTAGCTGGTGTGAATTATGAAGCAGTAAAGTTAGAATAAAAGTTACAAGTGTCTCTGCTGGCAAAGGCTCAGACCAAGAGGAAACGGATGCTTCTTCTTGGAACACTTCACTTTATTGTGTCTGAAAATGAATAAGAAAGAAAGGAGGTAACACTCCAGTAACAATTAAATGTGTCACCTCTCGTCTGAATCACTTTTGGGTCACTCTGCCTCTTGTGTTTTTCTTTCCTGGTTCAGAAACTAAACCAATTATACAAATTGCATCAACTCTGATAGAATAATCTGTTTAAACAAGGATCATTTCCATCTTCAGTCCCTCAGCCTGTGTTTCCCTCAGTGTCCAGACAGTAACCTCTCTGCTCTCAGATCAGTTAAGTACAGTCGCCCCGACAGGACGTCTATCGAGCTCCCAGTGACCGGAGAGTTTGTCACTCTGTTAAATCTCCGGGTAACATTGCCACAGGCGTATCCATTGACGTCCTGTTGAGGCCCATTGATCTGCACTGGGATGTGTGTTCACTGTAATCAGGCCTCAATAGTTCATGTCTCTGTCACTGTGTCAGCGTTCAAGCCCCTCGTGCACAAGTCCAGGCTCTGTGTTTGAAACCTGGACATTTACATGCTCCTCTACACATTGATAATAACAGATAGTGATTATTACTTCACTTATACTTTCTCTTCTCGTGGATTCAGCTTCAATCCTTGTTTTAGATCCAAGGCCTCACAGTAACTTCTGCTGAGTACAGTGAGAAATATGTGATTCTTTCTTTTACACATTTTGAATACCCCCTCCCCACGTTGTCATTTTTACTCTCAAAGGAGACGTATGATTTTTCTTTTCCTTCTTGAGCGTCGTATAGATTTTTTTTTGCAAACGTAAAAGTAAAAAATCCCTAAGCTCCTCCTCCTCCATAGAAAACACAGAAGCTCCTAAAACACCTCGCCATTAATTCTGCACCATCGTGTGTGTTGTGACGTTGTGTTAGTTTTCATATTTTGATTTGATATGATCTGGTTTCAGATCCTCTAGCCTCATTGTGTCCAAATCTCCGAAGGATTCACTCTAGAACCCCATCACCCCCGCCCTTTGTGACGCGACCTCATGTTCCATCTCTCTCTCTCTCTTGGTGTGAACCTGGCTCGCTGCCGACCTTGAGTTTCTCTCGAGCTTATCCACGGTGTCATCCTCCGTCCTGTTATTCCTCTCCTTCCTACCGCTCATAGTCAACGTCCTCAGCCAGCCCCCCCCGCTCTAACCTCCAACCTGCTCACACTCCGCTGGCCCAGTTCATGGCTGATCCCTGCTCGGCGGATGTGTGGATGGGGGTCGTAGAGTGCGTCCGATCTCTGCTCAGCATCAAGACACCGAGCGGAGGAGGGAGGACGTTTGGTGACGATGATATTTAAAACCTTCAAATCCTCCTGTAGGAAGGTCACATGTTCATCATGTACTTCCTGTGTGTGTGTGTGGATTTGATGCGATGTGTCATTATACAGATGCAGTTAACATGTGTTCTATAACATATGTTGATATGTTCACGTTGTCTTTAAAGTGGATGAAGAGGTTTGCTGTGCAGTGGAGAAGGTCGAGCTGCCTCAGTGTTAATCGTCCTGTCATCACAACGCTGCCCCCTCATGCCCCTGACTCACTCCACTCACATTAAAGTGCAGTTATCACGTTGCACATCCGCCCCCCCCATTCTTCCTCATGCACACTGAATGCATAGCGTGTGTTGATTCCTCACGCAAATGGTGTGAAAATAACTTAAACGTGCCGAGGAGAAGAAGAAAAGGAAAAGACTCTTACTCGGATGTTACATCGGGCTCATGCATCCCCCCCGACCACTGTGCATGAGGTTGTGTGTGTGTGTGTGTGTGTGTGAAATGAAAGTGCACGTTTAAAGGAGGAAGGGGAAACTTTATGGAGCAGGCCCGGTGCAGTGAGTGCAGCGAGCCTGCTCCAGCTCCAGCGGGATTATCGACCCCTGCAGAACCAAAGCCGCGCCCCTGGGACGTGGAGCTGCTTCAAAACGCCGGCCACCGGAGCCGAGTTCACACCTCACGACTACACCTCTGTTGTTCTGCTGCCCGACAGCCGCTGATCAATGGGACCGAGACGCAGAGGCTTCTGTCCAGAGCGCGTGTGCCCAACGGCTCCCCGTGCACCGGCATCACCGGCTTTATGGAACGTGGAGAAGAAACTTGACATAAGCAGTTTGGGGTTTATTGGAATAATGGAGTTAAAGCAGAAAGGGCAAAGCAGTAAAGTCGGGGAAAAGGTTGTTTGAAGAGGAAAGAGTGAGGAAGGAAGGACACACATGTTCTTTATCTTTTAGTTGTGTTTTAAATTAGATTATATACCTTTTTTAATCACAGAATAATACACACATTCACTTGTGCTCCTCTGAAACAGTTAAAACCTTCTTAGTCATTTATTTCTCTTATAAATAAGAAGTAATTTGGTCGAAATTTTAAATTTAATTCCAAGTAAATATTCACTCAAGTGTTTGGATCGTCTTTCTGTTTAATTCTAAGATTGTAGAATCATCTTCCAGGTTCAGTTGATCATGAACTAAAAACCTGTGGGTTATGTTTTAATTCATTTGAAGTTATTCAATTTGTTCACCAGTTGAAGCCTTGTGAAACCTCCTTGGAAACTATTAAAAAATAAATTATTGCAAAAGCTTCACTGGTCAAGTTACAATACTTTGATCATCAGAAGCTTCACTACTGGATCACCAGAGAACTTAGCAATTCTGCTTTTTTTTTGCTTTCATGCACCACATGTTGGGTCGTCATCCTGTCTTTGTCTTTTAAAATCAGTTGTCACAGAACAAGGTCGATGTTTTTCACATGTGGTTTTTGTTTTCCATTGTTCCATTTGTGTTGATTCTCGTTTGTTTGTGTGTCTGTTTTGTGTTTTAACCTTGTTGCTGTGGTTTAGTTTGTTGTTAATGTTGTTTTTGCAGTATTTGTCCCTGTTTGTATTTATATATGGAACTTTCCTGGTGAAATAGACCCCTTAAATTCATTGACCCTTAAAATTGAAGAACTGTAGCCTTAAGGAATGACGAAGCTCAAAAAAGTGGTGTGGGATGAACAGAGAAAATTGTAAAGAAATAAAGACAATAAAAAAGAGAGAGCTGCTTGGATGACAATGTTGCTGTAACACATTTAAATCTGCTGAATTTCAATTAAAAAGAAAACACTAAAACAGACAATGTGCTGGAATGGCACTCAGTAGGTTTCACACCTCTGCCAACAGTCCCCTAATGAAACCACATTTTAATTCAAGACATCCAGATTTGTTTTTATTTGGATCTCCTTCAGATTTCACACACTCTCACACTGTTACAGATAAATAAAACATATCCTGGATATAACTTCTTTATCTGGATCCACAGCAAAATTGAGTGGGTTCTTCCTCCGCCCCTATCATCCACCTTTCACTAGTTCAAACAAACAGGGGTTAAAAAAACAAAACCTCCTTGGTAGATGTAATAAAAGAAACACTTGAATAAACCAACAGGAAGTTACACACTCACAGGAAACACACACAACAGAGCTGCATCCAATCGCCGAGAGACGCCTCATCACGGATCTGATGAAATTATAAACACAGCTCAACTGCACCTGGTTGCCCCATTGAGGAGAAATGAGCAAGGCAGCGTTGGACCCAGGCTCGGCTCCGCACATCCCCACAAACTACTGTGTAATTAAATTTTGCCCGGCGGGACTCCATTAATAACTTATAATATAATGCTCATTTCATTGGAGGGGGGCCGTGAGATGTGGGGGTGTTATTGCGCTCTGGAGGAAGCACCGCGGTCCCGCTCATAACAGTGTGAGAGGAAATCATACCAGGCTGTTTTTTGTTGTTTATTCTTTCTTCTTATGTGTGTGTGTTATTATTTTTTTAATAGTAATACTTGTAATTAGCTGTTGAACCTGCAGAGATTTTAATGAAGTTACACCCGTCAAACATGAAATACAGATTAGCAGAGTTAACCAAGCAGAGGGTTTGCAGGAGAGTTTGCACGTCTATATCTGTGTGTTTGTGTGTGTATGTGTGTGCATATGTGTGTGTGCATGAGGTGACCTTTGACCTGCCAGCTGAGCATTCATTAACCCTGCGGGCTGGCACAGTCTCAGTGTGACCACTGCTTTGATTAAAACTAAACTGAGACGCTGCTCTCACAGACGCTCGGAGCTCAACGCTGCACATTTAAACAACTAGACTAAAATAAGCTGCTCTTGTTTTTTTTTAAAGTTCACGATGCCCTTTCAATTAAACGTGTGAAATTTGGCCTTGATGCAATCACAGCTCACTGATGCAGGTTGTCTAATTCATGAGCTTTGAATGGTTGGTTTCTTTCACGGATCTCACTTCAGCCACAAACAACACACACACACACATAAACTCATGTATTCTGTTTCTTGTTGTTCTCTCTCCTGCTGCAGTCGACATTGATTTTAAACTTTCCCCCAAATGCACTTAAAGATATAGAAACACGAGGCAAATATTTTTCCTTTTCTTCTTTAGTTCACTCAACTTTACAGCAAGTCGTGTCAATACAGTTGTTAGACATAAAGTCCAGATGCATCAATTGAGTAATATCAGGGATATAACGTCACGCAAGCTGGGAAACACATGCATCATTTTTGCAGAGTTAGTAGTGTATCTGGTCGAGTTGAATTAATTTGTGATGATTTCCAGACATGCTGAAGATTTGAAAAACAACAGATCTGTCTACAATAGGGACTTTTCTGGTGAAATGAGAAACTTGATTGTAACTTTAACACATCACCTCATCAATAAACGAGATTTTTGCCCGAGTCAGGTCACCAAGCTGCTTCTACGACAGCATCAAAACCATTGTTTTGATTGAGAGACCCCCTAGTGGCTGATGGTACACATTAAGATTGACTCATATTGTGTTACTGTAATTGCGATAGGATCATGAATAAACCTTCTCACTGCTGGAGCTGGTTTGTTTCAAAGTGATGGTCGCACACATAGAGGTGAAGCCTGCGTCTCGCTTTTCCCGTGACCCTGAACCCCTCACTCCCCTCCCGCCCTCTCTCCGTCCTCCATCTTTTCTTCTTCTTGACAAATGTCCGTATAGAGTTCTGCGTGCGAGCGTGTTTGTGTTTCCACCGGCTCTTTGGCAGCGGGGGAAACAAATCATGTGTCCAGTAGTTACATTATACAGGATGGAGTCGAGGTCGAGCTCGCAGGGCTTGTTTATTGCTGAAGGAAAAAACCACTGCTGCTCCGTGTGGGATTTATCGTGTTAGGAGGGAGACGCTGAAAAACCAGGAATAAACAAAAAGCTGAACAATAACAAAACAACCAAATAAAATCTGACAACAGACTCCTTTTAAAACATAAAAACAATCACAGTGATGCATTTAATAGCTGCTCACTGTCATTAGATTGTGTTTTATTCCCATTTTCCCGCCCTCACAGCTTGGAGGTTAGCGATTCATGAGACATCCTCAGGATTCATTTAAATTACACCGACTTGTTTCCGTTTCAGAGACGTTAGCGTGGCTGGGTATTAGCTCCGATCACGGCTTCAGTGATGTTAATGGGCTTCAATCGTGCACAACATTAGCGCTAATCGGCAAATAATGTGTGGCAGGCGGCTTTCGTGGAAGAAAAATACATCTTTACAAACACGGCTCGGTTCATCGGGGACCGGATTTTAAAAAAAATGCTCCACCGCTTCCCAGGATGTTGTAAACACATTCGATGAACAGTCATTTTCCATATTTCATGGTTCTCTACGTGGTCCCCGAGGTTCCTTGAAAGCTGCACAAACTCCCAGAGAGGATTCACACGACACCTGCTCGTCCATCTCTCCGGAAAAAAAGTCCCTGAGAAAGTTGAACGTGTGCGAAGATGATGCCATTTGTCCCCGTTTGTCTTATCTGTCAGCCGCAGTGAGCTGATGTGTTGTGACGTGGTTGTGTGTGACTGATGGCGTCCTCTGTTGAATCCATCCCGCTGTTGTTGCCGCTGAAGTGATGGAGCAACGAGTGACAACCCGACAGATGGAACATGCAGCTTCTCCACTGGTTATTTTGTTCTACCCGGGACCCTTCGCTGTTTGTGTGTGTGTGTGATGATTTAGCGTTGTGTGCCCTCTCTCACTTCCTGTGTGTGTGTCTCTTTGTGTGTTCCAGGCCCTTTCCGTCGGAGGACACCGCTCTGAATGAGGATGATGTGTACCGGAGCCTTGAGGAGCTGGCAGAGTGAGTATGAATTACACTGCACCCACACAAACCTGTTTTTGATATCACCCACGAGGACACTGCAGTTAATTAAATTAAATCTCTGGAGTCTTTCTCCAATCATGAAATCCACACTCCATAATTTTATGGTTTACCTTGTGTTAAAATCTCCACAGCGTGATTGATTCACAGATAAACATCACTCGAGCGTTTTAAGACGTGAAAAGAAAAATCATGGATCTCAAATCTCATCCTTATATATACCATCATTTTCAGAGTTTTATATTAAAAAAGTTGATGCTTCCTTATTCCTTGTATATAGAGTAAACCTCCTTGTTGTGATGAGAGCAGCACAAAACAGACTCATGGAATAGAGATGTAAACGTGTAGAAATGGAGAAGAAGTGCTGATTTAGCTGCAGATAAGCACGGGAGCTTTGTATAACTGATGAAACTGCAGAATAGTTGTGTTTCTGCATCACAGGCATTTTATACCTGATTTGAGGTGTTTTTCTTTTCACACTGTATCAATAAACATAGAAGAATATCCAGAGTAAACTTTCCTTCTCTCCACATCATGTCTAACTCGAAGCATCTTGTGACGTCTCTAAACGAACTGTGATTTCCACTTTTTGTCAATTTCTTCTAAACGCCTAATTACATAAGCGCGGAGGCCTCAGTCACTCTGCCTGTTGCCATGGTGACACCGGCGCTGCTCTGCCTTTCGGCCTGGCTGCCTCACCGCTCGTCTCGGTGGCTCGATGCCTGGCTTGGTGTGTGTCTCTGTGTGTGTGTGTGTGTGTGTGTGTGTGTTGGCTTGGTGGGTGTGTTTTTTCCCGGGCACGGAGGAGAAGTCACTGGGTCTCGTGAGTTGGCCGCCGTACGAGCAGCGACAGCCGCCGCCGCCGCTCGCCTCAGATTAATGGAGGATGCTTAGTTAACCGCTCTGAGACGGGTGTCATTCATCACAGGGAGATAGAGAAGGAGGCGAGAGAGAGATAGAGAGGCGGGCGTGCGAGCTGGAGATACCACCGTTATATGCCCGCTGAATACATGATGGAGATTTTCTTTCGGGGGGGGGGAATGTGCTCTCGCTAGAAGAGAGCGCCAGCCAAGCAGGTTAATACTGGATTAGAGTGCAGCTTAGCCAAACATGCAGCCCTGCGAGCCTGTAGCAACGGGCCTTTACCTTGAAAGTCTTTCACAGAGAATTGATCCTGAAGAGATGAGAGGAAGCAGGGAGGTCGATTTTAAAGTTTGACAAAATAATTGGCTCCTTTGTCCGGATACACGTCACAATTTTATAATTGTAATAACTTATCCTGAAGAGACGAGAGTCATAAAAAGGGGGATTGATATCTTTAAAATATGTCTCATTTAATGGGGTTGTGGGGAAAGTTTCAAAGAACTTCTTCGCCAAGTTATAACGGAAACGGAAATAATCCATCCACGATGAAAACATGTTAATAAATCTGCTTCCAAATTAGAAAAGCAACGTTGAAGATAGGTAAAATGAGAATTGGCTCCTTTGTTCGGATACACAGCAAGATGTCACGAGTTCTTTCCTGGTGCATATCCCGTCCTGAGCTAAATATCCGAGTTCTATCGCTTGTTCTCTATTTTACCCCAAATACAAATACAAGAATCCACGAGTAAACCAAACAATAGAACCCTGAGATATAGAGTGTGTTTCTTTATAGAGTGTGTTTCCTTCTCCTCACACCTCGACCCTGAGGAGTCTCCTCTGTCCAGCCCCGGGCCTCAGCCCCTGTAACCTTGCAGCAGCAGCAGCTCATCTGTTTCTCTGACATGTTTCCGTGGTATCGTCTCACGTTGCTCTTTGTGTAACCTGAAGGTGCAGAGGCCTGGACCCATATTGAATTAATCATGCTGCTCGGCACAGCGGCCGCTCCTGACCTTTTACCGAGAACATGTATGCATTTAGTTTCATCAATGAGGAGACAGATAATTGATTCATCAGCAGGTCCTGCACCTAATACAGTCGGACACACTTAGCTCATGAGCCTCTCGCTCGCAATAACCCCCCCCGCTCTCAAAGACTTATTAATTAGCCTTGAATATTGATGCGTGCATGATTGAATATGAGCAGCCGTGATGGAGAGGACAACGATGATCGCACAGTCACTTTTAATGGATTTTTAAAAAGGGGAAGGACAAATCGTCTCGTAAAAAAATAACATCGTGTCAGGAATAAAACAGCAATTTTGAAATAAGAGCAGCAGCAGAAGATACAAATCTATAAAATGGCATCATTAAGTTTCAGCGGTATAAGACGAGAAAGGATTCTTCTAACTGCTGCGGGGGAAAAAAAGCTATCTATAGAAGATGGATTTTCGAGGCGGAGGTTTGAAAAACGGAGATCATGTCAGCAGAGCAAATGTTAAATGGAAGATTTCACCGTCCGTGCAGCTGAAGATCGATGGACACCTTTCAGTTAATCCGGAGCAGGTTGGAGACTTGAACCGGGGGGAACCTCTGCGCTCTCTGAGGACTCGTGCTTGGAGATCAGGCTTCACCAACAAGTATTTAGAAAATAAAACTCAATTATTAGATATATCTGAAACGCTGCATCCAGGCAGCTCCTTCTACAGAATGTGAGGTTTCAGATGACCCGTCAAGGTCAGTTAGAGCTCACTCACCACTGGATGGTCTCATCCTGTCTGAAGAGCTGCTGCCTCATGAGGTGGATCGAGGCTTCAGGCCGTCAGACCGAGCTGCACCTGGAAATGACTCCTCTGAACGAAAATGATGTGGAGATTCCAGGATGTGTATTATATTCACAAAGCCTCCTGTGGGACCGGGGATGTGTTTGCAGGAGTGTGTGAGTCAGGAGGAGGGGCCCGGTGCTCGTTCCTAATTGAGGTCTCCTGGGTTAATGGTGAACCTGCTCCTCACTTCCTCCCTCTGGCTCCGCGATGCCGTGTCTCCACATCGCTCTAAGTCCTCTCCGTCTGGAATGACTCCACGCTGGAGTTGACAAAGCATGAAATGGGAACGTACTGGGCACAGTTGCCAAGGGATTTATCTCCCCCCCCACACACCTCTTGCGAAAGACACACATAGCTTTACGTTACAAAGCAAACAGTGTCACCAGAGCTTTTTGTCACTCTTTTGCAGTTTATTATGCTCCATTAATCCCTCGGGCAGGTTGACATGAAAAATCAATAGCTTGGAAATGGATGGAGCTCAGTCTCTGTGTTATTTACTGCGAGGTATTAAGTGGCATTTCTTTTTTGAAATGACACTTTATGAAGCCACACGAGCACAATATCAGAATTAACCGGAGATGGAGGTCCAATGATGTGTTCAAGCTCCAGGGTCGTAGAGATGTCTTATTTCGAAGGGGTTTGCTGATTAAATTGGCCAGAGACTCATATCTGTATCTGAGTTTATCTTTATATATATAATATAGATAGACAAGTTTTATTTTACAGATTAATTGATGCAGAAAATATGAGGTTACATGTTAAGTAAAAACAAAACGTTTATCTCCTTAAAGTCCCGAGAGGTTATATTTTTTTATCCTGTGAACACATCATTTGATTAAATTTTAAATGCTTGCTCCCATGAGATGATGTTTAAATATTTAGGTAGTATTTATTTTCACTCATTTATAATGAGTGTTTATGATTAAACTGTATATTGAGCCTCAATTATGTTTCTTCATCATAAATTAACGTGGCTTAGTTTTGAACCTTTCAGGAATCATCGCTAATTTAAAAATAAAAATCTATATCATCCATATCAATATCGGAAGTATTTTACTCTGTAATATCGATATCTGCATCGGCCTCCAAAAAATCCATATTGCTCTTCCTCTAGCTTGAGGCTCCGGGTTGTGTTTCACCACCTCATCCTGAAGTTCTCATCCTCACCACACACAACAACTCAATCTTAAATATAATTTTACCAGCAACCTGAGATGCAGCTGAGCCTTCTGGGAGATATCTGCTCAGTAGCTCTAACATGGCGAGTCCCTCTCCTCTGATGTAACTCTGTGTCATCGGGCCCCGGGAGCAGAGGCTCGGGGGCCGATCACATGCAGACGCCCCGCGGCCCCTCACTGTGTAATCGGACAGAAAATCAGACCTAATTCACCAGACCCCAGGACTCTGGTCCCGCCCTGCACTCGCTCGTGCCCCGTGATACACATGCATGCAACAAGCACACACACACACACACACACACAAACCTACACGTACAAACACACACTCAGGAAGGGATTTGAATGATTTATTAATGCCCGCTAAAGCCCCAGAGACAAGGCGATATAAATAGAAACGTGGCAGTGCAACAGTTTTACTCCAAGAGGAAGACGTGTGTCACTCTCTTTCTTTTTAATAACACAAACACACACATCACTGCCACGTGCACATCTGGAGCTTTTAACCAAAGACAATAAACCACGAATACTGAAGGGAGGGGCTTAAATCTTAGAACGAATCAATACAGTTCATTACAACCTTTATTTTTTGGGGTCATATTTGCAGTTGATAGAAACAGAACTGGATATTCTTTAATTTTTTATTAGCCTTATTTATTCAGTCTATTATTTACTCCGGCTCCTCCACGCTCTCCCCCGGAGACCCCGGCTCATCTCAGATCTCTCCACAGGTCGTGTTCACGCCGCTGCACTGGACCTCCCCTCACACAACACCGTCCCTGAGAGATTCAGTGAAAGATGAAATGCAACATCTGCTTCTCTGAGAACTCGGTGGAGTCTCTGGGTTCAGAGAGAGAGGGACGATGGGACGGCGTCGGCCATCGTCCTCCCACGCAGCCTCCTCGGTATTCAACGGCAACCGCTTTGACTTAATGAAGACAGAAGCGGCACATTGCTGACTGTGAACCAGGCCACCTCAATTACAACTTCAAACATCCCACGAAGACAACACTGAATATGTGATTTAAAGCTCCTTTATCCTCTTTGTACACAGACAGGGACGGGGGGGATGTTTTAGACAGAATGCTCGATGTAGTAGGTCAAATGTAGATTCCTCAACAAAATATCACTTTCTTTGTATTTGTTTGTTTTGTTCAGAGTATTCACGCATTAACAAACTACACACAATCCAAATAAAATATTCAATCTAGGAGATCTTAACGTGAAGGATATTGATCGAGAGCTGGAGGACGTTCACCTTTTCCCCATTGGACAGCTGTCAATCACACAGTATCCATGTTTAATGCATACCGTGCTTTATCATCTATGTGACTCTAAATGTGGCCTTAATATACAAAATGGACACCACGGTCCATTTAAAAAGACTTTAACAGATTGAGACGATAAACTCTGTCTGAAAATGTTTACTGAGGATAAAAAATCATTTTTTCTATGGATAATTATTTTGGCCTGGTTAATTTGGTTCCGAAAAAGGACGTCAAGGTTTTTTAAGCAGAATCACACATAGTTTTACATGCTGGGGATCATAAATAGATTTATTTGGATGAGGTGCTATTCATCCATAAACAGAAATCCTCCATTTACTCGCCATCTGTTGATTTGGCCACGAGTGTCCTGCTGAAGGACGTCTGAGCAGGACGGACTCTCACTGAGCCAGAGCCCTGGTTTCAGAGGTGGAGGGAGTTGTTTATCTCTATTTATTTTTAGTATTTATGACTTTATTTCCACCCAGATCAAAAAACAAATGAAGGTGAAAGGGACAGGTGCATGCTGGGGAGGTAAAACTTCTGAATTTGCCTAGAATATTAAAATTGTTAAGTTTAGTTGGGTATGAAATTAATCCAGTTATTGCTGCTTGTATATCCACGGGTACTTTGGGAACAGAAATTACTAATAACTACTTCAGGATACTTAGAGTTAATATAGTAAAGTTATAGTAAAATCAAATGAACAGATTGCCACTAAACCTGATGGACGAATGGGACGTGGGCCAAGAAAATACTCATTACATTTTTGAACTGAATCCAGACAAATTGACATTTTCACCAATTTCCCAGGGAATAATGCATCGATCTAGATAAAGGCAATATTTAGAGAGCCAATATCAATGAGTGTGTGCGGTTTGGTGCAGATCCAAGTCAAAATCCTTATGAGGCTGTTTTTTAAACACAGTTTCATAAGGGGACTGTTGGGCCTTGGCGGGGTTACTCCCTCTTCTGAGTGCCTTTCCAGTTTGTTTACTGGGTTTAATCGATTATTTCCTCTTTTCTTTTTAGACTTAAAGCTCCCTTGCTTATTAAGTACATCCATATGGGCCCGTCGTGGCCAGAAGCATTTTTCCTGCTGAGGCATCTCGACTGCTTCAATATGTTTCACCGAACAATAACTGCTTTGACGTCACGCAGCACAGGGAGATGCAGTGTCGGCTCCTGGAGCATGTTTCCCAGTAGATGCTGCTCTCCACAGTGACTGTCTGTGCTCTGCTGGCTGCTCGCCTAATTAAAGGTCAGCTAGGAAGCCGGGTGCCAGAGCGACATAAACTCATTAAAGAGAAATGCCACCACTCAGTGACGCAGCTCAGCGGAGCTTTGTGAACGTCGCGGCCCGCTGAGGGGTCGGGAAACGATAATGAGCTTGTTCTTGGTTTGACTGCTCGCTGCCTCTCATCGATCAGTTTAAAGGGGACTTATGATTTTTGGCAGAAGAAGGATTTATCCTTTGTGAGCCGGGGTTGAGTTCAGATCAAGTGGCCACCAGCTGGGAGCTCGGCATTTTGGAACCAGAAGAAACCGTATTTGAAGGATGTTTGCTCTCCCTCCTCCATTGGATAGGTTGAGTTTAGATCTAACATGTTTATTTCTGTGTTTTTCTTATTTCCCAGTGAACATGACTTGGGCGAGGACGACATCTATGACTGTGTCCCGTGTGACGACGATGGGGATGACATCTATGAGGACATTATTAAGGTGGAAGTACGACAACCCATGGTGAGAACCTAGTGCCATCGAATCAGCCTTTGAATCATTGTGTATATTTAATAATTTATTGATCTTATAAGTGTTTGTACTGTCAATATTATTACAGGTTATTATTTCCAATGCAAGATGCTGAGAGTGTTCAGGGCTTTTCTTGTGCGTGGTTTCATCGACAACACTTACATTGTTGTCGTACACTGTTTGTGTGTTTAATGACTGGCGTTGCTTTGCCTCCCTCACGCTGCAGATCAGATACATGCAGGTGAGTGCCGCTGTGTTTGTGACTCACCCCCCCACCCCCCCCCACTCCCACCCTGTCAGTGACCTCCCTCCATCACAGTCCTTTAAAACACACTCATATCGTCCCCACCAATTATATTAGTGACTTCATCTGCTCCCGGGTGTGAGTCAGGTTCCATCGGAGACGTCAGCTAACTGGATGTCAGCGAGGACCGGCCGGGCTGAGGCGTCCGACCTCGAAGCACGAGACAAAAACACACGTTATCCTGCCAGGGGACTTAGATGATGACTCAGCCTTAAAGATGCTCATATCACTGCCACAGTATAGAATAACAACTGTGTGTGTGTGTGTGTGTGTATGTTTAACCTAGCTCATTAGAGTGAGTCACTCAGAATACGCATTACGTGATGTTGTTCTTTCTCTACAGAATTAGCATGTATACACACACACATTTACGTACACACACACTAACACGTACACACTTAGACATCAGGCCTCATGAGAAACGTTTGTATCTCGACTCCATCCTTCCACTATGTGCAGTCTGCTTGGATGGCAGGAACTTGATACATCTTCATATACATACACATGATGCTACACACACACACACACACAAACACACACACACACACACAAAGGCTTCTTGTGTGTCCTCCCCACCTCACGTTATCCAAACCACCCAGGCAGCTGTACTCAGTCCGTCTTCTTACGTGTGAATTTTCCATCTGGTTCAGTTTTGATTTGGAAAATCAAGTTAATTAATTAAAGTGCATTTTCACTTCTGTTCCAGCAGTTGATGTTAATGACTAATTTCCAAACAGGAAATTACATATTCAATTATATTACCCAGAAGTCCCTGGAAAAACAAACCTCCTGGAGAGATTACTGGAATTTAATTAGGTTTATGTGTTGGTAATTTACTTATTAAAACAAGGCGTAAATAATTTGATTGTAAAGTAAAAGATATGTTTTCCACTAAGATATTCTTGCTGTATAATATCCACCTGGAGTGACTACAGCATTATTATATACTATTATTGATTTATATTTAACCAAATCCGACCCACCGTAAAGAGAGTACTGCAAACTAGTCAGTTGTAAAGTACTGTGATTTGTAGTAAATTAGTAAATTGTCTCAAGCTTGAATTCCCCTTGTATAAAGATCATGCAAAATCCTTGTAGCTTTTTACTATAGATATTATTTTCATGTATAATCGTCAGTGAAACACCGAGATTCATACGATCGTGCGCAAACTGCAAATGCTAAAAAAAACCTGGATGAAGTGAAGCATGACGGAGTTCATACGTGATCATTTACAGTCCATTTGTCCTGATTGGTTGTCCCTGTAGAAAATGGGTATGACGGAAGATGACAAGAGGAACTGCTGCTTGGTGGAGATCCAGGAGACGGAGGCAAAGTACTACAAGACTCTGGAGGACATAGAGAAGGTGAGTGTGTGTCAAACTTCATTTTGTTTTTTTTAAATCCAGGAACAAGAAGTGTTGTGTTTCCTTCTGTGGCTTCTTGGGGCGTGAGGGCCGGGTCTCAGCAGGGAAATGTCAGCTATTGGCAGATTGACTCGGGAGCAGAAATGTCACAGGAGGTGATCGATACGGTTATTACTGGCTCAGCCTCCCGAAGTGACACTGAGCCCCGCGGCTTTAAGTACACGTGAACACACACAAACACACACAGACACACACTATCTTAATGCATGTACACACATTGCATCTCCTAAAACTGATCTTATTTTAAGAAACTCACTTGTCATCATTTGTTTCCGAAACAGGAAGGCGGCAATGTTTTCAGAATAAGAGCTTTACCAGTTCTGTTATAGCTGCTAAAATGTTTTACGTTAACATCTCCCCCTTTTGTTACACATTTGTCTGACATATCTTTTATTTATTCATGTATCTCCCCGCAGACACTGTTTCCTTACAGGCTTGTGTAAAGTCACGCACTCTATATCAACCCTTACACTCTTGTTTTCACAGCGATTTTCTTTGTGTTTTCTTTTCTTTACTTTTTTTGCTTTGACTTTGCACCTTTTTCTTTGTTCCTTGCACTTTGTGTTGATGGGTTCACTGCCCCCCGAAGAAATTCATTTTCACCTCCAGCACATGCTTGTGTATCGATTTGAAATATAACTCTCTTTAGTCTTGTAAGTTTCACTGCAGTGTTTGCTCCTGTTAGATCGTAACACAAGCTTTATGATTCTTATGATGCTTCAATGAACAGAAAGAGTCTGTTTCAAACAATGTCACTGTCACTGACCACATAGTTACACGCTTCCTTTACGTTGCCATGGTTTGTTAAGCAATACATCCACTAGAGGGCGGCGCAGAGTTTCTGAGATCAACGTAAATAGCCACCGTGGCGGTTCCTGTAGTTTAGGACCAGCTCATGTCTCCCCTCATCAAGTCCTGCCATTGTTGACATTACTTTCTCGTCTCCTATGATTGTCTCTCTCGAACTATTGACTACACTGCCCCCACATGATTTCCAGGGGTACTGCTCCGATTGCTCCGTTTTGTCCGAGCTTTCAGATATTTTGTGCAAGAATAAAAAACGAAAGGAATGCAGAGAACAGACAGAAGGTTCCGTCCTCTTCCCTATATGCATCTATCGTTTTGCCTAAACTAGCCCTGGAAACACTGTAAACTTTCATTATCAGGAACGTCACTGATTTAACATTGCTACCCTCAATATTACTACCTACTAATTGTGTGTTTAAAGAAGCACACACACAAACACACACACACCAGTTCTCTGTGGTTGGTAATGAACCATTGTTAAGATCCGCGCTGCCCACACCTTGGTTTCCCCGCCGACAGATTTCCTTCGCGATTTGATGCAGAGCCACAAATCATCCGCTCCGCTAATTTCATTAAACTAAATGTGTGTTCTGCGTTTGCCGCTTCAGACCAACACGAGACCGAACGAGGAATAAATAACCTTCCTATGATCAGAGGACTCGTTAAGCCTAATTGAGTTGGGGTTAATAAAGCCCGTCATCTCTTCATTGCTTCTTCGTTCGTCTATTTGTTATTATTATGATGATGGAATGTGACAGCCGGAAAACAGCGTTGGAGAAGGAACAGGCAGACTTTCTCCTCCTGTAAGAGAGCAGCTGTACACGGTGTATTTATGACGCACTCAGTGTTATAACAGTGAAATCAAATAACTCCACACACACTGTGAGCAGAAGTATATCGAATACTTTTACTGCGTACCCTGGTATTGATGTTCTCTCAGTTCACTTTCAGTTCTCAGATCTGCTAAAAGCTTCACCGGAGCTGTACATCATTTCATTGATATATTTACAACAAGGAAAAATCTATTAACTCTGATTCTCTATTCAAGCTTTTAAGAGGAAATCTATTTTTTATGTTGTATGAAAAAACAGAATTCCCTGACTCATGTCTTGTTTTTTTTCTTGAAGAACTACATGATCCCTCTGAAGCAAGTGTTGAGTCCGCAGGACATGGAGGCGATCTTTGTGAACCTCGAGGTGAGTGATCGCTGGAGCGGAGAAAATGATTTCTATACAACACAGCCCTCGGATCTGTGACACAGCGAGTGAATAATCGAATGTGTGTATGGATGGATGGATGGATGAGTGAGAGGATGTGTGGTTTATTCAGTGTGTGCGTTGTGGGTGTTCATGCAGATTCACAGCTCGGTGTGCAGAGGTGTTCTGGTGTCAAGTTTTCATTACAGTCACGGAAAAGAGGAAAAATCTCTATTTGTATTAATTTTGAAATATTTGCAGTGGATCATGGACACCTTACGTTTCTGGACTCAAAATAAACACCTGTCTTTAGTCTAGTCTCAAAATTAAAACGTGGACCTAAAAACTACAGTGTTAAAAATGCTCTCAGTCTTTTCATCTGTGTTTGACTCCAGTGTCAGTTACACTGTCCCAGTTAGCTTAATGGATGACGCTTCGCCAAAGCCAACAAAGAATTGTTTGTGTAAACAAGTGTTTACTCCTCGGTGCCAAAGAGCGTGTCGTTGTCCAGCGACTGTTAAATTAAAAACTCATCAATAAAACCTCACTGTTGCACTGGCGACCTTCAGCAGAATGAACACAGCTACTGTAGCTTGTTCTGAGTCAGATCCACATTCACTGTCCTGCAGCTGTCTGTACCTGCTAGAGACAATAAATAATAAATATAATAAATCATTTATAGGTACACTATGTTTTTATTTGTATCTGAGGGATGTTTGTTCAAAACTGCAGCGTCCACATGTTTGAGAGATTCAGATTTTCCACAATAGAATTTAAAGTATATCTGTGAGCCATTTATTAATATATAACATCCCATTTGAACAAACATACTTCCTTTGCAGACCCAATGTACCTCATAATCTATAACATTGTGTATATTATGTATATATGTATGTTTATGAACAGATCCATCAGTGAATGTGACACTGTAAAACTCTTTATTGTGATTCCTGCCCAGGATGTGATCAGAGTCCACTTTGCTCTGCTGCGAGGCATCGACCTGAACATGGTCACAGGAGGAAGTGGCCTCGGCAAGATCTTCCTGGACTTCAAGGAAAGGTTTGTCACCTGCAAATCCAAACACAATGTCTACACAAACACACTGTGTGAAGCTTCCAGGGCTATGTTGTTTTTTTTGCTTATATAGTTAAAATCCCCTTAAAGCTAATTGAAATAAAACAAGGTATTTTATCTGGCCGCGCTCGGATTGATGGGATTAATGTTTAGAGAGTAAGCAGGTTAAAAAACAGCAAAGAAAGCTGAGTAAGCATATATTGTTGCTCTTTCAACCGAAACAATCAGAATAAATCCTTTTAGGAAAGCATTAGCGTGTCACAGTCCCATTCCCCTAGTCCTCCTGTGCAGCCACAGCGTCGTGCTTTGTGTATTCGTTGCATTGTTTTTTTCTGGCGATATTATTTCAAAGTTTTAATCCTTTACAATGATTGAAATAAGCCTTCGCAGCCATCTGCCATATCCGTTCCATTTCAAACCAAATTCTCACAACGAGCTTGTTTCTGCCGGATTGATTGAAAAGTGAAGGATTTTAGAGACTTTAGAGGTTTTGGATTAGAAAACTCTTCTACTTTTGTCTCAGATGAGTTTCTGTGAGTCACAGCTGCTGAGCACTGTGTGGATAAATTGCATTTCCCTCCCTGCTGAGTGCGGCTGCTTCACAGGTAATGGTAATGATGGTGATGATAGGGTTCTGGCCCCGGTCCTAATTTCCTCCTCGGCCGTGATATCCGACCCATGGAAGGATGCACTCATTACTGCAGGAGTGAGTCTCACCCCCCTGCTCGTTTGCTCCTACCTGTTCTTGCATATACATGATAATCCTCTGCCAGGCGATGCTGATGTCAGACAGACTCTGCATTTCTGTGGGTGATGTCAATTTGCAGAGGTAACAGGCTCGTAGCCGGCCTCCTCCTTAAGCCTGGAGGGCCGTGTAACACAAAGTGGGTGTGACACGACAGACTCTATTTATTTAATAGACGGAAGCCGGCCCCTACTCTGTCCCTCCATCTCACTCACACATGCACACACTCCCACTCCCTCGTTCAGCTCGTCTGGCTCTCTGATCTGATTGAGCGCTGGGCTGAAGTCTTTGTTTGCACGCAATCCCAGATAAGGTCCAGTCTGGCGATAGTCCCAGTATAAAGGACCTGGACCATGAAAGCTCCGGAGGGGGAAATATGAGAGGAGAGGTCAGCAGGAATTATAGTTTCTACAGTTTCTAGATACTTTGATTTCACTCCTGTTTCCAAAAACTTGAAACAGAAAGTGTCCGGTTAAGTGGTTGTGGACATTTCTGTAACATCTGGACTTCTTGTTGTCCTCCCAAGTCTACGGATTCTTCAGCATCTTCTACATGGTGCCTCCTACTCATCCTGAGACATTTGTATTCGCTCATCTCACTCTTGAGTTTCTCCTCCCAGTAAAAAACTCCGGAGAATGCCCAGAGCAACTGACTCGGCCATTTGCATCCTCCCATGCAGCCCCTGGAGTTCAGTGCAGCCCCACGCTCAACCTGTTTGTTCCGTGATGGATTTTAACCTTCCAATCTCCGACAGAAATGTCACATTTACCTTCCATTCATAACCAAATGTGCTTATCGTATAGCATTCATTGTTGTAAATCACCCTGGGCGACATTTTCCAAAATGCGACGCAGGGTTATTTTGAGCAAAAAGGGGGATTCATTAGATTTGCAGATTCCGTGCGTCACAGGCTTTGATTCCCTGCGTGTGATTGACATCTTTACCTCCCTCATTATCGGCCGGCCGCCGTGTCTCCGTGGCCATAAACAAGAGTGACCGGGGGGGATTCGGATCCGCTGGGCGTCGCTCTCATCAAGCATCTTGGCAATTTTCCTGAGGACCTGCCTCTGCATAAATAATTTGCTTATCTCTGCTTGTAAGTCCCTGTGACCTTTTTCAACAATGTGCTTGTTTCTGTTTTGTTCTCTCACATCGACGCGAAAGACGAAAAGCCCTTTCTCCGGATTTGTCATTGAGGTGAATGCCACGTTGAAAATGTCACCGGTTTATCTCCACGACGACTCCTCCATTCCTAAACAGCCAGATCCAGAGGAGCTCTACAAACCAAACGGGCGTCTAAGTGCCCTCTTGTTGATGTCCTCATTTGCAACTTTCCCCCCCGACTAATTTCCTGGAGTAATCTTCTTCCCCTCCTGTCTTCGTGATGCCTAATCACGGCCGCACTCTCAAGGAGCCTCTTTATCGGAGGTCCTCGCTCTTTGTTCTCCACCTGAGTGGAGGTGAGGGGGTCCCACTGCCACGTGTCGCAGAATATTAGCTGGTTCCACAACCCTGTCACTTTTGGTTTGCCGGGAGATTTCCTCCGTCGCCTGTGCTCGGCTCGCAGGGGGCTCGGGTGGGCAGGGGGTGAAGGCCCAGGGCGCCGCTCCTCAAAATTGCATTTCCTGTGAAATAGCGTGCGAGACAGCATCCTCATTATGAAAGAGGCCAGCACAGCAGGGCCATAACGACGGTGAACGAGAAACAATATGTACAGCAAGTTTCTACTGCACCAGCAAACTCCAGCGCCCAGAGGGAAACTCCCAGAACTAATCTACTGTTTGGATTCAGACGTGCTTTGCTTTGCCTGCAAATTGAATGTTGAACTGCTGCAGCTTCTCTAATGGCCCGAGTGAAAACTTGCCAATTGGTCCTAATCGGAGAAAATAAACAATGCTTTTATTTGCGATTTAACAATTAAAACTTAATGGGCCTCGTCCTGACTGAGATAACTTTGTCGTTTTATTTGTCTCCCTCGACATAAAACTCTCCCTGTTCCCTCCTCTTTGTCAGTTAACTGCATCTTATTCATATTTCCACTCGGCTCAGTGAGAGGGAATAATCAATGAAATGCATATAAACACCTAATCCTCTGTTTTCCCCTCCTCGTTTCATATTTCCACTCTTATCTGTGTGAGGAAAATCAATGTTTGCTCAGACGCATACGGAAGGTGCAAAAACAAGGAAGCATTTTCATTATTTACGCTCAGCTGTAGAAAACTCTGGAGCTTTTACAGCTCGGCTGGATGAATATTCCACGTGAGATGTTCAGAGTGAATTATTTTAACACCATTTCCAATCTCTCAAGGTTTCTTTAGTTGCTTTTGCAAAAGGCTGGAAAGAGGCTTCAGTGCTGGTTTAAGATTTGCAATTTAATTGGAATATTCACAACATTCGGGACTCGATTGTATTTTTTTAAACAGAATATTTAAGTGGGTGAATATCTGTGACTACAAGGTGTCAAGAGGAGAAAGTGCCCATCACAGACTGATGATGGCTGCAGTGTGGTTACTGGTCATCAGATCCTTTGTCCCACTGCCTGTCTCGGTGAAGAGGTCTCACGTCTCTATGGAGAAGCTGTTATTAAAAATAACATTCAAATTTTTACACATTAACCTTTTACTGATGAGTCGTGTGTGATTAAAATACCTTGGGTGAGATGTTTTGATGCAAGGAAGCAATATCGTTATTTATGTTCTCTGAAAAAAACAACAATATTTATTTATTTTTGGCTGATGTCGTTAATTTTCTAGTGTTTACATCTTTCCATGATGTTGAATACACAACTCTTATCTCTGATATACGACACTGGTCTGTTTGCATGAAACACAATATGAATACATCTACTGATAAAAATAAGTAAGGGACATTGTTGTTTTTAAATCAACACCTTACACCAAATGTGCTTAAGGTGGGATTCACACCCAGTTTGCAGCCGGTTTGAACTTTATTTACCTGTAATTTAGTGACAAACTTTTACTGTAAACAACAATGTAGTTGAGGAGAGGGATGAGATTGAACCACATAACACATGTTCTATAAACGTGTCCCCAGCACAGCATCATGCAGCTGGCTCTCTCGGGCCTCCTAGTCCTCGTCTTCCACACATTTTCTTTTACTCCCATAAAGATTCCTCCGTTCACAGCAGCAGCCTGAGCACTTTGCATTCCTGTCATGGAGCAGCTTCTTTAAAGAAGACCTCCACGTCACTTTGTGTCCCCACTTCATGATGGGCGTCTCTGGCACGTGCCCCTGGATCCTCGCTGCGCTGCTCGGTCCGCCTGCCCGTCTTCTAATTGATCAAAGCCCCCATTAATCTCAATCACTTTGCCGTCCTGGAGGAGCGGGAGGAGCTAAGGGGAGCTGTCTCTCCAACTGCGGATCAAGTCTTAATCAGGGGCAGGATTTTGCCCCCGGCTGGTTTAACCATGCAGGGTGGGAGCCTCTCTGCAGGGGGTCCTTACTCAGAACTCGTGCCTGGGCTCCAGTGATGGTTCCTGGTGGATCTGTGGAGAGGGGTGGGATGGAAACGCTGCTTTTAAGGAGCGGGTTTGTTCTTCCGTGTTCACATTTTACACCTCTGGCAAAAAAACATGACACTGAATCACACGTTTTACAGCCTCGACATTTTAGAAACAATTTCTGCCGCGGAATAATTCATGTGGAGATATGCTTTTGTATTATTAATGGAGAATCAGCAGTTTGTACCTTTTTTGTAAGAGTTTTGGGAAAAGCTGAAATCATTTTTTAAATCTACTCACAGAAATATTAAAGTGCTATAGGTGGTATTTTATAACTTTAAGAGTCAGTATTTGTCTGAACCCAATTTCACTGGAGAGGCCAAACAGTATTTGTAGATTTCCACTGCAGGGAACATCCCCAGCTGTTCATGGTCTCTCTATTTGGAGCTGGGCATGTTCCCTCCTTCTGTTTCCAGCTTCCTCCCACAGCCCAAAGTCCTGCACAGTGGGGTTTGGTTAATTGGAGACTTTAGATTGACCTTAGGTGTGAATGTGAGCTTCTTTGACAGAACGCCTCTCACGCAGTGTCAGCAGGGATTGGCTGCTGTTGATCCTTAATGCATAAGCAGTATAAATAATGTCTGTATCTGTGTGTGTACATGTCCACAGAGCAGGATTTTTTTATTTCGCTCCACATTGTTGCACCATTGCTCTGTCGTACAACCTCTCCCCCAGTCTGACTGTTTGTCTGCATCACACATCTCTCAGAGCCTTGATGAAGTCTTCAGGCTGCCAGCTCTCTGCACCCCCCTCACCCCCCCCATTTCAAGGCTCCGATCGAGAGAGTGAGTGCCAGCCCCACCAGGGGGCGTTTGGCACCGTACCAGCCGTGCCAATGCCCTACTTTGACCCAGCGAGAGTGAGGAATGTGTGCCGGCTTCCTGCGGGCCAGATGACTTTCAACTCCCTCCCTCCCGACCCCACAGATCTGTGTCAGGCTCCCATTGTTAATATCTAATGAGCACTGCTCTCATATCCTCGCTGCTGGAAATTAAGAGATTCTCTCCTTGCCTCTCTCGTGCTGATAAGAGCCACAACTGATAAAAACACAGCATCTTTCATTCGGGCTCTGTGATTACAGCGTATTTGCAGGAGGAGGCCGCTCCTCCAAATATTGCCCAGGGATGAGAATCCAGTCATTATTTATTCATGGTATTCACATCTATTCCTAATCATAATACATGTATTCACATATTCATTTATCTGCCCCCATAGTGCCAAGTGATCCTCAGGCTGACCTCTCAAATTGTGTTATTAATCTTAAAATGAGTCGGCGGGGCTTTGCCTCGAGGCTCCGGGACACGAACCAGTTCAGAGATGATTGTGGACTCAAGCAGCGATATCTCCTTCTTTGTCTCTGTGTCTTTATGAAAAGATTTAAAGGATTCATTAGCACTTATTAAGGCCTCATTTTTATATTATGAAAAATGTTGTGAGCTTTGAACAATTGTTTCACAGGAGAAGCAAAGTCAGATCCCCGCCGTAGATTGAATTTGACATTTCAGTTTTATTTTTGGAGCCTGGAACAATGACTGGAGGTTTATTTATTGCGTAGGTTGTTCTGCCATCACTTCACAGTATATTTCAAGGTGTAGACATAACGTGAGTGTGACCTTTGCATGTGGCAGAAACACCCGGGGTCAAACATGTACAGATATTCAGATAATAACCTTGTCAAAATGTTCAAATTCCTCTCATTGTTCCCTTCAGGGCATTAAGATAAAGAACATTTTTGTGTTTAACAGTTGTTGCTTGTTGTCGTTCTCCAGGTTGTTGATCTATGGTAAGTACTGCAGTCACATGGAGAACGCCCAGAAGACACTGGATGAGCTAATAGCGACGCGGGAGGACGTCAAGATTAAAGTGGAGGTAATGTAAAATATAAAAAGCACTCACTAATCACTATATAGTCCAACTTTAAAGTAATACCCTCAATATTGAAATATAAATAAGGAAGGGTAGTGTACAACTGAGATATTTAGAGTTTTAGTTCTGCTGCAGCACAGTGCAACTATTGCAACTCTTATTCCCCCCGACCTTCTCCAAACCAGAATCCTTTAGCAGAATCTGAATAAATGATAGTGTAAATCTGACACCCTGCTGAGCTTGGCCAGAGAACTGACTGTGGGAGCTGTTGACAAACAGAACAAGATGATTATAACTCCCTTTGTAGCAGAGTCACAGCTTCCTGTTGTTGCCTCACACTAAAATCTTCAATTAGCAGGTTTTTGTTGCTGCACAGCTATAAAAACAGAAAAACTCCCACTCACTTATTTCTGTGAGGGAGCATTATAGGAAGAATCCAACAAAAGACAGTTTGTTCTGGAGCAAGAATATGAAAATGTAAAACATTATCCAGGAGGCGGCCTGGGAGCTAATTGTGTCACACACATCCAGAGCTTTTCTGCCCTGGAAGAATAATCTGGTTGTTGTTAATGGAGTCGCATGAATGTGTGGAAGCAACAGCACCGGTGCAACAAGCCATAATGAACGATTAAATAATGAATGAGTGCTTGTTTGTTGGGGGGAAATTCACAATGGTGCATTATGTGTAACGTCGCCCTGCAGGAATGTACCCTGAAGGTGCAGGAGGGGAAGTTCAAGCTGCAGGATCTCCTGGTGGTTCCCATGCAGAGGGTTCTCAAGTATCACCTACTACTGAAGGTAGGAGGCATCACACATCTCATACACCTGCAATATGAAGAAGAAAATGGCATTGAAGTCAAAATATATGATAAATAACCCTCCATTGTGGAATAGTTGAAGGAATTTCATCTCCTTGAATGAAGCAGATTGAAATATACTGTTTTTAAATGTCAAACCTTCTCACTGAGGAGATTCCTGCCTCAAATTGACCACTTACTGCTGATCACTGTGGAATAAAGTCAGATTTTTCCACTTGTAACCTCGTTTTTTATTTGTTTGCTTTAATCACTTAATCACTCTCAGAGTTTCAGCAGTTTCTGAAAGTTGTTGTTGTTCTTCTGTTTTTTTAACCAGCGCTGTGATTCTCTTCCCAGACGTTTGACCTTGCCACATGAAACCGTGTTTGTTGGCTTAGTAAACAGTCAACCAACAACTTGGACTCAGAAACCGTAACACAAGCTGTTACTTGGCATTTTCTTTATTCATTAGTTTATTTCTTTCCTTTTGGACAATTTTAATTTGTTGGAAACGGCAATAAAGCCTTTTTCATTAATTGATAACGAATCGTACAATAAAGCTTGTATGTTCTTCTCATTTTAATTTTAATGTTTTATATAATTCCTGCTCCTGTGTAACCATTCATGAGAACTGATAATCTACTGGTGGTTCTCATCATTAATTGAAGCCCTTTTGATTATGCTAATATATTAAAACACAATGTCTGACCTCAGCCAGTGTTTCTCCCGGCAGCGCCCCCTCCTGGTCGTCATGTATAAAACAAACTGAGCCCTGCAAATACTCCCAGAGATTAATTGACGCTGCATCTCAATTATGGATGAGCATATGAGTTTATGATGCGGTGCATAACGACCGGGGGGGGAGTGGAGGAGAGGTGTGTTTGTGTCAGGTGGCCGGTGCAGGTCCACACACACACACAGAGAGAGAAAGAGAGAGAGAGAGAGAGCCCTGCACCTTCTCTGGTGTTTGTTTGAATCGAACCGCTGCAGGAGGCTCAGCGAGGCACTGGAGTCAAATCAACTGTGAGCTAATCAGATTAAATTCAGCCCATTTCACTGCTTCCCACAGCAGGAGAACACTGCTGAGCTGCAGAGGCCCTGGGCATTGTCAGAGCGACAGGTTCCTGTGTGTGTGTCTGTGTGAATGTGTGAGAGAGAGAGTGAGGAGCGAGAACGGTTTGATTTAGTTTTAAGGGCTTAAAGGGGTTAAGCATTGCATTAAGTTGTGATGGTTAAGATTGGGGAAAAGAGATTGTGTGTTTGTGTGTACATGCATGAGTGTGAGTGTGCGTGTGGTGTGTGTGTGCGTCCACTCATGCTCAGCGGCACGTCCTCACTTGAAGCTGCACACATATCACAGCACCACGTCTATTTGCTCACGGTGTGAAGTGAACACTCTGATCTCTTCATGTCCTGCAGCTCTGAATGCAGTGAATTCAGCACAGTCGTCTCTGAGGTGATTCTCTTCCAGCAGGACGTGAATATTTGATGAAATCACAGTGTTTTTATGAGAAAGTCTCTGAGTCTCTTATATCTGTAAAACAGCTTGTGCACGAGTTGCAGAGCCTGAACCAGTGGTTCCCTCCCGGTGGCACTGATTCGCTGGTGGGGAGCCAGTGAGGGGTGAGGTCCATGTGGGAGGACGGGCTGTTCAGGGCGCCTGCACATCGGGGGTGCAGCCGGGAGGACAATATAGTGCGGTGTCCTCATTTGACCAAAGTGTCGAGACAGAAAATACACAAAAGCCACAAAACATCAGAAATAATTGACAGTTAAAATATTGCACAATAGATGAAATCAAGGATCTCAAACTCATACAGTGAGAGGAAGTGATTTAAAGCTTATGACTTATATTTGATATCTGTGATTGAGTTTGGATTATTTGTCTGTATAGAAATTCCAGTCACAGTGAAAGTGTGTAGTTTGTGTGTACGTGTGTGTTTGTGTGCGTCATCTTGTGCAACACGTGACTGAGAACAGAGACGACACTGACACAACCTGAACACGAACACGTTTTGTGCAGCTCACTGTCGTGCACTGGGTTTTCAAAGAGTACAGTAGTTTGTTTAGTCATGTGTCACATGTGATTTTGAGCCGGTGCCTGAAAGCTGCAAAGAGATGACAAATCCACAAAAGATCTGATAAGACTTTGTTTTCCTCTTCGACACGATACTGAACATCTCACAGCTGCCGAACTGAAGCTCTACAGGATTTTACTTTGCTGAAACAACTGAGGATTTAGTATCAAACATCAGCTTTTGTTTTTCATAATAATACTACTAATCAAAATCATCCTCGTCTCCCTCTGCAGGAACTTTTAAGTCACTCCGCTGACCGTCCGGAGAGACAACAGCTCAAAGAGGCACTGGAAGCGATGCAGGTCGGTGTTACACACGTTTGTGCGTTCATGAGTGTGCTTTAAAAAAAAACAAATTACATAAGAACTCTGCGGCGCTTAAAGCCAAAGATGCATAAATGCCTTCCAACAGCCACTGTGGCTGGAAGTAGCAGAATTTGACCCTGATATGACAGCTGTCAGAAAGATTCCTCACTTTCAGGCTGTGAGTTAGTCTCGCTCTGTCTCCACTCAGGACTTGGCCATGTACATCAACGAAGTGAAGCGGGACAACGAGACGCTGAAGAAAATCGGCGAATTTCAAAACTCTATAGAGAATCTTGTAAGTATATGTTTTTAAATATTGTGTTTTCAGAGCTTTACTTGATATTTGTTTGTTTTAGTAATTTGCTTGAGCCTAGTCTACGCTCTCATTTCCCGTCTTTAATTATCTTAACCTGGCACCAAGCTGGAGAGTCTGTGAACTCGACAGCATCTCTATGGCATCGCATTCATTTCATACATGAGGGAGCACAGAGGTTCCCAGATGGCTGCAGGAGGGAAATCTCAGAAACCGCTGGTGAAGACGAGACATTCTGCAGGAAACTGTGGGAAAGAAATAAGTCTTTGTCGAGGCTGAGCAGTGCACACATGCCTGGAGCTCGATCCCGGAGGAAAAACCACTCTGTTTGCATTTCTTCCTTTTCCTCTTCTTCCTATTCTATTCTTTTTCCCGGCAGTGACGTTTAGGAGAACACGGCACAAGTCCCTCGCACCTCGAGCACAATGACATAAGGGGAAGTGTTGACATCACAGTTGACTCATGATGCAATTCATTCAGGCAAAATCACAGCATCAAACCTCCGGGGCGCCACAGGTCCGGTTCCTACCCGGGCCTTTGTTGCACATGTTCCTTGCTCTCTCTCTCTCTCTCTCTCTCTTCCTCTCTCTCTCCCTCTTTCCCCCCTATCCCTGCTCATACGGTGAACTGAAGGTTTGAAGCCCCTCAGAAATATCTGTGAATAAAAGTGTATGCCTGCCCCTGTCACATGCCCTGATTTGACATCTTTCACAGACGTCGGTTTTGTGTGTATGTGAATCTAATACAGCGTCACTAATGTTATCACCGGGCGGGGGTATAAAGTTTGTCAGGGCGATTCGTCACCGAGCAGTCGGCCCCTCGTTGAGAATCGTCCACGTTCTCTCTCTCTCTCCTCTGCTCAGACTGTTTACATCACGTTGCTTCCACCTGTCAGGATTGTCCCCAATAAATCATCCGGGCTTGAGTTGTGTGTGGATTCCAGATGGTTGTTCACTTTTCCATCCCCGTTTCTCTGTCACAACGCTCCAACACCTGTTGTTTCTGTTGCTCAGGTGCAAAGTCACTCGGTTAATTTTGTACTTGCACACGAGCCAGAGATCCAGAAAATGTGGATTTCAAACTACGATTAGAAGCTTCCATGCTGAATTATTAATGGTCTCTCATTCAGTTTTTCTAATGTGCAGTGGATTGACATTGGTTGTGTCTTTGTGACCGAAGCAGCAGGTGAAGCTGGAGGAGTACGGGAGGCCGAAGATCGACGGGGAGCTGAAGGTTTGCTCCATCGTCAACCGGACCAAACAGGACCGGTGAGTCCAAACCCTTTTTAGAAAAAGCCGAAACAAAAACATAATCTCACGGCTTAAACCATAAACCCAACATGTGTGTGTCTGCAGGTACATCTTCCTGTTTGATAAAGTGGTCATCGTCTGCAAGAGGAAAGGTTACAGCTACGAGCTGAAGGAGATCATCGAGCTGCAGTCGTATAAAATGTCCGACGACCCCATGAACAACCGAGACGTGAAGAAGGTAAGAAACGAGCAGAACTCCTTCCCCCTCAGATCTTTACTTCGCTAATCAGCCGGTGAAACTTCCTGTGTAACCATTACCCATGATGCACCTGAGCCGGAGGAGCTAATCGATGCTAGTTACAGATACCGAGTCGAAGAGTAATCGCATCGTGCTCGCCTCATGCTTGAGACACCATGTAAATGCAATGAAGGTCACGTAGGATCCATGAAATCACACTAACATGGCTTATTTGATTTTCTTTGTGTTGAATCTGCATGTGTCTCCATGTTTGCATGTGTAACTGGGTCTTTCTCTGGTGTCTTTCTTTTTGCATGCTTACCAGTCAAGTGGAAAAATGGTAAGCTCACGTCGACCCCTCTTTATTTAACTCATCTTCAGGTGTTTAATGGGAATCATGCCGTGGATTGCACGTGTACCCAGCAGCTCTGTGATTGGCTCTCCAGCTTTTTCTGGTGAAACTCATCGCTAAAGCATGTGGAGCGTCATTAAGTTCAAAATTAAATGTGATTAAATATAATACAAACATATACATAGACTGTTTTAAAAGCTGTATCACAAGCTCTGTCCATCATCGCCTTCCACACGTGTCTCTGCCATCTGTTCTTCACTCGCTCTCCCCCCCCCCTAGTGGTCGTACGGCTTCTACCTGATCCACCTGCAGGGCAAGCAGGGCTTCCAGTTCTTCTGCAAGACCGAGGACACAAAGAGGAAGTGGATGGAGCAGTTTGAAATGGCCATGTAAGTTTAAATACATTGTGGTCATGAAGCTTGTGTCGGGATTGTGTGAAGAATCGAGATTACAGGACGGGAAACTAAATGTGACCTTCCTCTTCTCATCCAGGTCCAACATCAAGCCGGAGAGAGCCACGGCCAATCAGCACAACTTCCAGATGCACACGTTTGAAAAGAACACAAACTGTCGAGCCTGCAAGATGCTGCTGAGGTAACTAACTCTGGGGCTCACGTGCACGTTCGTGTCCTGCAGGGAATCAAGGCTGAGTGATGAATGAGTCCTCACCAGTATACAACAGCATTCACTATTAACTATCAACAGGTATAGAATTATCTTTTCTGTTTTTTCATGCGGCATTTTAAATTGGAAAAGTCAATATATTGGCATCAGGGTTAAAAACTAGAACCCACTCTAACCGAATGAAGTATAAATTCCCAATTTAACTCAAATACTTCAGTTTTTAAGCAGAGAACTTTACATCAAGAAGAATTTATGGTTCTCGAGACCAAACTGAAGAGAAACGACCTCATTTAGTGAGCAACAGAGACACAGGGACAACCCTGCTCCCTCATTAGTGCTACAGTAATGTTCAGGACATATTCTAGTAAGTGTGACTGAGGCCGACACCACACACACACACCTCCTCCCCTGGGAGCGCCGCTGCAGCAGGGCTCAGTCGTGTCACTGCATCGAGCACTTTCACCTCCATTACAGTCGGCCGGCTAAACTCCACACTGCGTATTGACCCACAGATTCCCCGGCCCAGCTGACCTAAATCCAGGGACCGGCGTTTCCTCACTCCCTGCTAGATGCTAATTACTGCTGCAGCCCCAGCAGATCCCCCCCCTTTGTGATTTATGGCGCCGGCTATTCAACATGGCAGTGTGCGATGAATGCAGCGTTTTAGTGTGTGTATCAAATACAGCGCCCGAGTGCACGGGCTGAAATAGAGGGAGTTTATTTTGTGATTTTTAAAAGGGGTCGCAGGATGGAAACGATGGAGCATGTGTAGCCGCAATCATAGAATTATACTAAGAGGCAGCAGGGTCCCCGGTGGGTTGTACTTACAAGAAGTTAATTTGCGTCTGAGACACTTCCTGTTTACATTAGCTTGTGTGTGTCTGTGTGTGTGTCTGTGTGTGTGTGTTTCTTCCTGTGTGTGTCCTCAGGGGCATCTTCTATCAGGGCTACTACTGCTCTCACTGTGGAACAGGGGCACATAAAGAGTGTCTGGAAGTCATCACCATCTGTAAAATCAGTAGGTGTTTCCTCTCACCCTCTAATAAAATATCACACTCTTATTATCATTTTAAAAAGGGTTTTTTTTATTGTTGTTATTATTACATTAATTAATTATTTACGAGAGCTTCAATTGGCTGAAGAGGCTCGTTAAGCAGGTGTGACCCATCGTGTCACTGGGTTTGGTTCCAATTGGGGAAAAGCTTAACTTACCTAAGAGTCGTTTCATATCATGAAGCCTTTCAACCGACAAATATAAATATATATTCTGACACGTTTAAAATTAAAAAAGAGACGCTTTCTTTCATTTTGACAAAGCATTCTAAGATTTTTAATCACTTTTTATATCACCCCTCATCAATCATGGTATAAATTGTTATCTCCTTTTGTCTTTTGTTTACAGATCCCCTCGACTTGGTGAGTTGGTGGAACACAGCAACAGCACATTTATCATCATCATCATTTTCCAGATATTGTGTCTTTTGTTTTGTGTCTGTCTCACTGATTGTGTGTTTTTCTCCTGTGTGTTTCCTTTTCAACAGGAACCTGGGATGTCATCAGGTAAGAGCTCTTCCTGTCGTCTAACATGACAACATGGACATTCTGTGACAGGCTGAACAGCGCAGCTCTCTACTGACATCTAGTGGATTGGTTCACCTGCACGTGAACCAAAACAACATTATCAGATTCAGAGTAGGGGGGGCAATGTTAAAAATACACATAGATAGTTCTGTATGTGCTTTAAATATTGTTTTGTATTCAAAGATTTGAAGACATTAGACGTAAGAGGGAAATCAGAATTGAACTAGTGTATCTGGAAATTATCAAATTTGAACCCAGGATTTTATGGTTAAATTGTTTTTATTGGTTACGACTGCTTCACCCAGAGATCAAGTTTTTGTAAAAATATGAATATAGCCCTGTATTATCAACTGAAATCAAAAAGTTACAAAAGAGGGAAAAAACAAAATACACATCTTTCCCTGCCGATAAATATAAAGTTGTTTCGAAACATACATTTGTGCTTTTATTCTTTCCATTAACGCCCAAATCCATGCTTGTGTGTTTTCCAGGTCCCAAGATGGTGGCAGTGAGGAACTACCACGGCACGCCGACGCCTCCGGGGAAGACGGCGCTCAGTTTCCAGACGGGGGATTTCATCGAGCTGCTGAAGGGAGACCCGGACTCGACGTGGTGGGAGGTAGCAGCTCTTCTGTCTCACTTCCTATCTGAGGCCGTGTGGTTTAATGTAAATCAGGAACAGCTTTAGTTAAACAGTTGTTGTTGGCTCTGAACTCCGGCTCATTGATTCCACCACTCCGAGGTCAAAGTGCTGACTCGGGCTCTGAGGATGTTTCAAGTTGTTCCTAAACTGAAGCCTGGCTCTGAACTAGGGAAATGAAATCGACCGAGCAGAACCACTAAAGCTCCCTAATTAACATTTTGTTCATATCATCCATTCTGAAGTGAAGTAATCTGCTGTCTAATCCCACTTAAAACCAAAAATAAACACCATGGATTAGGTTTGGATTAAAAACATGAGAATACATTAAAACTTTGAACTGAGTCGAACAAGCTGCAGATCCTGTTTTCATTATACTGAGATAAGAAGAGATAACTTGCAGTATCTGATATTTAGAATTATATTTATTACTACTGTTAATAACATACAGAATGTCTTTGTAGTAATATGAACCAGTCCAGATGAGAACTGGTGCAGTCTGTTAGCACATTCTTTTCTGATATTGCCACTAGTGGGCGCCAAAGTTGCACGTTTTCGATTTTTTCCCATACCACTGTACACAATGGGAATACATGGCTTATAACCATTTGTTTATGTTATATTATACAATATCTGTCTTTTTGCGTTACTTTTTTACTTTTAATTTCCTTCTCAGTTTATTTGTAAACCTTTTAACACGTTTGTTTAGTTTGTGTAAGTCATTTTGAGTTCTCTCTCTCTCTCTCTCTCTCTCTCTCTCTCTCTCACTCTCTCTCCTTCTTTGCTTTATAAATAACCTCCCCCCCCCCTGCTCTTTACTTTCCAGGGGAAGCTGATACAAACACAGAAGAGCGGCTTCTTTCCCAGTTCGTGTGTAAAACCTTGTTTGGACCCGAAGGTTTGTCTCCAGCTCTCGTTCACCGACCACAGTGACTCACTGCAGTTTGTGTGGCTTCTGAGATCAGAGCCCATTGCTGCCTCTCTTTAGTGTGCACTTAACTACCTGTGTGGGGCGTACAGATAAATCTATATATATCCATCTACCAAAGTGCTGTTCTGTTTATAACTTCTTTAATGTGCAGCTTCTGTTTGTCTGCTGCAGCCCTTCCAGGCGCTATCGAGCCGGCAGACCTCCAGGGAATCAGACTACTACGGTTATCCTTGGTAAGACCCTTAACTTCAGAAGACTGTTGCTATCGTCATACTGCTCATACCTTATATATTATATACTAACATCCCCCCCCCAGGTCACTTTTCTATATTAATTCAGATCTACCGATGTTTACTTCACGCATTAATTCAAAATTAAAAGCAGCCTGACCCCCAAACACAGCCGCGACCAAAAGATGAATAACCACCCGGTGTTTGAAGTGGAGGATTTGTGGATTTTCCTCTTTGCATCTGGAGGTCACCGTGTTCCTTGTGCTCGTCACGCAGGTTCGCCGGGAACATGGAGCGCCAGCAGGCCGACAACCTCCTGAAGTCCCACTGCAGCGGGACCTACCTCATCCGGGAGAGGACCGCCGAGGCCGAGAGGTTCGCCATCAGCATCAAGTGAGTGCGTGGCCTCGTGCACGAGAGAGAAGGACAATCTCAATGGGGAAGGTTTTCTTTATTCATATCTCATGGGAAATTTAAAAGGAAAATCTGTTTTTCGTGCGTGTTCCCTCGAGAGGATGCATCTCAAAGAAAAACCCTGGACGAGCTCTTACTGGAGCTTTCACATAGTAATGTATTGTAAAGGAGAATATGGATCTGTCAGACATGTGCAAAGGGCCTGTAGGGGGCAGCAATTAGGACTGAGAACTTTTATTTTGTTTGATTAAACTATGCAGAATATTTTGAACTACATTCACACATTGCTGCAAAAGTAAATGAGCATAAAACTGTAATTTACAGAATATTTTCTGTGTCCTTTGATTTTCCAGATTCAATGATGAAGTGAAGCACATTAAAGTCGTTGAGAAAGACAACTGGATCCACATCACCGAGGCCAAGAAGTTTGAGAGTCTCCTGGTGAGTCCGGACAGAAAATACCAGTAGAAGCTGGACGTCGGGGGGGTGAAAAGAGATAAGAGACGTAATCTTCTGTCTGTTCTGTTCTGTGCAACAGGAGCTGGTGGAGTACTATCAGGCCCATTCGCTAAAAGAAAGCTTCAAGCTGTTAGACACCACGTTGCGATACCCGTACAAGTCGAGAGAACGCTCGCTCACACGGGCCAGCACGCGCTCTCCAGGTAAGTGGCTCCGAACACAGTCACACCATTAATACTGCACTTACTCCCTGATGCTGATAACACAATCTGTTAGTCCCAGAAACACTGACTCACAGAAATGAACAAGCAGAGCAAGTCGGCTGATAAATGAGAAAAGTTGCCCAACTTGTAACGTTCATCAGGCTTCAACACAAACTCCCATTTCCGTGCTTCCTCCTTCTCCTGCTAATGTGATTTTGCTGCTTGACCTTCACTCCTGCGTTTGTTTGAATGATTTTTAACATGAATCAATCCGATGATTGAAGAGCTCTCCGTCTGTCTACACTCTGTGAACATTTTTCTGTCTGGTTAGAATTCAGAGTCAAAAGGACAGAAAAGACTTGAGATGTGTTTCGTGCAGAAGGTTTTGACCTTGTTGGCAGAACTCCTGATTCTAATATCCAGTACTCCCAGTGGGCCAGTGTTGTCTCTGTAGGAAAGAACCAGGAGCTGTGGGATTACAAACCAGCCTCCTGACCTGGGAACAACCCAGAATCCCTCGGCCAGTGACTACATGCCGCCACCACAGCCATGATCCAGATAAGAGGCAGAAAACCGATGGATTGATGACCGGCAGGACATGTTATGCCTATTTATAACTCCGCTGGCTTCCCTGAATGGCAGAGACACTACTAATTTGACTCTGAAGAGATGCTATAAAGTGTAGGTCCTGCTTACAAATGTAATCCCCTCGCCGTCTTGGCTGTGGATGATGCGAGGGAGTGGAAAATAAATGAGACAGGCTGCAACCCTCTCTCTCTCTCCACCTCCTCAAACGTCCTGGTCCTTCTGAGGCCAATGACTCTCCTGACGAGTACAGAAAGAAATGAAGCCCGGCCAGAAGGGAGAGAGGGTCAGAGAAGGAGGCGATAGAGAGGAATATATATAAAGCGAGTGAGACAAAGAGGAAGAGTTGGTCAGATGAGTAAGAGGCCAGTGGACCGGCTGTCTGCACTGGCTGCCCTCTCTGTCCATTAGACCGTATGAATACTGGCTCGGGCCCTGCTCTGGCTTCTGTCCTACACCGGGGGCTGGTCTTTGTGCCCCGCGCAGGAAGAACCCAACTGGCCCCGACAGCCGGATTGTTTCCTTCCTGCTTTGGCTGCATTTTGGAAGTGAACAAAGACAATGAGCTGCTTCTCCGTCTTTTTCTGCCTGTGGTTTTTTTTTGAGGCTGCAGACAAGACACACCCCCCTGCAGGTCTGCATGGAAACAGCGGACAGATTGGGAAGAATTGGTTTTCATCTGTGATTATGAAATGTTGAACAAGTTAACAAATATCGTACACATAATTTAGGATATTGGACAGGATGGTGAATATTTCCTTGAAGGTCTTCCACACTAGTTTGATGATAAGTTACCAACAAGCAGCGGATATTAGGGATATTTGATCAGCTGTGTATTTCAGCATTATCGGGTGGTTCTGCCTTTTTATCCCAAGACCCCCCTCACTGATCCTGACCCTCCTCAGGCTGATCAGATCTGTGTGTGTCTAACATCATGGGGTCCAGTTTGGGTTCTTTCCTCCTGATCCATAACCACCAGCTTCTAAAGGTTATATACCTGCTCTTTACTACCACTAGATGTCGCACTCTGACCCAAACTGAGGCATCGACAGTCACAGTTTCGACCAAGACTCTCTGGAGGTGCAGGAATAAAGTTCCTCAACTTAGACAACTGTCGGACCCTCTGTCTTAGAGGCTTGGTTGTGAAAGTGTGTGCTTTTTTAAACTTGTTTCTTACTCACCCAGAGGAATTCACGTGCACGAACCTGCACAATGCAAAAAAACATATTAATGTTTAAAAGGCTGCGTAAACCTTCATCTTGTTGTCTGCGAGCAACGTGTCTGTTTCATACATCAGCCACGTTATGAGGCAACAATGCTGCAATATTAAAATAAACAAATATGAATTAAAATTAGTTCTAGTTGGTTAGTTTTACTTTATTAAATGATCTTGTGGGTACGATCCAGTCAAACTGTATTTATATGACACAGTAAAGATGCTAAATGACGCATAAACCGACAATTGGAACTATTACCTTGTTTACAATCCACAAATACATGAATATTATTGTTTAAATACCCGTTGAGATTAAATATAAGAATCGAAAGCACTCTTCAGTTGCAGACACAGTCTTTAAAAAAGCTTTGTCTTTTTCTTAATCCTCCTCCTCTTCTCCGGCTGCAGCTCTGCATGCACACGCCTCAAATCAGCTTCCAGCTTTACTTCCTCCTCTGTCTCTTCCTGTCTTCCTCTCAGCAGCCTCCTGCGCCTCCTACAACTTCTCCTTCCTCAGTCCACAAGGCCTCAACTTCTCCTCAACTCAGACCTCAGCTCCCTTTTGGTCAGGTACCGGATTCTTTTTGTTGTTTTTCCTGCCTTTCCTTTGCTCCTGTCGCCTTCCCACACTCACAATAAGCTTCTCTGCCACATTACTCGCTCTCCTTGGTGCTATTTTCATTAATGAGGACTTTTCAGTTCTTCCCCCGGAATGACAGTCCCTCATTAAATCAAGAAGAGAAAAGCTGTTTCCTTTTCCCTCAGTGAAACAACTCGTCCCTTCTCATCACGCTCATTAGTGACGAGGCAGTGGCACAAGCAACACGGAGGCAGGCGTCCTCCCTCTGTTCTCTCCTCACCACTAATTACTAATAATCATATTATTACAGTGTCACCTTCCAGCCCAGGTCCCTCATGCACAGAGATTGTTATTAAACTCCATTACTACTGATTAATCCCTTCAGTTGCTCCATTGTATACAAAATGAATGATGAGAAATGAGCTGTTGGTTATATTTGGTCTTGTGTCTGGTTTGAGTTCCCGTCTCTTCCGGTTCCCAGTGTTCACTCCGCGGGTGGTCAGCTCGGCCGTGGCCCGGTACAACTTCGCGGCGCGGGACATGAGGGAGCTGTCGCTGAGGGAAGGAGACGTCGTGAAGATCTACAGCAAGATCGGAGGAGACCAGGGCTGGTGGAAGGGAGAGGCCAACGGACGAGTGAGTGTTCATTCACCTGCTGTGGAAGCTGCACATGTCAGAAACCTGCATTTATGCCTTATACCCTCGAAAAGTATCCTGGTCCTCGAGTGACTGGATTCAATAATTGAACTGAGAAGCACTTCTGAAGCCGGTGGTGGAGACAATAAAGTAAAAGCCCGGCCGGCTGCTGGGAAATGTTCCACTTCAAAAGACTGGCAGTAAAAACTGGATTCGGCTTTTTCATTCCAGGACTGTTTCTACTTCAGGGTGTAAAAAGAATGTGACGGTGTTAATGTGAAGCTGTGCAGCATGAAAGAGAAGAGAGTGCATCCTCTCCACTGTTGTACTGGTGCCCAGCAGCTAAACCTGACTGGCTGGTGCTGGAGCCACTGGTGAACCAGTAAACTGAATTAAAGTCCAGTCTGTGTGTGCATGGAGAAGAATGTTAAATTCAAAGGACGACGCGACAACAGATTTATATTTTTTAAATCTATCTATCTGCCGTTTTAATCTCTAAGCGGCTCCTATTCTTCAGAATATTATTTCATTTCACATCTTATTCACTGGGTTTTATTTACATCTCATTTTCCATTGATTTCCTACATTTGTATTAATCGCCGTAAAAGCCAAGTGACCTGTATTTCATTTATTAAAGGTGGTCATGAATAAAATATGTTGTAAAAATGATCTTATAACATCCGAACAAAAGGAAGAATCGTGTTTGTCTATTTGAGGTTTAAAAAGCAAGCACCTGTATCACAACAACCTGTGGATATATAGTTGAAATAATCAATAATTAGCTGTGCAGGTGAGATCACAGGTCGACTCAGGGGGTTATTTGTATCCCTCTTTACAAAAACTTCTTGCCAAGAATTTGAAAACGGAAGAAATATTGAATACTCATGAATATTTCCTTGGTTTGCTTAGGACTCACTTCACCATTGCAACAAGTAGGAGCAGCCATTGCCTAGCAACAGCTGAAGTAGAAACTTAAAGTAACTCAAGTATTTTATTATTCCAAACGGGGACGAGGCTGCTGCTGTAGAACAATGCTCACCCCTCAGCCAATGGGAGCGCAGGATTCTAGTAGTATTAGTGTTGACGATTATCTGCCTGCACGTTAAAGCCTCTAAATGAACCAACCTGTTGTTTACATCTGATCACATGAAGGTGTTTATGTCTCTGGGTTATTCTCTGTTTCAGATCGGATGGTTTCCTTCAACCTACGTGGATGAGGAGGGGGGGCAGTAGAGCTGGGACGTTGGCCGGGCCTGGCTCCTCCTCCTTCTTTTTTAAAATCAGGAACCATCTTCTACCTGCTGTCCTCAGAGGAAGTGACTCTCCCCCAGGAAGAGGACACGAGGAACTAAAAGAACTTCTGCTTTGCTTTTTTTGCTGTTTGTCTTTTTCCCGCTGGATCCTCGTGTCCCAGCGAGCGTTTCTCTTTCTTCGATCACGCATCAGCTTTGCTTTTCGGTTTTGTCCTTTACTCGCGGGACGTCCTGTTGAACTCGTGTACAGGAAGGAGGAGAGAAAGTGTTTGACTGACGCAGCACAGACGGACGATTGGAAAAAGCTTTACTATGAAAAGGACGCCCCCCCCCCTTTTTGTTGCAGGTCTATTGTGAGGTGAAATAATTGTACAGTATAGATAATTTATTGAATAGAGATTATTATCATTACGGATGATTATTGTGGGGACGTTGATTTTAGCAGCAGCAAAAGAATCAGATGAGAAAAAACAACAAAATGAGAAAAAGACAAAAAAAAACAAAGACGGACGGACGCTCTGTTTTCATGTGGAGAGACTTTTTGCCTTAGTTGTCATGGTGATGCCTTGTGGGCTGACACCAGTGGAGGGAATCAACTTTGTTTTTACTTCTCCATGTGTGCATGTGTGCATGTGCCCATGTGCGGCCCACACACACACACACACAGACACACAGACACACACACAGAGCCGACCAATGTACAGTACGGTGCCTTTTGAAGAATGGTCGTTGCATATTGAGCCTCAACATCAGCCAGTAAAGAACTTTGCCTCACCGCCCTGGGAACACACCGTCTGTCCAAAAAAAACAAAATGGAGGGCGGAGGCACTTACACAGCAAAGCGTGGGGGGGGGCAGTTGATTGCCTCCTGAGCCCTGGAAGAACAAGATGGTGAAGCATTTAACGCGTCCGAACCGGAGGCTGGATGGACTCTCGGTTTTTATAACCGACAACAATCACACACACACACACACACACACACAGACAGACACACACTCAAACAGACACACACACTGTTCAAACCACTCTCGGCGTCCCAAGGGTGCAATCAGCCGGAATGCGCAAAAAGGGAATCATCCAGACATTCCACTCGACAACCACTCAACACTTTAAAAACAAAAATCTTCGTCGTTCTACTTTTGTTTTTTTGCACAGAATCAAGATGATTATTTTTTAGTTTTGAGAACTGGACCATTAAGTTGTTGTTGTTGTTGTTGTTTGTTTTTCATTTGAAGCCAAATTCTGCCATGTTTTTTAATGTGTGCATGGATTTCTTAATGTGTGTTTTTTTTGTACCTTGCCTTATTTTTACAGCTGATCAGGTGATGGGATTGTTTTCTCCTCGATTAGAGATTCATGGTTTTCACACGTGTTGAATCCGCTCGGTGCTTCGCAGACTGATGAACATTAAACAGTGTCAACAAGAGTTTTTAAATCTGAAGCAAAACTGTTTGTGCTAATTCATATAAAATCCACAGAAGGAGCCCATGTGACTTTGTGTGTTTCTATTGGGGTAGGGGGGGGTCAGTGCTCAGTGTTTGCATTAAGAGGCTTTAAAACTTTTTCTACTGATTCACAGTCTGCAGTGAGTATAACTACAGATTCCCTCGGAGAAACTTTTGAATGAGTTCTATAGATATTCAATTGTTTACATTTCCATTCAAAGAACAATATATTGACTGAGTTCTTACATTTGACCTTCAATTCTTCCACCTGCAGATTTTCAGCATCGATTTAATACATTTCAAACAAACAAATGAAAAGGAAAAGTAGGATTTGCTATTTTCATAAAATGAAATGTACAAAGCATCAAAGTGTTCAGGCCGAGAAATAAAGAGCAAACACTGAGCTCTGGTTCACAAACACTTTCACAGCAGACGATTCAGATTCAATAAGTTTTTCCGAACCTTTGATCGTCTTTGATGTGAGTTGTTGTCCCCCCCCACCCACCCCACCCTGAGAAGCACAAAGTACTGGGGGCTGGTGGTGGTGTGGTGGGGGGGGGGTATTAGTCGCTGTTTATGTAGTGGACAAAAACCCATCGCATGTGACTGTTGATCTGTCGACTCCTGTCAGTACGTCCTTGGAAAAAAAGTACTTCATTGTGTACATTACTCTTTTTTTTTGAAAGGTTGAGTATTTCCAAATGAGGTCTATCATGAAATAAATATTTCTCTTTTGTTTAACAAAAAGGACACTGGGTTATTTGTTTTATGTTTTTATTGCAAATTATAGAAACATTTTGACCAAAATAAATCAGAATATAAAATGTAATAACTTCAATGTTTAGCACTCGAAGAAAAAAGTATTTTAAATAACAAATGTTCACATTGCACAGCTTTGAGTTGAGTTCATGAAACTCTGTGACTCTCACTTTCAAAAATTCAAATTCCCAAACTTTCTTGTCTCTTCTCTTCAATGAAGTAGTTTTTCCTCAGTTTAGTTCAAACTGCGTTTCCGTTCCTGTCGTCATATTCGACTGGTTTGCTTTTGACTGGTGTGGAGCAGGAGGGTGGATGTGTGGGTCCTTCACTGAGAGAGCTCACTTCAGTCCCACCCCCACCCCCACCCCCACCCACTGGACAGTAGGTCGCCCGTTGGTGCTGACGGACAGACCGGCTCGTGTGGCGACTGGCAGGATGGCTCTCAGGAGGCGGGACATCCTCTCTGTTTGAAATCAGATCAACCATGTCAGAGAATGTCAGTTCCAAAAAAATGGGTTATGAGGTACAACAGCTGAGGTTATGGACTGTGTTTTCATTGTTTGAAATAAAAAAAACGGATAACAACTCAAACAAGAGGACTACCGATCGTGCAGTCGGAGAAACAGTCGATAAATTCATCAACATAAAACTGCATTGTTTATAAAGCAGTGGAATTCAGGGCTACCTTCCCTTTACAAGTCTGTATCCATCAACATAGCACAAATGACTGTGAGCTAATATTGGGGTTGATACTGAAATTGATCAGACTACTCATACGACTCATTCGTGTAAGACTTTGGACATCAGGTCATCTTTTCTCGTTTGGAGGCTCGTCCCCGTCTCCACCTCCACTGAGACCTTCACTTTCCCTCCTCTGCTGGGGGATACAAATCCAGCCCCGTGCTACTTTCAGCCAGAAAACACAGACAAGCACACAATACAATCTCCCCTCGTCAACGCCGCTGCCAGCATCCGAGCTCAGGAGCTACTTAACATTCTGCATTCACGTAACATTGCAGCAGCAGCAGCTCGGATCCGCTTCTCTGTTGAAGGAAACACAGAAACAACACTTCCACTTCGGATTTCTGCTGGTTAAGGGAATAAATTTGTGTTTGTTAAAGATTAAATTGTGATTGTTGGGTCGTGTGTGTGTGTGTGTGCTGCAGTGAAACCAGACAGGACTGAGCTCTGAGCGAAGATGTGTTCCTCACCACATCAAATCAAAATTCCCACGCATGTTTGGTGCTGCAAGATATTTGTCCTACATTATTACATAAGATTGTTCTGGAAAAGATTTACATTAAAACAAATTGAACTTTTTCCCTCTTAGTTTCGATGCTTCTCTGAAAGTCTCTTTGCTACTTCAACAAAAACGGTAAAAATCTACTTCCCCAGTCGTTTCAACATTGGTAATTATTTTAGTGTAATAAATATGTGTTGACAACACGTCAGAAGATGTGTGCAATGTGAAAGTTGGAGCTCAACACACTCACAGTAACAGTAGTTACCCTCAACGACCCCACAGCTCGTCCCTGTTTCCCCCTAGTGGCCAAAAAATCCGATGTTGCAGATTTAACAAAGACATTTCGCTCGTATAAAACAAGTTTCAGGCCTTATCAACTACTGCAGATATATTTTCAATCGGGTAAATACAATTTAAAAAAAATCGAACACAGAACCTTCATTTTGATAGAATATCTCCGTCCAAACATGCACACCAGGCCAGTAGGTGGCGATAAAGTCCACATCAACAGACATTTTCAAACATCTGCACTTTGGAAGTTGTTTGTAAACATCTCTGTTCCTAAAAAGTTAATAATGTCGAGTTAAAAAAAAATGCTTTAGCTTCTACGTGAGGTTAGAAGCTGTTGTCAGTTTGTTTATCCTGTCGAAGCTCATTTACAGTCGGGTTCCTACTCTCAACGTTTCGCTCCTGAGTCGCAGCTTGAGTCTTATTTTTCTCACTGTATTTTTGTTTGTAGATGTAAGGAACGGATCATTTGAAGTGATATAATGCTCTGCATGACTCATCCCTGAACTTCTCAAGCTGCACTGTTTACTTTGAAAAGCAGTAGGTGACAGATATGAGAGGCTCTAGTGCCGTGTGCCTCACATTATTACGCTCCACCATCTCTTTCCTATGAGCCTCTCTCCACAGAGTCATGTTCGTTTGAGGAGAGTTTAACTCCCGTCTATCGCTGAAGGATTGTGGCCCTCGATGTGATTCTGTCTCCTGCACACAACACCGTCCTCCCACACCGACACTGCCCCCAGTTCCACATCAGCTTTAAAAGCCTGTGGGCTGTTTTCAAACTGCTTGTGAACCACGGCTCCGAGAACATTTCAGGACACAATGTTTTTTATGCAAAAGCAGAAATCCTCTCAGACGTGTCAGGACGGGAGGTCATCCCCCCCCCCTGGAGCAGCTCAGGATGGGGTTTCCCCTTTTCCCCCCGTTATCGCCCAGATTAATGCTAGGTCTGGAGGGGCTGTCTTTCAGAGACATGCAACAAAAAGTTTGTTCGAGCGAGTTGTTCCAGTGAGGTGTGTGATCGTCATCATTACCATCTGACATCAGCCTCCTTGCCAAAGAGAAGCCGATTCAGCCGTCAGGGTAGAAAAGTGGTCAAAGTGAGTGGTTCTGATTGATGCCTCTCAAGTCCTTCTGTAAAAAATGGTCAACTTGTTCTCACAGGTTTGATTTGTGAGCTGTAAAGGTTGTAGGTGGATTCAGTTTCTGCTGAAGACAGCCAGGCTGAGTGCTCGCCTCCATTTCTACTTTCAATGCAAAGCAACTTTCTTGTTTGAGAAAAACTTATTTCCCATCATTTCAAACTTTTCAGATCCAGCTGTGTTTGCTCGCTGTTTGCTTCTCCCTTCCAGAATTTAAGAATTCATCAAAACGCAGACTTTGATTTAACTCTGTTATTTTCCTTTTAGATAAATATAAAAACTAATTACTTTGACCTGTTGTGGTGTGAGGAAGTGCTGTTATTTACTGTGTGTTTGAAATGCCACTCTCCACAGAAACTGTATAATTGCCGTAAAAAGTCTCAGACGAGAACACCCGGGAGAGTTTGTTGACACTCAAGAGTTTCTCCTGATCCAAACTCTGACGATCAACACACTTTTAATGAATCCCACTCACGCTTTTCGACTGAGTGTACCGCAGAGCTGATGTTATTTATGTCAGCGGTTATATTTGCATCAGTGTACCTGAAGAAAATCAGTTTGCTTCTGCACTCATCTCACAGAACCTTGAGTTTCCTGCAGCTTCTCATCAAATTGCTGCTCAGAGGGCGAGGAACTGGTATTCAGACGAGTCTCTCTGCATAATTAAGTCTGTGGATAAACGTGGAGGAATGAAATGAAATCACAACATTAGTAAGAGGAGTATGTTTGGAGAGTGTAGACCTGAATAAAATATATCTTTTTCTATTTACTCTTTTTCTTGTATTCACGTTTCTCTTTCCTGGGTTTGATTTAAGTGAAGTGATTTGGTTCTATTCTTAATTGAAAGGATTTTTTAAGTGTTTTTTTTTGTATCTTCTTTTTACTGAGGCCAAACGCATCTTATTACTTCTGCTTCTCTTATGCACATATAAAAAATGTACAGCTGCACAAAACACAGTTTCATCCTAATGTTCACATCCTTTAATCCGAAGGAGGCAGGAGCTTCTTCCTCTCGGGACTTGTTGCCGACGAAGACGAGTAGAAACCTGCCAACAGTTTTTTTTTACCTCCCTTCATTAGCTTCAGATATCGAACCACATGAATGTGTCCTGCTCTCTCTGCTGGAGCCGCTGGTGTCTGTACCTGATCTCATTGGAGAATTCCTTCTCGTAGCAGAATCTGCCGCTCGACTTCCAGTAGAGGAGCCCGATGAAGAGCAGCAGGATGAAGACGAGGAGCAGGGAGCCCACGACGGTGCCGACGATCACCGCCGCTCGGTTCGGAGCTGAAGAGTCAGGGTGAAGAACAATTAATCAGAGAGAAGAATCAGTTAAACTCTTATTTGTATAGTCTGGTGTAGTAGAGCCTTTAGAGTTATGTCCCAAATTAATGATCACATTTGAAACGGTAGATTTAAGAAGGCTCCTTCATCCCACAGATCCTACTTAGGGCCGATTTAACCCACAATTCTTTGCACTTGGATAACACTTAGCTGAACTTTGACCTGCGACACTTGCATTTATGTATGTGTGACTGTGTCCTATATATGTGTTTAACTGCAGCTCTGTTGCTAGGTGACAGCAGCTATGAATTGGGATACAGAGATTGTCTTCTCACACAACTCAACAACTAAAGATTGTATTTCACCTTTTTTAAGGAGAAATCTGCTTATTTGCCTCAATTAAAATCCTATTAATCATCTTGTAGTCTCCCCCGTTCTGTGCCAAAACATCTGAATCCGGAGCCCAGGAGTTATGGACTCGACAGGATGTAAGATCTGCTCCACGGATCACCACGCACACCAAGACAAACTCAATTTATGGATTTGTAGAATCGTGGCACTCTTGTTTGAGTCCGGAGATGATTTATCCTGTGGTGGTGCAGTGAATCAGCGGCTGTTCTCCCTGGTGATGGTTCTCCCACAGTCACCACCCCCCCCCTCCCCTCCCCCCTCCCCTGCGAGGCAGATCCCTGGTTTCTGTAGGTTCTTCTCTACATGAAGAAACCAGGACTGTCCTCTTTCTAAAGGGATCTTCTCTGAGGTACAGTCGTGCTTCTAATTATATTCAAACACCAAGTGGCTCTAATCAATGATCCCATAGCTGCTGCTGCATGAAGCAGGAGAATGATTGAAGCATCATCGTAATCCAGAGCGACTCCACATCGGGGGAGCTAAGTGACAACCAGCAGTATCGTCGCTCTATGAATGAAGCTGCTTCCTCGCCATTGACCTTTGACCTCCTGCCCAAACGACACAATGAGGATGATTCAGCGATGTTTCTGAGCACTGCCATTAAAACCCGATGTGTGTGTTTATGTGAGTGTCTGTGTGTGTTTGTGTGTGTGAAGTGGAGCAGTGAGGAGGCTTTGGCACTTCCACAAAGAGAGGAGGATGAAATCTAGTTCCTCCGTGACCACGTGTGTGTCGTGCACGGGCGCCGTCCTCGTGCAGGCATGCGTCCCCCCCCCCACACACACACACACACACACACACACACACTCTTACGTCTGTGTGCTTGCAGGTTGATCCGGCAGCGCTCGGCTCCCACAGCATTGTTCACCTCACAAAGGTAGAATCCTGCCAAGCTCTGCGAGTGGTTTCTGATTCTCAGCTCGCCGGTCCCACGGTCTGAGAGAGAGAGAACATGCAAAACGCCCACGGACACGGATTAACACACGTGGAACATACTGTGCTGAACATGCAAGAGCCTTAATCTCCTCAGACTGGTTTATACATGTAGAATAATTCAAGTGTGACGTTCTCCAGGTTTTGACGTTTCTGGTTTTAATTAACTTTATATCCGTTCGAGCAGATTGTCTCTTTGCAAAAAGGATTTTATGTCACAAACACAAACAACTCAGGAAATGAGTCATGAAAAGGAAGAAGTGGGAGAAAATGCCTCTAAACTGGTGATTGTCAACATTCCCAGTTTCATTTTCATCATTATTTCACCTGGATTTTCAAATATCTTGAATATTTTCTTATTTCAATGATAAGAACAAACACTTTTCCCTTCTCTTTCAAAATAAATGCTAAATAAACATTCTGTACCCTGCAAAAGCATCATTGAATTGTGTACATAATGCACACACACTCACACACACAGGTTCTCTTCGTCGTGCAGTAGCATGGGGACATCAGCAGAGGTCACACTTACCCTGTGTGGCTGCATCAGGGATGGGGCCCTCGCTCTCTCTCCTCCACGAGTACGTGAAGGGGGACGGAGCCTCGTGCAGACTGACAGCGCAGAGCCACAGCTCCCCCCAGCAGCTGCCCCCCCTCCACCCAGCACTTAGGCACAGACGGCTTCACTGTAATCACAAGGCAAAAGGGACAAGCTCATTTTTAGTTTGAGCTGCCATGTCAGTTCTGTCTCTCAAGCGTCGGGTACAGCTGAACAGCTCCAGGATGAAATGGGAGGAAGAATTCAGACTCTGGCTCCAACAGCAGGTAGAATGTGATGGGAGGAAGAATTTGAAACATCTTGAATTCAAAAAATGCTATAAAATATACGAGTTATCTAATAAACACAACTTTATTCTACATAATTAACGTGGAAATCAATACGGAAGGAAAGCTTGAAGAGAAGATGAGACAGACTCTGCACTTGGAACATAAACTGCTGCATTAAGATTGCTTGTTAACAAAAACAAATTATATTATTATCAAAACATCCATTGATAAAACCAATAAATGTATGTATTGGAATGTAACATTAAAATTCACAATGTTAAACTTGCTGAGAAACTTTTAAATTAATTATACAATCATCAACAACATCAAACAAATGAATTGGATGAAAGAGCCTCTTAGCTTGTTATGCTCACTTCCTGTGGCACAGTGTGTGTGTATCGTCTGTTCAGAACCAGAAACACAACTTTCTTTTGTCCCTGCAACACATTGTAGTCCAAGGCTGTTGCCATGGGAATGAACGAGGCATTGAACCCAACATGGTGTCGTTGTGAAAAGGTGAAAGAGAAAAGAAGCTGGTATGCCCGAGTCGATAATGTTTTTGCACGATACTCAAAGACTCCGAGGTTTTGTTTGAGCTTCAAACATTTCATGCTCCTCTCGATTGATACGGCAGCAGAAGTGAAAACAAAGAAAAATCCTTCCTCCTGTTCATTAGCACATTTTCATTTTCATAGCTCCAACAAGTCAGTTGTATGTGTGATGAACTTCTCTCGTCGTAACAACCACTTTACATCCAGGTTCACATGCAGCCGATTTGCTCACCCAAGTGCCACAGGGGCCAGGAATCAAACTACCAACCCTATGATCAGTGGACGACCTCCTGAACCACAGCCAGCCCCTTATCCCACTGATAATGCAGAACAATTGTATTTCATCGAGGGCATTATTTGTTAAAGAAGCTAGATAATCAAACTTTACGAGATGCTTTCCTGTGAAGATGTTATTTTGTTAGAGTTAAAATTGGTTTGTTTGGGTAATTTTGAAGTTGAAAATCTATTGAATGAGAATAAACACATGTCATGACACTCATTAAAGTGAGTCATCAAATGTGTCTCCTACTGAAAATAATCATGAATGTGAAATGTGAATCTTGAATGTGAGTCTTAGAAAAATAACCAAAAGGTTTTTAGTCATTAGATTTAATTCCTGTCACCGTTTAAGATGCAAAGAGACTCGTGTGACATAAACCTTAGTAAAAATGAAATTGTCGAGCGTTAGCGGGAAGCTGACACAGAACTCTAATGTAGTAATGTAATCGAGTTGTTGGTTTTAGCAATAAAATGAAATAAGTGCTCCATGAACCTTTGGATCGATCACCTGAAAAATCCAAAGTTGAGACAAGAACTTTCTTCTTTTGAGAACTTGAGATTCTTTTGTTTGAAGTTGTTGTGTGTCTGTTGTCGACCTTTTTCAAAAGTCTTCCTGTTGTGCGGACTTTTTAAGTTGTGGCCTTGTGAAGTAAAGTATAAGTTCAGTCAGGAGAACTTCCTCCACAACTGAGTCTCTGTTCAGAGGCGCCATTTGAAGACCGGCGGTGAAGTAGCTTCTGATCGGAATAGATTTGATATATTTGACAATCTGCCTCAATCCTCGTGTTTACCCAACCCGTCGTATTGCTGCTCTTCCTCGTGTGACCTCTGTGTTGGTTCCTCGCCCGTTCATATTCTTTGTTTTTCCAGAACTGGGACATTCGTTTGATCAATCATGAAACATCTCTGTGGAGAGTGATGTGATATAATAAAAAGTCTTAAAATCATCATAAATAAATGTGTAAATGAGGCGACCCCTCCTGCAACCGAGCTGCTGCTCAAACACTTCAAACAAAGTAGGTTGGACGAGAATCAGATGAATTACTTCACTTTCATGATTATTCTTGAGACGGAAACACAAGGACAACACTTTCTTCAGATGTGCTTTCCCACTGAATACAATTCAAGCACTACATTTATTAGAAATTTATATACATAAGTTTATTTTACTGAACAAAATCTGACTGTTAAACGTGTTTTAAGACAGCAGACACATTTAGCTTGCTAGTCCAAGAAGATAAAAACCTGAGTGTAGCTACTTTGAAACCTGAAATTGAGAAGCTTTTTTTTTCCAGAGACCAGTACGTGTGACACCCAGCACCCGGACTTACCCATCACCACCAGTGACACCTTGCGCGTGTCCACTCCAGGTGATTTCTTCACCTTGCACTGGTAGGTCCCACTATGAGCAGGTGACAGCTCAGCGAATGAGAGTGAAGCGTCTCCTCTCGAAGGGTCGGGGGCGGCGAAGCGGAGCCCGTGTATGAGAGCGTGGACGTATTCGGTGCCGCCGCTGTAGGACAGCAGCTGGAGGGAAACATAAACACCAAAACATGATTAACAGCTGACTCTGAATTATGCTTTTTTTAATTGATGTTGGTCAATTAAAGCCTTGATATTGAATCTAACGAGTACATGTGATGCTGAGGGTCCCTCATTGGGACAAACCCACCAACGCTGCAGCTCCACTCAACTTTTCGGTCTCTTGTAGTTCGTTAAATTAGCTCTGTTGCCACACTCTCACCATCATAGCTCCCAGCAGCAGCCGGAAGCTGTGAGCAGCAAAAACAAGTTCCGACAAATCCACTGTACACGACCAGCTCAGCCGACAGATCACAGCCGCAGAATGTGTAAGATCTGACCTGTGTCCTCGTCTAATCATTGAGACCAAACCAGAGACAGGGAGGACATGAGGTGTGTGTTGGACTGACATTGAGCAGGAGGACAGAGGATCACGGCCCAGGTGAATGCTAATGCTGCTCTGTCTGACTCCGAGGATCGTCTGTAAATAAGAAAACTGTCTGCACACGTTAGCAAACACCTAGTTTTTCAATTTCCTCTGCCCCCCAGTGGCCGGAAGTCAATTAGTGCAGCTCTAATTTATGCAGTGGTTTGATTAATTTGCAGCACACACACAAAAAAAAAGGAGCTTGGAAGAACAATACATTTTAAGTGGTTTGCTTTTGGTGCCAAGCATTCAATTTGCACAGGAATCAGTAACCTACACTGACCACTTGTCTTTCCTGGTATTGACTGATAAAGCGGCTGCTCCCTGAGGGCAACTCCCCTGCTTTCAATCCCCCGACGCTAATCACCTCCTTAGTTTAAAAAGCCAAATGGGATCAACAACTAATTTGAGGGGGAAATTGAAAAGGTCCCGGACTGAAATCCGAAGTCTTAAACGAGAGGAGACCGACCCTGGATTCACCAGAACAGTTTGTATTGGGTTGAACAGCAAAAGTGAATAAACATGAGCGGACTGGTCTGGTTTCCAGTCAGCTCATGGTATGGATGTCGTCTTCCATCCTCTTCTCATGACACCAAGGTTGTTTCATTAGTCAGCTTTTATTTCTCTTATTCTCTGTGAGCATCTAACCATCCGATCTTTCTTCGTGGTGTCCGGACTGACCACCGACCACTCGATGTCGAGGTCCCCGCTGTCCAAGGGGCTCAGCGTGTAGCCGCAGCCCAGAATCACAGCCTCGCCCTCGGCCTTCAGGACGATCTGAGGGCCGGTGGATGTCACCTGCAGACCTTGTGTGTATCCCAGTCCTACAGGGAATCAGACACACAAAAAGAGAGAGTGACATTTTATGACGGTACAGGACGATGGGAATTCCCAAGGATGTAGGCGGACATGTTTCCTTCTCTCAGTTCAAGAGACAATTTCGTGAGCATCTCAGAGGAGTGAACACATAAACCGCCGGAGAGTGTCGGAAACCGAGCGGCCGGAATGCAGGTCACAAAAACACAATAGAAAAACCGGGAGAGCAGAAATTATAGAGAGAGGAAAACAACTCATGAGCCAAAACCATATCTGTCAAACCCAGTGGTGGTGCTGTAATGGCTTTGGCAAATATACTGTGCAGCTGCTGATAGAACTGGCAAACAGGCGTTTATTGATGATTGGTGAAAGAACGGGAATCTGCTGCTTCCACTGGCTCAGTCTGTCACCTGAAGTGAAATCTGACTGAGCTGCTGCCTCCCAGTTGGTGGAGACCGGACTGAAGACAGAGAGACGCCACAACACACAACCTGGGGAGATCCCCACCAGGGAAGTGTCTGGAGCTGCTTTCACACATGCACTGAACTCCACATGAATGATCTCCTGGCTTTCTGCAGAGGGGCTGAACGTGACAATGCAAACTTCAGAGTGAGAGTTTCTATGGACGAGAGGTGAGTGATGATAAGAAGATGCCTTTATACGTTACAGTCTTTGTCCGCTGTGCTACACCTGTCTACACCTGTCTACACCTGAAAGGACAATCTGTGATGTTGTGGTAAACTCCAGAGAAGGTCCAGACCCAATTATGCTCAGTCTGAAATGTCTGAAGACGGCTCAAGTTAATGACTCAAGGCAACATCACTGACTGCAGAGGATTTTCCTGCTGAACATGAAATGCTCATGAGTCTCTTTCGCCTCGAGCTGTCGAGCGTTAGCGACTGTATCTCAACATATAACTCTCTAATGTAAACCTGGCCTCGGGCTGAAAGCTGAGACTTTTTACACTTTAATGTAGAATCTGATCTTTTTTATCTTACATGAAATCTACAGAAGCACAGAGCCAAGTGTGGATCACTGGATCTAACAGCGTTTTAATGGTTCTGACACGAGGTGATATAGATCATTTTCCTCATTAAAACACTATTTGTGTAACTAGCTGTGCTGTGCATTTAAAGCAGTTTGTATAAGAGCACATTAAAGGAACTGTTGCCTGTATTTTTCTAATAAAACCAGTCGCCTGCACAACATAAAATGCACTTACTACTAAAGCTAAAAGTGCATTTGCATTGAGGGCCACGGACACAAGTAAACAACATATGAGCTGAAATCCCTGGATCATTAGGGAGTCAACAGTCATCTGGGGGGCATCATCTCAACGCCTGATTGGACAGACCGTGGGCGCCATGGTAACGCTTGGGGAAATCTCACGCTGCCTCAGAGGATTCGAGCTCGAGACGAGACACCAGCTTCCAGGGATCGTTTGTAAAGAACACACAAGAAGATGCTGCGTTCAGTGTTGTGTTATGAAATACAGTGGAGTAGATAACAGAGGGAGGAGGAGGAGGAGGAGGAGGAGGAGAAGGAGGAGGAGGAGGAGGAGGAGGAGGAAGAGGATGTCAGTGGGTTAGTGTGGTCTGGAATTGATTTGCCCGTGTGTTTGTATTCTTACCCGTGCTCAGGAGAGTCGCAGTGTGTAACAAGAAGCCAGAGATCCAGGGCAGGCAGGCGAGGCAGAGAGCTGGCACCCGGTGGCGCCTGCAGCTTAGTCTCCACATAGTGCTGCTCCTGCTCCTGCTCCTGCTCCTGCTCCTGCTCCTGCTCCTGCTGCTCCTGCTCCTGCTCCTGCTGCTGCTCCTGCTCCTGCTCCTGCTCCTGCTCCTGCTCCTGCTCCTGCTCCTGCTCCTGCTCCTGCTCCTGCTCCTTCAGTGCACATGTCAAATTTTAGCAGAATTTCCCCAAAAAAGATGGATACAAACTGAAAAGTTACACACAAGGAAGTTTTTACGAATCCTACCTGAAAGCAGATGCTACATCCAAACGCCTGGTAACGGGAAACAGAGGATCAAGCAGGAGAGAGCCGCTCCTCGCAATGAGCTCCTCCTCCAGCGGCTCCTCGTTAGCACAACGCCTCCTGGTTGGACGGCTGCTCCACTTGTTCTACCTGTTTACCAGGACACTCCCCCGGTAGAGCTTCATACAACTTCACCATGTGGTTTCTTTTTTACCTTTAATCGCCAACTTGAAAGACTAAAGCATCAGCCAAGGCCCAAAAGTCCCCTCATGGAAATACAGATGTTCACTGCAATAAAATCGCACAATACATGTTTCCTAAAATCTGCTTTTTTTTCTTATTTTTGTAAATCAAGATCCATTAATCGTTCTAAAGGGAAACCTGTGAAAACATGAATAAAATTCCTTCCTTGATCCGGATTCCCGCCAAAATCACAAACAAAACAACAAACAGACAGAATTTCTTGCAGATAAATAAGATTAAGATCAAATTTCACACAAACAATGAAGACACACTCGAGGTAATTAGCGCCCTACTTCCTGAAGAACAATGCAAAGCAGTCTATTGGGAAGCAGGTGAAACTGGAGGAGCTGCCCCACAATGACTGAGTGTGAGAAACTCAGGGTGTTAATCTAATAGAAACCAAAACTGTGCTGAAAGAATAAAACACACAACTTCAACATCTACTCACTCATTTTTTGCAGTGATTGATATTTTGTTATGACTATTTATTGGTTTTGTCTTTAGGCCCGAGCCGACACAAAGTAATTAACTTGTCCAGTAAAAGAAAATCAAGACAACACTGCACAATGCAGCACCTCAGCAGCGCTCATTCCTCAGGAAGGAGAGGGGAAGACAAAGAGAGAGAGAGAGAGAGAGAGAGCGAGAGAGAGAGAGAGAGAGAGAGAGAGAGAGAGAGAGAGAGAGAGAGAGAGAGAGAGAGAGAGAGAGAGAGAGAGAGAGAGAGCATGAGGTCTCAAGTGACAACAAACTGGTTGTTCAGCCCAAAAAAAAACACGCCGGCACAGTTTGTGTACCAGGATGTAGAGAGAATAAAAAAAGACAGGACAAATGTTATCTGTGTGCCAGATCTGTGGGGAAGCAGCGTTTATAACTGAGGGACGCTGGAAGTTTCCCTCAGCCGGAACGTGAGGGAAACGGATTAGTGACGACAGATAACGATCTTCATCTCCAGCGCTTGTATCTGAATCTTAACCTGGATTTTTCTCTTGTAGTCACAACATGTATATTTCAAGCTTTAGGCGATGCTGTTTTAAAAAATGTTATGTTCAGATCCGTCTGAAACAGCAGCTGAACTCACATCTCACCTCACACACTCACTGGATACTCTGCTCTTTTAAAAGAAACCATTTGCTTTGTATTCTGCTTCGAGAAATTAAATTGAATTGCTTCAAAAGCATGAAATGGCTGCAGACCACTTTTTGGAGAAGAACAAACTCTTTTCAGGGAACTTTTTTGCCATCACAGTAAATATCAGGACCAAGAAACCCATTAAATCAGCTGTGCTACATGCATTGGTATTTATAGAACATATACAGTAGGGCCTGCTCATGCACTGGACGTCTGTGATGACTGGGATCCGGTTTCACCATCTGCTGCAGTGTTTCACCGTCACAGTCAGAGCAGCTTCCTCTAAAACACTGTCATGCAGACGGTGAGTTGATGGAACACGAGAGGAAACAGAGCTTTTCTCTTTTGTCTTTGCAGGAACTCGCTTCATTGTTTGATTGTTTTGACCACAGTGAAGGTGGCCTGCAGCCAGGAGCTCTGCTGGAGCTGGAGACACACACGGGCGCAGATGATGGAGGATTTATATTCAGCTTTTCTAATCGTGACAATGACACAAGACATATTCAAGCATTCACACGTATCTGCAACGCTTTTCAGTCCGATTCTGAGGAGACTGTCGTTTTCTTGATTTATCTTCTGTACTCGACTGTAAGTTTTCCTCATAATGATCTTTAGAAGGTCTCAGAGTGCTCAGGCTTATCACAGTTGTGCCGTATCACTGCATAAAGGTGGAGAGGTGATCAGCACTGGGCCCGGTCACACTCCAAAGTTCAAGCGTATCAGAGTGGACGAGGTGCGGTCATCTCTCAAACTGGGCTCAGCTGGTTAATGCATGATCCAGTCCCAAGGTCATTTCGTTTCGGAGGAGGAGGGGACCAGGCTGAATGTGCAAGTTGTTGTGTGTCCACTCTAACAACACAAATGCACATCACACTAAACAACACAGGGTTCTAGATCTACACCCATGTATAGACACGTCCACTGAACATGGTTCTAACACCTTAATAGAACATCCCTTTACAAAGTAACCTTGAGAAGATTGAACCGACCACATGATAACTGAGGTGGAAAATCCCTGTTTGTATCACAGGCACTTTACAGAGTAACACAAGTTGTAGCCTTGACTTAAATCACATTATATACTTTTTTCTTTTTTTCCTCGTTTGACACATTAAGTACCATTTAGATTAGAGATGGAAGTTGAACCTCTGACCACTGAGAATGATTTGCACTGGTACTGATATATTTTACCTCCACAGGTCCCGACAGTTTACTTCTCCTTTATTTTTCAAATTTTTCATGTCGTTTGCAAAAGTCACCTTAAAAATGTAAACGCAGAAATAAGACATAAAACTAAAAGGCTCAGCAAGAAGATATGAACACAGACATTCCAAATAAAGTCAATTCAAGTAAAAGTAAGACTACATGGAGCCATAATAGCGGACACAGCATTAATATTTACTTTATTTGACTTCAACTTTATATCTCCACAATAAAAATAATATATTTTAATCTGCTTGTGCATTTCCTTGTGAATGCCCCCCCGCCTCACTGAGCATCTATACACTTAAACATTTTCCTTTCGTTACCAAAAACTAATAAACAAACACACAAATAAAGGAGATAATATAAAGATATATTCTAAAAGATGACATAAGATTAGATGGGTTTTATTGTCCAAGTTGGGAATTTGCCTAAAACACAAGGAAACAAATACACTCATCCGTCACACGTCCCTCTGCATGAGTCACATTTACATACTGCACGTTTGAAGAATAACCCAATTACTGCATGACTATTTAATAGCCCGAATTAAAATTAATACTTTGGTACAAAGGCGCAGAGCTTCTCTTGTTCTGATGGAAGCCTCGGCTGTTGGGATAATCAAACGCCTCTCCTGGCGTTTGTATCTGGAATTTGCACAACTGATTCTCCGCCAAGTAGGTCGGGAGCTCAGCTGCTCACGGTTCCAAAGTGCAATATTATGAAAGAAGCTGGGCCTCTGCGAGAGATAAACTAATTGATACAGAGAAGAAAAGGGAAGTCGAGTCTCAGTCTCTGACTCCGCAGTTTACCAGGCGCACGGCACGTTGGCAGGAAACAACCAAGTCACAGGGGCTTGAATATGGATGAGAAAATTTGGGACGTTATTGTTGTTGGCGCCGGGTTGTCTGGACTGAGTGCAGCTCATCTGCTCAGAAAGAAGAAGGCCGACTTAGAGATACTGATCCTGGAGGGAAAAGGTTTGTGGAATAGCTTCTGGATTGAAAGGAGCTGAGTCATGTTCTGCTTTCATGAGTGTTTTCTCTCCTGCAGATCGAGTGGGAGGTCGCACGCTGACCTCGGACATACCTGCAGCCAATGGCGTCGATCGCTGGGACCTGGGAGGCCAGTGGGTCGGAAGGTAATATTGACCAGAGGCTACAGGAATAACACAGACATGTGTGTAACTGACATGACAAAGATATATTCAAAAATATACTTTTCTCATTTAGATGCAACTGAATATGTGACACAAATATTAAAACAATGATTCTGCACCGACTAAAACGCCTTAATAACAAAAAGGGGGAAATCAGAATAAATAGAATATCAAATATGAGCAAACTAACTCATTAACAGGAGGTTAAAAGAAGGTTTGCACTTTCACCTAATGGCAAAACAGTGTTGGGGTCTAAGCTACTAGAGGAATGTGATTTATGACCCGGGCAGGGAATAGATAAGCAATATAGCAATATTAATATCTGAGGATTTAGAGTTTAAAGACTATATTTAGGTGCTTATAAGTGTCCAGATAGCAACAGCTGCTTAGATCAGATGAACTTAAAGAACAAATTAAATAATGTTTAATGAGTTATAGGCTGATATGAAGGAAACAGAGTTTATTAAATTTATTGTGTCATGTTTAATGTTGTGTTTGTCAGATTTGGTACTGCTCGTTATGTTGACATTTATATTATTCTTGTATGAAAGCTTTGTAACAAACATTTTTTTTGATTAAACTCAATATTTTAGGTTATTTTCTGAAATTGGCCGCTCTGTGTTAGTCAGACCCAGGTCGCACATATCAGCCTCAAAACTTCTCAAAACCTCCCAATATGTCTCAGGTTTTTGGAGGAATTATTGTGCAGTGATTCAGTTCAAGTCACTTTTGAACAAAAATGGAAAATTTCTCACATATCTACAGTCTAAAGCCTCAATCCAACGCTCACAAAGCAGAACGGCTCACCGGAGAACTTGCATTCTTCAAAGAGTCTTTAACTCACTCACTGAATATCTCAGAGTAAATGCATTTTTCATTGTATCATCTGCAAGATTCAAAACCGAACAATAAACGCTGGAACTCCTTCTTCTTCCTCCTCCTCTTCCAGCACCCAAACCCACGTCCTGGAGCTCATGAAGGAGCTGGGCCTAGAGACCTACCCACAGTTCAACACTGGCAGGAAGGTGCACCACATGGGAGGACCAGGCGGCAAAATCCGCACCTACAAGACCAGTATCCCGGCTCTGTCCCCAGTCGTGCTACTGGATCTCACCCAGTTGTTGAGGAAGGTGAGGCAACAAAACCAACGCAGCGGTCTACTGTACAGTTTTCCTCTGTAAGCAAATATTAAAGCTGGGGTTGGTAATCCTGGAAAAGCAGAGCAGGCCACACTTTGAAAATAAGCAACCGATACATTCCATTAACATGTGGTTTTGTGTGTGTTTGTGTGTGCGTGCGTGCTATGCCCTCAGATTGACAAATTGTGTGCGACAGTGTGCGTCCAGGATCCGTCGAAGACCCCCAACGCCGTGGAGCTGGACAGTATGACCGTGCACTCCTACTTTGAGAAACACGGTTGGACTGCAGGTCAGAGTCACTCAGCTCTCTTCTGTTTGTTTTTCATTTTGTTACCTCCTACCTCAGCTCTCTATCTAATTTCTTTGCCATACAATTGAAGATCTACACATGACAGATCGTCTTGCAGTAGTAGTATATCTGCAGATCACTGTCTTGGGAGGGGGAGCATGTATTAGTACTGTGTGTATGATAACCTACAGCTTGAATTCCTTCCTCCCTTGTCCTCCAGAGCTAAAGGAGGAGATGGGAGTGATCTGTCGCTCTGTGTTCGGGATGGAGCCGTCCCAGATGTCCTTCTTGTTCTTCCTCATGTACGCGGCGGCGGCTGGAGGGCTGCTGCCGCTCCTCGAGAGCTCTGCAGGAGGTGCTCAGGAGTTCAAGATAAAGGTACAGAGCTCACATCCCTCTGCAGACCGGGTTGGCTCGAGTGCTTTTTCACCACATCGGATTCCTGCTCTTAAAAAACACAGGCTCTCAATACAGTCTGTGCAGCTCATTCAAGCTGTGTCCCGACGAACACTTTGACCTCGGAGCTTCATTGACTTTTTAAACAGATCCGGTCTCATATTGGATTTGTCCTTTTTAACTGTGCTCTCGCCCAGCATGAAGCTTTTGGCTCCTTTCTGTTCTATTTCTGTGTTTTTGCTATTGAACTCATTCTCTTACTCAGTCGGGTGTGAAAGCAGCAAAGCCAAGTCGAGTCAGGCCAGATGCTTTCAAAAGAAAATATCAACAAAGCTTTAGTGGTTCCAAACCTAGAATATAGCCAATTTCCTCTACGGGTTATTTATCTGCAGCACTTTATTTATAATGGTGTTCCTGCTATTTACTGAAGAAATCTAACGAGCAGCCCTGTGGGCATGACAACTCCACAGCTGCAGCGAGAGACGCAGCTAAATGTGAAGTGGAATGAGCCTCATCAGTCAAACATCATGGAAGAGTAAAGGCTGTCAGAGGAAGTCAAAGGAAAACGAGTTTAAAAATGCACGTGAGAGACGTGACTCCCTAAAGTTTCGGTCCCCAAATCGAGACACAGCAACAACAACTACCTGCCAGGAACCATCTTTAGTTTTGGTCCATGTCCCAGTCACTAACATGGATGAATTTTGATCAGCTCCACTGATGGCTGGCTGCAGAACATGAGGATTTGGCTTCACTTCTGGGAGGCTGCCCTGTTGTCCATCTTCATTTACAGCCTATGGTGCATTGAATTAAGCCAAACTGAACAATTCCAAGTGATTTCCACCACCTTTGAAAAGCGCTTACTTCCAGTTCTGTGGCTCGTGCAGAACAACAAGGACACTTTGTGGACAGAGATGCTGCTGAGCTTCTTTTTTTTATTTTTTTAAACGTCATTTGTAATTGCTTATTCACCACAGTCAATGCTTTGATGTATTGAAGTGTCAGCAGAGGTCTCAGAGGCAGATACATAAAATTCTTGGCAAATACAAACTATTATCTGCATGGCTGACTGGCTGGCTGCCTGCAGACACCGCCGGGGGGGTTTGCTGCTTTGTAATTTGGGCGAAGTGACCCTTTAACTATTCAAAGCTGCATGTTTGAAGCCCACCTTCATTGCAGTATCTGTCTCTCCACAGGGGGGCACCCAGCAGCTTTCAGAGCGCCTGGCGGAGCGCGTGGGGCTGGAGGCCGTCCGGCTGGGCTCGGCGGTGACTTCCATATGGCAGGTACGGCACGGTGAAGTCTCTCTCAGGGGCTGATGAGGCGTGACACAGAGATAACAGCCTCCACGCTGGGGAAACAGGCCGTCTCCTGTGAAGCCTGCGTCTGCTCCACCCGACTGTCTCCGTCATTAACAGCTGGGACAAACCAGGGGAACTGTGAGCACACTCAGGTGTTCACCAGATCAATATGTTCAGTTCCACCGCTGCTGATGGATTTATTTGAGCTCATTGATTTGAAGCACTGGACCAGACTCCAGAGTATTGAAGTGATCACTGAGTACCATCAGTTAGGAGTCTGCCTTCCCTCTGAAGTAATGATTATACAATAAACCAATTAACAGAATATTATTGACGAAAAATAGAAAGAAAATGCTAGAAATTGATTGGTTGCAGCTTCATGAACGCGAGGCCTTGCTTTTATATCCTGGTAACTCTGGGACTAAATTATCATAGTTTTCAAGGTTTCTTTTAATTTGTGAAGAATATTGCTCAGCTCCAAACGAGAGGCCGTCTGGGAAATTGTGGCAGGCAGCAAACACACAACAATAACCAGTACTTAACCAATTAATTATAGATTTGATCATTAATAATGAAGTGTTATTGACATCTCTCCCGCTCCTGAGTACACTCCGGTGGCTGTCTGAGAGGCAGAGCGCACCCTTGACATTTTGCCAGTCTGTCACAGTGATAACACACATTGGCAGACAAACACCATTCACACTCCTATTCTCGGCTGTGGGTGATTTTCCACTTTTACCAAAGCTGAACAAGAGCACACATCGCATGAATAAATGATGAGAACATCTCCTTCTCTTACCAGTTAACTTGCCAATGGCCTTTAAATACAAAATATGGGAAATTTCCTCATCATATATTAAAAACCATATATATAAATAGCACAATTACATAGATATCAGATACCTAGTAGTCTGATGATGAGATTCATGAATTATGGTGGAGTGGTGCCTCTGACAGTCTGTCAATCATGACAAACACCACTTACATATAAAAACTCATTAAAAACCCAAATTAGTGAAGAAAAACAAATTTAACAAACATCAGTTTGAGACGAACTTCCTGAAAAGACAGAAATCATATTTGAGAAAGATTCCTTTGACAGGCATTTTGAGTTTTAAGTTTTGTTCATGTCCCATCCACTAACATGTAGGAGGCAGGGTTTAGACCCAAAGTTGCGTCCAGCCACCAGGGGGCGATCAAGACGCTTTGGCTTCACATTTCTTAGGGAGTTGTCACATTGTCCATCCTTGATAGATGTATAGATTGTGGTTTGTATTGACATGAACTTGTATTAAACTGTGAACTGGGAACGTATATAAAAATCTCTGCAAAGTCTTAATAATACATTGAAATGCAGAATGTGGCTCCAACGCCTATGATTTATTCCGTGCACAGCTGGACACCGAAGATGTGGTCAGCTGGGGGGGGGTAGAGAGTTATATTTCTACACCAGACAAGATATCATTTACCAATAAATCTGTTCAACGTGCTTATTATAAAAAGCTGTTTTCTGTTTCTGTGGGTTTTCCGCAGGAAGCTGAGTCGGCCCGGGTGACGACCGCCACCGCCTCCTTCTCGTGCAGAGCTGTGATCGTCACCTGCCCCCCCCATTTGGCAGGTCAGTGTGCGTCTCCCACTCCGTCGACTCGCTAAATGAAATTCCCACCGAGGCAGAAGGCGAGTTTCCTCTTCTCCCAGCGTGTCCGTCAAACGTGGCAAACTGTGCATCCATGGAGATAAATTTGGGATTTTTCCCTAAATCTCTCTGGCTCCGAGGTGTGGCGGCCACTCTGGCTGAAGTAAATGCCGTGTGAGGCCGGGGGCCCCCGGGGCCGAGGGGGGGCACTGAGAGGAAACACAAACAACAACTTCCATCTAGTCTAATGTGATCATCTATGCTAGGTATGCGTATATCTGATCTAAACTATCATCTGATCTATCTAATGTATCCATGTATATCTGTAATATCTATCTATGTATCAAGTATATCGTATCTATCTATCTATCTAAACTCGTGTACTACATCTATCTTTCATCTATCTATCTATCTATCTATCTATCTATCTATCTATCTATCTATCTATCTATCTATCTATCTATCTATCTATCTATCTATCTAATATCTATCTATCTATCTATCTATCTATCTATCTATCTATCTATCTATCTATCTACCTATCTACCTATCTACCTATCTACCTATCTATCTATCTATCTATCTATCTATCTATCTATCTATCTATCTATCTATCTATCTATCTATCTATCTATCTATCTATCTATCTATCTATCTATCTATCTATCTATCTATCTATCTATCTATCTATCTATCTATCTATCTATCTATCTATCTACCTACCTATCTACCTACTCTATCTATCTATCTATCTATCTATCTATCTATCTATCTATCTATCTATCTATCTATCTATCTATCTATCTATCTATCTATCTATCTATCTATCTATCTATCTATCTATCTATCTATCTATCTATCTATCTATCTATCTATCTAGCGTCTTTTGAGACCAGCGCTCATTATGTATCCGTTAAAATATTGATACTGGGAGTCGGTGCTGGTTCTGGAGGCTGCGGCTCTGCCTCACTGGGAAGCAACTGGAGCTGAATCTGAATCTGGAGCTCACTCTGGGTCTTTACCTGTTTGCACTAAGCTGGCACCAGGATCTGTCACTCAGAGCCTCATACCCAGAGCCATGGACCACGGCCAGGCTCCTTAATGAGACAGGTTTGAGAGCGGTGTTGAATTATGCAGCTCAGATTGCCGCGGCTCAGATGCCACGATGCCACGCGTTGGCTTTAAATCAGCACGGGGGGGGATTGACAGCGAAGTCAGGCCAGCGACTGAGACGTCACCTCTCCCAAAAGGAGTCGGGGATAAATTAAAGAGGAGGACTTGCTGCTTGAAGTCGTCCGGGTGACGCGTTTCATTTGGATTTTTATGGAAGTGGGTAAAACCTGAGCAGCTTTCCAGTTAGCAGGGGAGAGGGGCGCTCAGCACATACAGGGGGACTCAACCATAATGACTCCGGATGATGCCGAGCCTCTTCTGGACGGCGTGAGCGTTAAAGTACCAAAAGAAAAGAAAGAATACTCCCGTCACAGGTTTTTATCCACACGCCCATGCAGATACTGGATATGAGGCCGTGTGGTCCCTCATATATCACGTCTGTCCTGTTCTTGGCCCCTGGATTTACTCCCCCCTTTCATGCATCCATCTTTTATAAAGGTTCCGTCAGTTTTGTTTTTAGTTTTTTTTTCAGTTTTTTATTGTTAGCGCTTCTCTCAGTCATCTCAATGATTTATTAACTATTTGGTTTCACTGCAAATGTGCAGGTTGCCATGTACAAGGGCGAAATGGCAGTTTTGGCTTGGTGTTGACATTTTGAAAAACCCGTGCTTGAAGTGTGCATGTTTTATTTGGTACTTAAGTACGTTCCCGTGTAAATTCAGACTGCGTAAGAAAGAAACCCCAAAAATCGAATTAGGCTTTCACAGCTTGCAGTTGCAGTATAATGCAATTAGCTGTGACGTCTAATATCCAGTGATGGCTGCAGAGACGGAGGCGCAGTTACTAAATTAACATTTTGTTTCCATGTGTGTTTTTCTCTGTCCCACTTTGTTAAGTGCACGTGAACTCCGGGGGCTTTGTGTGTCCGTGAACATGTAGTCGTACCTGAGTAGAGGCAGATGTTTTTCTGCCAGGCGGCCATGCAGCACCATGTCTGAAGTGGCCATGTGTCTTCTCACTGTATCGGAAATGATCGCATGTGCCACTCGGAGTTTAGCCCAGAGTCTTGTTTACCCCAGCATGAAAACATGTACACAAGTGCATTGGCATTTATTTGTCGAGTAACATCGTGTGAGTGTGGAATCCAAGGCCAATCCACTGTGAATCCAACTAATGGCGCCTAATTTGGGGATAAACATGAAGTGGGAGTTAACGTGATTTCTGAAAATAAATAATGCAAAGCGATTTCTCTCTCGCTGAGTTTAGACTCGATGGAAATGGATTTAGCTTTTTGTGCTGATGAGCAATACGGCGAGTGTTGATGAGCAGGCAAATGAAGTAAATGTGGTTTTTGCAGAGACGTGTTCACCAGTGGAAAAAATGTTCAAATCCCAGTGGGGCAGAATGTGCTCGATAAAACTCTTCTCGTTAATGTTTGGAGCCGGATGCTGATGAGGGAGTTTTTAGGCCAAATATTTAGATTTATCTGCCCCATCAGAACTGGGGGGCAACTGACAGTTGCTCAAACAGGACACTTTGCATGCTTCTCTGATTAAAAACAGTTTCTCAGGGAGTTTAAATGAGACGTCAAAAATTAAACGAGTCTCCTGTTTGTAGTCCACTACTTTAATATTTTATTCATTAGACATTAGGAGTCATCAAATATTGAAGGAGAGTTCATTTAGGAAATTATGAACTAATGAGGGCAATTTTAGGCAACTGGGTCATCACGTTTGAGTCTATGCTTGTCAGGACCAGCGGAGGAAATATTAAGGAATAGTGCAACGAGTGTGTGTGTCTGTGTGTGTGTGTGTGTGTGTGTGTGTGTGTGTGTTCAACAAAGTGTCAAGCAGCTTCGTCTGTGATTTATTAAAAAAGCTCCCTGATGAAAGATGCACACAGATGAAGGACTTTATCTTTTAACATTTGGATTAAGTGGTTGCTGAAAACTGACCCCTGGTGCTATATCTTCCTTTTTGAAACCAACTGTGTTGACTTATTAAAATTGTCTGTTTATACTCACACCTGCACAGTCATATGCTAGAAGAGGCGTTTCCATCGTGGGATCGATCAGAACTTTAATCGGACTTCCTGGAACTTTTTTTTTATTATATATCCAGCCGCACACCTTCTCAAGCGAGGTGCATATGATTACTTCTTATTTTCCACCCTTGTTTTTTCCACGTAATATGCTCCGCGTTGCTCTGTTGGCTTTTCAGGATGAAAGAGATAATGCAATTTCACAGGCTCTTCTGTGGACCCAACCTCAGTGAGAGCTTGTGTGTGTGTTTTTAGTTATTTTCATGCTTTTTTCAAGTTCCCCCTGCTCTTTCACAAATTGTCATCGGGAAGCTGACATTTCATGAATCATCTCCACTTTGATGTCAAGTCCTGATTTGAGTGGATTTTCATGTTTCACTTTCTCCTCATCGCTCTGACTGACAGTCGGAGACACTGACAGCGCCTGTGTGTGCGGAGGTAAAAGTTCAGAGTGAGGAAGTAATGGGGAAGTTGAAGCTTAGGTCAGTGTGAGTAGGGTGGGCGCTTTTCCGGCGGTGCATTCACACTAAAATGTGGCGTGGGAGGGTCAAATGCCAAGTTCCTTTAAAAAGAGAAAGTAAGATTGAGTCGGACAGAAAGGCGATGAGAAGGAGCCCACTCAGTGGCAGTGTCCTCACAAGTGACAGGAACCAGCTGTTACGTAGATTGCTCATGGAGTCATCGGACGCTCTTGAGCTCGTGGTGATTTTCCAAAGAGGACAGAATGATGCAAAAGCAAATGGTTGCTGCGTGATGGAGCTGTCAGTGGAGGACTTCAGAGGACCACGCATGTGAGGATTGCGTCAGCATCGCCCGGGAGCAGACGGGCCGGACTCGCTCCACGTCTGGTCACATCTCTTTTTTTCATCACCTTTCATCACATAGAGCAGGAAGAGAGAGCGAATCCTTTTCACTGCTGTCAAGATGAGGCTTTTCCTGTGGTGTGTTATAGAGGTTTCTTTGACTCATTTCTCCATGTTACAATACAGGAAGCAAAAAAATGCATTGTTTTTGAACTGGGACAAGATTTGTCGAGCTCTAAATGGGACCATACAACTCACAAGTGTGTACTTTATATATATATATATATATTTAAGACTGAAAGATAACAGTAATAAGTGGTTTGGGGTTAGATTCGAGTCAAGTGGTTTTTTATGGTTTATTCTTTGTCCAACGTTAGTTTTGTGTTTGAAAATGTCTGGAAATCCATTAGTTCGACAGCAAGTACTTTTCCTTTGAGTCAAATTCTACAGCCGAGGCCGTTTCTTTGTTTATGTCCTAAAAGGATAAAATCTGAATGTTCTGAAACTCTTCATGCACTTCAGAGGCTGAGCGAAGGACAGACTCTCTTTCTCTGACACTATCACATGGAACTCAAAGAAAATCTACACTGACAAAAGTATTACTGGTCTAAGAAATATAAACTAAAACTCTATCACCTGTAAAATGGATGTTTTTTGGTGTAATTATCCCAAAGTGCACATTCGTTTAAATCGACTGGTCTTTTACAGCTTTTACAGTTTGACCGACCGAAGTCAGTGTCACGCTTCAGATTAAACTTCACTGAGATGATCAAGAGTGAAAATCTATTTCTCAGCAAACAGAAAAACAACAGTTATTCAGTTCATGTACATTATATTGTCACAGTTCAGAGTACTCTGATACAAACTACTCATAACTACAGCCTCGTATCTACATCTTGGTTTTAAAGTGCATCATCTGCCCCACAGATACGTCCTGACTCATTCCCTTTCCTCTTACCTTCGCTAATTCGTCAGGCTTCCATCACATGACCCCTGAAACAACTGTCATCAGCACTGGAGTCAAAGTCCCGGTGTCTTTGCTAAACAGTTTTTGTACCTCATCTCCTTTGCAACTAACAACTAAATGCTTCATGTTCACACTGGCAAACGCACACCTGGTGGACGTGAGCGGTCAGGTGATGTGCTGAAAAAGCACAAAAAGACAGTCCTGATCATTCATCCCGATGGGCTCATGAAGGTTTCACACCAATTATTATGAATATTTGACACGTTAAAAGATAAAAACATATCACATATTACAACCAAGTGGCAGACAAACGTAGCCAATAACGAGAATGTGCTTCAGCTCCACTCACTTCATCAGACATAAGTAAATAAAGATATTCTTACCTTGAGTTTTGGAGATGTTTTAGGTATATTCTTCATCTACCAGCATCAGACAGAGTGATTCATCTCTTACCTTTGTGAGCCGAGTGGAGTTATTCCATCTCACCGGTTTGTTGTGAAGTTGAAGATATTTTGTTCTTTTTTTCTGATCTGTTCTTTTAGCCGTGTTGACAGAGAGCAAATCCTCGGCATTTATCCCGCGCTGGAGGAGAAGTGTAATTTAGACCAGAAAGTGAGCGCCTTCAAAAGAACAAGTCTGGAAATTGCCGGATGCCAGAAAAGATGGGAATGACAATAGTATTATTTCTGTGATTGCTGAGGGATGATATCTGTAAACAGGTGGTGTCTCCTCCCCATCCGTCAGCAAGGCACCGGAGCAAACCTTCCTGATCTTCAGCTTAATCTCATGTCATTAAGTTACATAAACTGCCGTCACGCCGAAACCTGTTTTATTTAAGCGCAAACGATGACTTGTGACAAAGATTCCTGCAAAAAAAACAAAAAAAACAAACGTCACTTCCCATTTGTTTCCCCTTTTAGGAGACGATGACAGTTTCTCTCGACGGCGAGCACTTTGCTGTTCAAAAATAATAAGTTGCCGGAGTACGTCTCATTTAGCCACCGAACGATTTAGCATCTGCCTGATGAATAATGAGGCTGGAGGCTTTTTCCCGCTGCTGCTAAGTTTCTGTGTTTGGTGTCAAAACAAGCAGCATTATGGATATGACAGGACGTGACAGCTCTTATGTCATGTGCACGGAGCTGTCATTTGTACGTCTAAGTGACCATGTCAAATTGGTTCGCAGCCACTTATCATGTCGCTGTTTTTCAATTTTACTGCATCGGGCTCATCAATTTTGTTTAGCGGGCAGGGCATTATTTTTGAGCTCGTTGACGGCCTCTTGACATTTTCTAAATGATGTTTCACATCTTCCTCTGGTTCATTTGTTAAAAGCCTGGCTCACGGCCAGATGTCACTTCCCTTTGCCGGAGCGAGCGCAGGAACGGAGCGGCTCCTCTGAGCCCCTCTGTGACGGGCACTGATGAAGGTATTTGACTACTCTCACTCACATCATATGTATGAGCCGTGGTTGAAGCTCTGCCGCTCTGCACAGCCGGAGAACTATGAGCTCACATGGTTTTCTTTCTGCGAGGGGCCATTATTTCTATTCAGTGATTCAAGATAAAACCGTCCTGATCGATAGGAGGGATCAGCTCGAGTGACGTGTCCCTCAAACTTGTTTTTGTCCCCCTCTTTGTCCCACGCTGCATGTAAAGTACTCCAGGTGAGAGCGGAGGGAGTAAAGAAGCCAGTTATTAGGATTCATGATGCACTCTTGTTTTTTTTCCACCAGCAAAGATCCATTACCATCCAGCCTTGCCCAGCCAGAGAGAGTTCCTCACCCAGAACATGCCTATGGGCCACCTGATCAAATTCATTATCACCTACCAGACGGTGAGTAAAATGAGATGAAGCTCAAACCTGCAAAAACATTAATTCGCCACGATCACATATTTTTTTTAGGGCCTCTACAAAGTCGGTGCCATTTTTACATTTTCTTCCCTCCGGTGAGTCATGTTTGTTCTGAACCACGTCAGAGACTCCACATCGATATCGTGTAGGTTGGCAACAGCAGATGATTGAACTGGACAAACATGGCATGTTGTGTAGTGAAGCTATTTCAATCGACACCAAAAAAAACACCGTTTTTGTGAGGAGTTGTGTCTCAGAACTTTATATAATCATAAAAACATACAATTTCCGTGGGTGATCGAGCCAATCCCGGCTGATCATCGACTTTAGGCATGAATTCTGGCAAATGGCTGCACAGTGGGGTCCAGATATGAGGGAGCAGCAGGAGATCAAGCAGGGGTGTGTGTGTGTGTGTGTGTGACCCCAAACGGTTTTTGCTGCCCTGCTAAACTCAAAAGTTCAACTAAAGTTCTTCCTTTCCTTGCTACATTTTTTATTTACAAAGTTGTTCATGCAGAAGCTTATTTCCATCACATCAAACATGTTGGCAGCTGCAGTTGTTGTGCATTTGCAAGTCGTGTGTGATCTTGCATGCTTTATGTTTGGAGACATTTTTCAAGATTAGGGAAACAATATTTATCGTGGAATAATGCTCTCAAACGTCTGCGTCGAGATTCCAAGACAACTTGTAGTTTTCCAGCTTTCACAACCCAAAATAAATCTGAGATCAGATTCCCAGAGCGCGGTTTTCTTTCATGTAAAGTGCGAAGCAGCGTGAGAGGAGAGGTGAGAGGAAACTGTTCTCAAATACGTCTTTGTTTTCCTGTTACGAGACAGAAACCCTGCAGCAGCACATTCCTCTGGCACAAGCTCTTTATGGTACTCAACACTTCCAGCACATGAAATTTGATTTGTTCTCCATTTTGCACTTAATTAATTCTGACAATTAATTAACCAAATGCTTGTGCGCGTTGTTAGCCGACTGGATTTGCCTATTGTAATGAACAGGGAATCATTTATTTGATCTGTGCGCTGGTGTGTTGCCAGTTGTTCTGATGAAAAGCTCAAAGATGTTTGTGACGTGGAACTCTGTCTGACTTTCTCGGTGACTGATTGCAGAGCTGCACTTTGCTTGCTGCAGTTATGAATAGGACATGTTTCCCCTCTGCCAGCTGTGATACAGCAGGAGACAGAAACAAGCACTGTACTCTCACACTAGAATGGAACTGGAAATTAATCTCGGGAAGCAGATGGAAAATAACGCAGAAGAAACATGTGAAAGATGAGAGTGTGTGTGTGTGTGTGCTGAGGGTCAGAAACACAACGACATGACAGAGGAGGCAAACTCAATTAAGACCGACAACAAAGAGCTTTGGGGTTCTGCATCAAGGTGCACGGTTTGATTCCCAGCCTGGTTGCATGTAATACCTCCGCTCCACATTTCCGATAAATGCAAGAAAAATCCTTAAACAAGTTCAGGATTCAGATGAAATTATGCTCCGGGATGCTGATATCATCCACTGATAGCTTTGTAATCTTTATATTTTTAAACCTACATTTTTGGATCTGGAAGTCCCCCATTCCAGGCACAGCCTCCTTTAGAAGAACTGCAATGAGTTGTTATGGTTGGTTTCTATTGCCAAATATCATCATCTTCAATAATGTGGACCCCCTCTTATTATGGAAACAACATCCAAATACTGATTTAATTTGTAAGATTAAATTAAATGTTCCTAATAGTCCCCAAATACACACAACATGGTGATGGTTGTCTGAATTTAAGTAGCTCACAGTTAGCAGTGGGTTTACACATGTACATCGGTGGCACAAAGCAAGGAAACATGTATTCATAATTAATCCGTTTAATTATCCTTTGTAGGAATTTATAATCGAACACGAGGCGCGCACAATTTGCACATCGTGATTCCACAAGAACCAGATTAATTAAATTTCATTAAGGATCATTGTAATTTATCAATTGCTCTGGTCTAGCAGTATCTCAGGGTGAAGAGAGACGTTCACAATGATCAACACAACAAAACGTGACTGATCAGAACAAAGTCCACAGAGCAGACTTCACTGGCTGAAGGTCACTCCTATGAACAGTTGCTCCTTTAGGACGTGAGAGTAGCTGTTCACACACCCCACACATGTTGTTGAATGAAAGCAGCTCTGCATGAATGAATGGGCTGAAAAAAAGCTTTACCCACAATGCACTGGTTGGTGATTTTAATCTCATATGTGGGTTATGTTTTCTTGTGACACTGTCGTCTTACCTCCTGCAGGAAACACGGCAGAGGAGAGTGATTAAAAACCAAACCCCATGAGCAGAGGCCATCACTCAGAGACTTTGATAGCAGGTGGCAAAGAGGCCCCTAGTAGCACATGCAAAGAGAGAGAGAGAGAGAGAGAGAGACAGAGAGAGAGAGAGAGAGAGAGAGAGAGAGAGAGAGAGTGAGAGAGAGAGAGAGAGAGAGAGAGAACAAGGAGCTGATGGAGCACTTCGCTGAAATGCTCTTGTCATATCACTCGTGCAGGGGTTCGTGGATTTTGATTTTTCAGCATAAATGGTTGAATCTGCATTTCTGCTTTGAATTAACTGTGCCCCAATGGGGTGATAACCCCAGAAGCTCCAGCTTGTCCCTGCAGGCCGCCCAAGGCCCTAGCATCACATCTGTGCCTTCACTTACCTGTGACAATGTCCCCCGATGTTGGCTAATTTGCCAGGGCAGCGCTCGGAGCAGCCGAACCCTCTCCACGTCGTAAGGAGCTTATGAGAAGTAAAAGAGAGGACATCAGCAAATTCTCCTCCGTTAGAGACGGCTCTCTCCCTGGAGCGGATTACAGTAGGAAACCACGACAGGCTGAAGGCGCCACCTCTCGAAGCACGAGGGTCTGTGTACACCTTCGTGAACAAGGTCCAACAAGGAGGCAATTACCAGGCAGTTGAGCCAGTGAGTCAGATCCTCACTGCTGCTGGATGAACGGAACAAAAGCATGGTTCAGTTCATTTCCTCCAAAGTCAAGAGCCCTGAAAACCTTTATCACTTCAAATTGTTCTTTCAGTGTGAAGTCACATTATAATCCAAGAGTATTATGCCTCCATTGTTCTTTTTTGTATTGTGTCAAGCAACAAGCAGGTAAGTGCAAGCCCCGTGACCATAATGTGAACGACTTAAGAATGATAACACACCTGGTGTTAAGATTGGTTCATAATAGGTTTTTACTTTTCTTTCTTTTACCCAAAAGCGTCAAAGGAACAAAAGGAAGTGAATCAGCTGCAGCGTAACCAGAAAAAACAAAGGATCAAGCGGTTGGTACTGCTTTCTCCAGGTCGGGGGGAAATAACAGGAGGTGGAATTCAACACGAGTCATTTCAATTGGATTCTATTTGTGTAGCGCCACATAACAACGTAGATCTCCAATCACTTTTCATAGTCGAGTGCATTGACAGCTCCCGTGAGGAGCAGGCACCGAACTCCAAGTCATTTTGATTTTTAACTGTGTTTTGTTAGCAGCTATTCTTTTGCTAAATTGCGCAAGACAACCGGGAAACTGAATATATCTTTCCTAAGTGATCATTTAGCAAATCAAGGAAGCGTTTGTTAAGAAGACAGGAAGACAAGCGACAATCAGATACAGACGCAACCAGAACATGTGTAGATGTGTTTATCCTGAGCACGTGCACGAGGACAACAACACAAAGTCGTGCACGAGGACAACAACACAAAGTCGTCCACGGCTGCAGCCTCTCTCCTGTTTGTCACGAAAACTAAGAATAAATAAAACATGTGAACGTGAAGTGTCATTCGATGGCCACTCACAACAACTGTCGTGGCCAGAAGCCTTTGGTTGCAGGTACATTAGAGTAACTTATTATTACATGAGGCTGCGTTCCCAGCAGTCGGCACATAGTAAGAGAGCCAGCTGTGTATTATTATTTCACGAGGCATTTGTCTTACATTTCTGAAGCATTCTGAGGAAGCACCACCGAAACCGCCCTGACATTAGATATGGAAATTGTATATTCCTCCCCTATGAAATGTATTTAAATATATTCCACACGGTTTTGCACACTGTTGTTTATACTACACTGCATATTTTATGAATCGATGAATGAACGTGCCTTTGATTCTTGCATGCGATCGCTTTCAACTCTCAGAGGAGGCTGCACAGCATTCAATTTGCAGACTGCTCATTCATACACTCTTCACAAACGTGCACCGCATGGCCTCTATTCTGTTTACCATGACGTGAGGGATCCTGTTTTCCTATTGCAAAATTCAGCCAAGCAGAAAAAATTATAACTAAAGTGACTCACACGCCTGATGTCGTTAAAGATTTGAAGCATCTTCCCCCTGGAGTGTGGTGAAAAGTTTGAAACTCGTAAGATCTGGAAGGAGAAGATGCTGTTGAAGTGAAGGAGCTGCTTCACCTGGCAACTGAAATAAATACGACTTCTTTTCCTGGAACATTGACGCACATGAGACACAGGAAATTGGTGTGTGTGCTGCTGCTGTGGCCCTGCACAGGAAATAATGGAACACTTCTGAGCCAAACTCCGCCCTCTCCATCACTGTGAATGACTTGATCAGGGATATTAGAAGAAGATGTTCCAGGAAGTAAAAAACCATCATTGTACCTTATACCAGAAAGTAGCAGGGCTTTTACTTGCTACACAAAGGGATCATGTTTTTATCTATCATTCTATCTATCTATCTATCTATCTATCTATCTATCTATCTATCTATCTATCTATCTATCTATCTATCTATCTATCTATCTATCTATCTATCTATCTATCTATCTATCTATCTATCTATCTATCTATCTATCTATCTATCTATCTATCTATCTATCTATCTATCTATCTATCTATCTATCTATCTATCGATCTATCTATCTATCTATCTATCTATCTATCTATCTATCTATCTATCTATCTATCTATCGATCTATCTATCTATCTATCTATCTATCTATCTAACATAGCTTTCACTTTAAACTGCATTTTTACATCTAAGCTGCCAGGTGCTACGGTTTTCTTTTACAGTGCAGTATCCAGACTATTTATCTTTTCAATTTTGATTTAATTAAAACACGTCCTTGTGTGAAGGAGGTTGTGCTGCCACAGCTTTTGTGTCTAGCTCAGGCAGCAGCAAACTGAACAGAAAACAAACATCCGATAAAAGACTGAACATTTCACTGCTGCCGACACGAAACTGCTTTATATGTTTATTTGATATTCAGCAGGATGATAATTCAACATTTGTGTTATTGGTTTGTTTGACCATTTATCCAGGACAACATTTTGATGCTTGACTTTTGAACCACGTGGTACGAAGTGCATGAGGTGCATTATTTTTCCACTTTTTTACCATTTTGAATCTCTATAAGCAGATAGCTGTTATTAAATATTGCCCCAAAACACCTACAGAGACCCACTTTGTGTTTTTGTTGAAAAACGTTGGACCAGTGAACCGTGAAAGGAAGATGGAGTCTAGTCCTCGAATATCTGCTGTTTACACTGGAAGCCTCAAAATATCGGCTGTTGGCCCCTGATGCTGATTATTTGTGAGATGTTTAACCGATTTTCTCATATTCTTCTTCTTCCAAAAAGTCTGTGTTACTTCTCCAAATTAAATCTGATCCTCAACACATTCACAAACATTTTGAACTGCCTCTGTTTGTGTGCAGGCGTTCTGGAGAGAGAAGGGCTTCTCTGGAGAAATCGTGGCAGGCTCCTCCACCGACTCTCCGTTCTGCGTCACCTTCGACGCCACCAGCCCCGGAGGGAACGCTGCTCTGGTGGGCTTCATCGCCGGCCAGCAGGCGTCTCAGTGGAACTCCAAGGTGGTAAGGAAATATGTCTCTTCGTATATTTATTTGTAATTTCAAAATATTTTGTATTCTGCTTTTAATTGTCATTCAATATGGTTTAATCTAAACTCAAATAAAAGGTAAAGCGTGTTCCCAAGTTGCTATTGGACACAAATTCACGGGTCTATGAGATAAACTTTAATTGTGTGCAGGCATAAAATATACAGTTGCAGAACTTCACTCTACGAGTTGCCTGTAGTGAGACTAAACGTTTTTTCCCAAACTAAACTATGGAGTCCTGGAGACGAGGTGTTTAAATTCAGATGTGGGCGAGCGGGTACCATGCCTCCAGAAAACATCCCGGGTGTGCGTGCGTGTTGTGTTAATGCTTTGTGTGGAGACAGATGCAACATAACGTGCAGCATCCAGACGATGTTGTTGTGTATAACAAAAAATGCTCAGGGGCAGCATTATGAAAACGGCATGAGAGATTGTGAACCAGCTGACCTCTGGAACGCTGGAGCATATAGACTGAGAACAGTTGGGGCCCTCCTGCCAGCTGCCAGCAACAGTAACTCCAAGAACATGTGGAACATATACGGTTTAAGTTCTATTCAATTTCATTTTTTATTATAACTTTTTAGATCTTTATGTGTCAGTGTTTGCAGCGGGCATTTGCATAATCGTTTGTTTATCTCTGGTCTTTAAGTGTCAGTCAGTTGCAGTGAAGCGAAAAACAAGCGTCATAATTGCACATGGAGGAAGCTGGAGGTGGAGAGCCCACTCGCCATAAAATGGAAATAAACAAGTTTCCATTTTAAAGTTTAAGGAGCCTCTTGATTGCTCATTGCTTGTCCACATGGTGAAAGAGCAGTCTCATAAGAAATGGCTTTAAAAAGTACCTGACTGGATTATTCTGGATTATAGATGCTACACAGTATGACGTTTAAAAGTGTGAAGGGTCTCTTTTGGTTGTGGGTTTGTTTCCCTTTATGCGTGCATTTTCTGATTCCGAATATATTTGTCCAATTATTTCTATTAAAACAACCCATGAGCCCCTGTTCACAATTCTTCATATTTTAAGTTTCGCGGCTGATTAGTGAAGATAAACACTGGTTTTTAAATCACTTCTAAGTTTTTAATTGATCCACACTAAAAAGTTTCATAGTATTGCTGTAATCTTCTTCTCCCTTTCCTACTTTTGCACCACTCTCCCTTCTTTCTCTTCCTTTCTTTCCCTCTGTGATGGCATTACCATTTAATCCCAGTTCTGTTCCTTCCACCTGCAGGAATAAATGAATCCTGCCTTGTCTCTCGTGTTGTTTTGGCATCTCAGCCATTATCCCGGCTTGCCACAAAGCTTTAGACCCCCCCCCCGCTGTGCTGTATTGCACAGGGTGCTAAATAATTAACCTCGGCTCGCTACTCCGCTGCTAAACAGAGCAAAACAGTGTTGGTGTGTGTGAGGGCGAGTGGACATCAAGGTTTCGCTGAGCTGTCCAAGTATGATTCAGCTGTTAATGGTTTCTTTTTAAATGTTTGTCTTGTGAAATATTCGACTGTGTTCTGGTTGCGCAGATGGTTATTTTTACGTTTCGGTTGAAAGTGGGTCAGAACCGTTGAAGGGCATCGCTGCCATTCCCTCTTTGTTCCCCTGTCAGGAGTATCAGCTCCAAGTGGTCCACAGTGGTTTCGCTGGGAGCACAGGTAAAGTGACGTGCAGATGAGGATCCGTCAGGACGCTCTGCGCTGATCCGGCCTCTCGGTCCTCGGGCCTCAGCTGCTCTGTGTGTAACTCACCGTGTGTGCTGATACAACCGGGAGCATGTGCTGACCATGCTTGAGTTATTCAAATTGACTACTGCTTCCAGAGTCCAGCTAGGACTGGTTTCTATGGAGTATGGATTCATATCTCAGGAGCTGCTGGTATGTAAGGTATATACCTCCACCAAGGAGGGTGCGTTTTCACTGCTCGGGGTGTCTATATAACAGGGTGGGTCCAATTAACTTTATATAACATGGGGAGTTACAGCTTTGGTGAAAGTATTTGCTCTCAGGGTTTCCCTCTAGTTGCAAATTAAGTGAGTTTAATGAGTACAGGCATCTCCCTTTGTTTTGTTTTCAGGCTGGAGAGAGACGGGAAGCTGTGGTTTCCAGTCTGGTCAGATACCTGGGACCCGAGGCGGCGTCTTTCATCCACTATGAAGAGAAAGTAAGTGGCAGCTGTTGGATGTAATAAAACAAATAACCCTAAACCTAAACCTTATGGTTTCATATTTACTGATACAACAGAGATACAAATAAAGGCTCATAAAATTCACATTTCTATGAGCCTTTATTTTCTATTCCACCATTTTAATGCAAATCTAGATTGATGCCAGAGTGGACCACAGATGTTTATGACACAATCCATATTTGAGACAGATCACTAGATATACAGTTGATTTCAATGTCAGTAATATGATGAGCTGATTATAAAACGACTGAATCATCCTGGTTTAACACTGAATATCACCGGTTGCCTGCGATGGATCAACACGTGTTCCGGCTTGGAAACAGGCCTGAGACGTTTTTAAAAGAAGAATTGCAGAGAGAGAGAGAGAGCACATCCACAGAGACACTCATACATAATGCAGACAAGCAAATAAAAAATCATTATTGTAAATCTACTGGGTTATGGGGAGTAGGCGTGTCGAGCCTGCCCAAGGTGAGCAGAGCCAGGAGCCTTCTGAAGGGAACACAGTGGCTGTTATGAGCAGACGTGAGCCACCACCATGTTACTGAGACCGTTTTGCATGCAGCTGATATCCCACTTTCTTAAATCATGCCGTGACACACATACAGAATTAGTGCTCAGGTCCATTACATGATGTACAGCACGCATTGGCAGCATGAGAAGCAGCAGGTTTATCATGCAGACGCAGGATCTCGGTCCCCGGACGGCTCTCTCTCTCTCTCCGCCACTGAAAGGCGAGATGGAAAGAAAATTACCTCCGAGGAAAAGTTGGGACGGGGAGGTTGAGGGGAACATTGTGATTTCACTTTGTTGACTAAGAGACTCGAGGGGAACATCATTTTATATAGAATACAATAACAGGAACTCTGGGTTTGTTGAGGAGAAGTGAAGCAGACGTATTGATGGTATAATGTTTGGCCTGGTTTTAAAGGGGACCAATGGGCGTCACAGTTTATTTTTATTATACACTAATTATATTTGTATGTCTTATTTATTTAGGTATGAATTATACAGAAGAGCCAACTCACGTGTAGTTTTTAATTTCTCTTGTGGATCCTGGTGTTTTTCTTCTTCCCCGTGACACGATCGAATCTTCACAATGTCGTCATTGAACTGTTATGCTTTTTTCAGGACTGGGCCGAAGAGGCCTACAGCGGCGGCTGCCCCGTTAACGTCATGGCACCGGGTCTGCTGACATATTACCACCCGAGCCTGAGGAAGCCCTGTGGCAGGTAATCACACAACTGATGACAAAATACACCACAGCAACACACCTCTACGTCTATCCGCACTCTGAAGAGCCTCCTATCCTCCTTGTTCTCGCCGAAACAAATGGTTATGCACAGGGATAGAGTTAAGTGCACCAGCGTGACAGATTCTCTTCTCATATAAATCTTTTTAACGGCTAAAAATTGGAGTTTGTAGATTGTATCACTCTGGTTGAGATATGGTTTGTGGGTCGCTGGATGTTTTTACTACTTTTACGACACAAAAACAACAGAACGAGCACCGGGTGCCCACAGATCATCCACATGAGTGGTGGGAGTGATTGTTCCTCCGCTCAAACGTATTAGTCCTGTTCCAACAAAATGGCAAGAGGTCGACAGGAGTGGGTGTTCTCATAGGAAAACGTCCCATAATCCATTTCTAATGGCCTGCTCAGAGATGCACCGAGCCGAGCGAACACACAGGCGAAAGGTGGGGAGGGGGATCCAGGTAATTCATCTCCATAATGGTATTAAGTCCGCAGGGGGGAGGCAGAAGAAGCTGGTTACGTAACGTGACTCAAACAGCGGCACGGGGGCAGGAGCCCTTATCCATATTCCCATATAGCAAATGGATCCTCAAGGACACGATGCGACCTTGACACTAATCCGGAACATGTAATGAAGCCAGGTTCCACTCGGTCGAGAAAAAAAGATGCAGCCGCCCGCCGCTTCAAACCTTCTGTATTTAACAGCTCCACCCGTTCCAGTTGGTGTGCGGTGGATTAAGGGATTTCACTCGGAATGGCAGGAATCTCAATAATGACCAGTGTGATTTGTATAATTAGGGTGATTATCCTAGGTGGGTATATGCCTGCATGAGTGGTCAGTATGCGAGAGGCCCTCCCTTCTCTATGCTAGACGGGCGAGGGAGAGAGTGAGGGGAGGAGGGGAGTGAGGGAGAGGGAAGATTCGCTGCCAAGAACTATGAATAAAATTTAGCCCTGCGGGTCTGTGCTTTGCTAAGTAAAGGCTCTGAGTGCATTAAACACAGCAGACGTGCTTTGTAGAAAGCTGAATTTTCAAAAATCTGACGAAATGCTTGTTGTTGCTGCTCCTCTACGTTGTTTGGATAATTTCCACCAACCGCGGAGGATTAGTTCATTGAACTTATGACCCAGGGATGTAATAAAGACAAAAAAAGAATCCCAGGTTTATTCTTCACCACTTAAGAAATGAGAGCGATAATTATATCCCATAACTCTGGTCACAGCAGCTAACTCTAATAATTACATGATTCTCAGAAATAAAGGCTGTCACATACAAGGTCTACACCGATTTAAGGACAGTTGTCAGGAGAACAAGAAGTGGAGGTGGCTGAGGCTCTTAACGAATGTGACAATGGTTTGTGTGCTTTAACAAAGGGAAGATTGAGTGAATGACTAATACCTGACGCTCGGAAAAGATGTCTGAGTCTCCAAGGTCGAAATAATTATCTCAACTCCCAACACTGAGTAAAAGAGATTCGAGAGACTCGAGAAGAATGTACCTCCCTGAAGGCCAAACGATGCGTCACACGATTGTCTCGCTCATATGGGAGACATCTAAGGTACTAAGAGATCTGTGTATCATTCCCTGGAAAATCAATTTTGCACCAATCTGCACAAAAATATGTAACGCAGCCAACCCTCCACAATGTGCGGGGGGAATTGGTTTGGTTAATTTAACTTAATCCTGCTCCGGTAATACCCTGAGAATCAGTTTGATGGAACTCTGACTTTCACTATAGGGAGAACAGGGCCTCTCTCATTTCTTCTTCCCACCCTGGACGCCTGCTCATGCTCCAGGTGACTTTGGCGAGTGGAGCAGATCTCCCATGAGAACCCTGAACTTAAGATCAGACGAAAAGATTTAGAAGTCATGAAAAACCAGCTTTCATCTTCCATATTCAAACATAGAACCTTTGAAAATATTGACAATTCCAAATGGAGTTAAGCGACTTCGTTGAAGCAACAGCTCTCCTGGTCCGGGCGGCCAGAGATCATGAAAATCTAGAGTTTGCTGCTCACTTTTTTTCTGCGTCAGATTTTGGTCAGAATTGTCTCAACTGTCCAAAAGTGCTTGTTTTATCTGGGTCGGACAACATTTCCGTGCATTGGTCTGAAGAACCTTTCACACGTGTAACTGTGGTTTGGATCAAACTGAAAAGTCACAACATCCGGACCAAACAAGGTGGGTTTGAAAGGTCAAATGTAAAAAAACATTAAAGCTTAATAACCCTAGACTTTTAGTTCAGCAATGACAAGTAATCCTTTCTTGCCCCAAATGCCTTGAAAAGTACACCTAAATAAACCCAACAGGTCAAATCTGATGAGCCGGCAAAAACCAGTCCGCTGACTCAGCATCTATCACTGCAGATTAGCATGAACAAGCCTTGGGAGGATCCCGTCCTGTCAACACATAGAGCTGGACTGTAATATACCCCGAACAGAACCGACAGCAAAAGATCTGTTTATACAAGGACGATACAATCAAAACACATTAATCCTCACTTTCTTTAATCAATAAGACAAAGTGATGGAAACCTGAGGAGGAGGAACATTGCCAGATACCTGTGGAGCCATCGGGCAAGAAGATAAAGGAAAAAACGTCCCTCCCCATCTTCTATTAACATTCACTTGCTGAATCGCAGGGTAAATGAACCCTGACTTTCCACAGTGAGCACAAACAACCACACAGATCCGGTGGAGATGCAGAGTTTCCAACTATCACAAGTGCAAACTTGAAAAACAGAGAAGAGATCCCAAGAGTCCACGGAGAAAAGGGTTTACTGGTTTCGTGAAATCATGACAAAAATGTAAACTATGATTTGCAGTCAAAGTTTACACCAGGGAATAGTTCAAACTTCTGAAACAAGTGAAAAGCCTAGGATGCGAGGAAGCGTCGGAGGAATTCATCCAGTCAAACTGAACATGCAACTCGATCCGTCATTTTCTCATTTTCATAAATATACACAAGGCATTTCAGTATATCTTATTATAGGTAACATCCATCTGCACCTTCTCCCCTTGTACAAAATGTGATCTAAAACATTTTATACCCGGGTGTACAATCGTGACTAAAACGACAGAAACCATCATCTTTGTTTTAATTTCACCTCTGTCCCATTCACTAACATGGAGGAGGCAGGGACTTTGACCTCTAGATGATTTGGCTTCACCTTTATGGAGCCATCATTTCAGTAATATGGCAACGCCGGTTTTATAGAAGGAATAATAATAATAGAAACACAAAGAAAAAGCCTCATCCCTCCGTTGGTCTTTTGTGCCTTATGTGACAATGAGGAGCAATTTCTTTCCAAACCCATTTTGTTCTTCCTCTCCTATTATATTATTTCATTGAGCCCACTGGGAAATGTGATTAAATTGAGCCCAACAGAGGAGGCGTTTGTATACAGAGGTCAAAACGATGTCCCAGTGGCTCAGAGGGATTCTTTTATCTTTATTCCCAGTTCGGGAGCTTGGATTAATCTCAAACCACCGTATTCACCAGTGTTGCATTAAAGTCATGGCTGCTGTCAGACGAGCGGTGTCGGTTAACACTTATCTTACAGACACGAGTTAAAACGAGGCGCCAATCAAGTTCCATGGAGGCCACGAGGCGTTCTCCTCAATCTGTCGTCTCAGAACGCTGCTGCTCATGTGACTGCTCGCCACCACCTGCTGTGCATGCTGCTGTAATATATGTGTTAACTGATTTCTCTCCCCAACACTTTTTTCCAAAGACATTTCTCATTACCCCACACGGCGCATGCATTGCTTTCCTTCCACATTATCCTTTGTACATCCTGTGTCTGGGTCTTCTCTGGGTTTATCACGCTGAGGCACGGCTGTATAGAAAACATTCAGGTAATTTCATTTTTACAAGACTTTAATACTTAGTCTTTATCAGGTGGAGTCCAATCCTACTGAAGGACCTCTGAATGAATAGGCAGCTGGTGAGCGTTACCAACAACAAGCTTGTTGACATGTTGTCAGGAGTCCTCTCAGTTCGAGGTCCCGACCTCTCCGCTGTTCTGCAGAAGAAATCTCAAGTTGCATGTCAGAGTACAAGCTCCAAGAAAACCCTTCTGAGCCGGAGCCTGTCAGTGGATATCTGTCCGATCCAATAACTGTTATTATTACGTTAATTAAGAGTTAATTGAAAGTGTCTGACAGTGATACAACACAGCTGCTTCTTACTGAACGTTCCCTGAGCTTCTGGATCCATGTCATGCTTCAAAAATATAAAGTTTATAAACTTCAATTATTGATGTGACACGAATGAAAGTTGAATTGGGAGAACGCCGCCTCCCCTCACAGTGACACAGAATGATCTGCTGGAAAGACGTGGTGTCACTCGGGCGAATACGTTTGAACTAAAGAAAAACTTTCACTGGAGCTGAACTCATCCTCTCACAGACTATCTCTGACAGGCACTGACGGCAGCATGCAGAGAGCACACACACTCGACAACAGCCGAGTTTAAAGGAGCGTAGCTGCAACACTTGCAGGATAACAGCATTAATTAATCATCACAGGGTTCTGGACAGATTAAAGGTGGAAAGAGGGAACCCTTCTCCCCTCCTGATTGGCTGACTGGGCGAGGGGCTGGTATGGTTCCTCTTGAAAACTTAAAATATTAAAGCGGGGTGGAATGGTGAGTGCAATCGTTCTGTCAACCGTCACCGAGGTAAATTGAAGCCGGGATTACAAGAGAATAGGCCTTCATGTTAAAAATATTGCATAATTGCTCATGTCTATGTATAGTCGTAGTTTGCTGGGGCTTTCTGCTCTGCCATGTTATGATGTTATGATACCAGACCCTCAGACAGACCTTCACTGCCTTGTTGTGATGTGTGTGTCTCCACTGAGCCATGAATAAAACTCAGACTTCTACCTGGAGGTATTTATATTCTTCCACACATCCCAAAGCCCCAAGAACATGTTGTGCAGACGTAGATATCAAGTCAATACAGCCTCTTTTCAGTGGGTTGGCTCGTAACAAAAAACACCATGATGTTATCTTGAATCACTGGCTAGAAACTAAAAGGAACATGTGAAGTTATCTTTACGATCTCTATGCTTCTCACATCAGCATGTTCCTGCCCTGAGGCATTCAGAATCAGCACAGAGAACACTACCCCCCATCTTTCTGTTTTCTGGGTTATCAGAGAATTATTGGACTAAATAAGAGACTTGATGAAATGATTACTTCCTGAAGAGCACTCTAACTTCCTGAAAGGGGGCCTGTCTATAATCTGGAGAGGACGACTGAGCACAACATAACCTATTCACTCCGTTAGAGAATACAATCAGACTTGATGATATCAATCAGTGCTCGCACGGTGACCGACTCTGGAGCAGACACAAGGAAATCCACGTTCGGCAATTGCACTTCTGTTCTCACCTTTGCTGCTCCGCTCTCACCGGGTGGATTGGACCAATTGAACGACTCCCGTGGAAATGTTGAACTCTTCATGTCGGGCTTCGGCTCGGCCGCTCGTTTCCAATCAACGCGACCACGGAAGCCAGAGGAGAAGCACCTCCATCTGTGATCCAGAGCAGTAATCTGTGCTTAGAGCTGCACTGGCTCTACCCAAAGAACATTGAGTTTAATTCTTTTCACTTTATGCTGTGAGGTGTTTTCCCGTAAAAATCTATGGATAGTGTTATATTGTACCATTGGACTCACATTAGTTATATCAGGAGCTACAACATTTTCTTCAGTTCCACAGAGCCATCGTGTTTGATTTCGAGTTTCTCGTTTGGCGTGACCACGACATTAGACTCCTGCCACAGCCATGTAAAGTTTTCAGGTTTCATTTAAAACTTTTTCCAGCCCTTGTGATGCTTCCATTGTCGAGAGATGCTAATTCAACGATGTGACCGGCTTAAAGTAGCTTTCAAAGTAAAGTTACGTCACTCGTTGGTTTACCTCAGATTCAGTGTGGTTCACCTCAAGGTGTCTCTCCAGGTTTGTTATTTTCCTCCCATACCTTTTTTTATCCGCAGGGCTTCTCTCTCTCAACAAACCTCCTGACTCTCACCTTTTCTCTCTTCCTTTTTTAAAATGAGGCCAAATGTCAGCCGCTTCTGTTGCCGTCATGTTCTTTCCCTCTCGCTCTGTAATATTCAATCTCCTGCAGAACCACAGGATGTAAGTGGTGGAGCTTAAAGTCCAGTCGAGCACCAGAAAGACTGATCAAGTGTGGGGGGAGGAAACTGTCCAGTTACAATTATACTGTTGTAAAAAAGTCATTTTAGCTTCTCCATTTCTTTGTGAGTGAGAATAAATTACTGTCTTTTTCTTCACTGCACCTCAGTCATGGAAAAGTATTGTAATTCATGGAACAGAGAAGAAGTGAATGGAGACTTGTTCTCTTACCGTGTTCCTCTGAGTAACCCCTCCATGCTTCAGCAGCCTGATTTTTCAAGCACGTACTTCCTTTCACAGAGACACGGAACATCTGAGCCAACTGGGACTTGTTAAAGGGCAAAACTACTGTATGAGTTCATCAGAGTGATCTCTTGTTCCCCGTAAAACTTACAAAGCAAATGAATGTTAACGGCTTAGGACGCTGTGTTAATGTCCTGAAAGCGATTTAATTACTCCAGCAGAGAATTCAGATAAACGCCCTTTTCTAAGAGCGGCATTAAAAGTCTGGTGCTCGGAACGTGACTCACAGATGATCTCGTTTTTTCTTTTTTATTTGCAGGATCCACTGGGCCGGCACGGAAACAGCCACCCAGTGGTGTGGCTACATGAGCGGCGCGGTGCAGTCCGGTCAGCGAGCCGCTCTGGAAGTGTTGTCTGACCTCTGCCCCTCGAGCACGACCCCGGAGGAGTAGCAGGCAGAGCTGCACATTCACAAAACTGTCCTGCAAAGGAAACAGCATCATCCAGTCTCACGTCCTGCAGCTGACTGGGAGTCGGTCGGCTGTTTCTCTCTCTATGCACTTGATATATTTTCAACAACAAAATGTAACATGTTGTGTGATCGGTTTGGATTTAGACGGATTTAGCTGCTTTGCAAAGGCTGTGTAAAGATGGCTTTGCATATTACAGATTTAAATGCTTATTAATTAATTACATTTTATTACAGTAAATGTGATATTGCTTAACAAATTGAAGTATATATTAATGCTGAATGTGCAAATTAGATTCAAAGTGATCTTTATTCATTAATCTGTTCAATCGTACAATTTGTGTTTGCAACACTCGAATAAAACCCAAGGAGCTTAACTATCATTTTTCATTTCATCTTTTAAAATATTGTATTGTACACACAACAAATAATTAAGAAAGGGAAACACTGTGTTATAAATCAATTAGAGTTTGCATTATAAGCAGCACTTTACCTCATTCGCCATTCTGCATATTTTATTATTGACTAACTTGAATTAAGGTTGTGCTTGTGAGCTTTAGAGCTTCACAGCGATAATGTTGTGTGTAAACCAGTTTGCCAACTGGGAATGGGGGCTTTCACACATTGTCGGCATCACATTGTTTCCCAGAGAGACGTAAAACCTTCCTGAGAGGCTTGAACCACCAACGTTCAATCCACTGAGCGTACGATGGATGAACCCGTCACACGATGGTAACGCCCCCCCTGTTAGAAAAAAAAAGTGATTTAATCGCTATTTCTTGATTTCACAGTTGATTGAAAGGAGTTTGTCGGCCCCTGTGTCTCCTGTAGAGGGAGCAGCTCTGACGCCTGCTGACCATCGGAGGGTGAAGTCTCCGTCTACATCGGTGCCTTAGTTTGCTATTTGTCTTTGTTATCACCACCTTGCACTGAATCAACTGCCCCTGCTCTCCCTTGTTTTATTTAAACCGAATCAAGGCCGACAACCTGTCTCTAAACACAGCCAGTTTTTCTGCTCCATTCAGTCCCTGATTTGGTCGTTTGGTTGACGCTCTAAAGGTTAATGTGTTCTGGTGTGGATACGATATTCTGATCTCATTTCATGCAAAGAATTAAAACAATACACAGGAAGATATAGTTGCGTTTTTTTTTCCCCGACCTGACCCGACTTTGAATAAAACAGATGGCTGAGCTATCTCAGGGACATCACCGTGCTAGGATCTCTTCTTATGGTATATGTCATCACCAGCTTCAGGCTTGTATGCGGTAACGTGCCATCTGGGGGTTTTGGGCATCTTGCCTCGTCTCTTCATTTTCCCCAGTCAATGCAGTTCAGCGCTGGGATTTCCAGGGTTAATGCACGATCATTGTGAGAGATGCGCATTTCATTCAGTCTGCTGAATCCGAGGTTAAACAAACACACCACTACAACGGGAGAAGCTTTGGACGACGAGCTGCACAGTGGAAGGGAGCGAGAGAAGAAAACAGCTGACCCTTTTGAGATTTAATCATTTTTAATAAGCAGGTCAATGTCAGATTTCACCAGCGTCCATTTAATAAATCATGAAGCTTTAGTCAGAAATATTTGTTTCAAGCCTCATAACTTCTCCTGATTTGATTTTAAAATCCAGAATCTGTTGAGTTTGATTCGATGAAATTCTCCAGGATTCAGTTTAATCAGACCAACGTGTGCAAAACAGTTTAATATTTTAAAACTTGCTCTTACAAAGAGCATCATTATTATGCATATTCAAAAAAGGTGTAGCTGCAGATTCTTCTTTTATACACGGACATTAACTTTAATGATCAGGCTGAGCACAGACAGGCTCCTCACTTATTCATGTGCACTGTTTGTGTGGACAAGATGTCAGTGGGATGTTTGTCTATGGTGCTGGTTCCCAGTTAGGAATCCACTTGATGAAGTAAAAACCACAGACGCTGTCCTCCTGACCCCTTCCTCTCGTAGCCGGAGATCAGAGCAGTAATTTTTCCATCAACCCCTCCCACAGATCCCAATCTCTAGATCCGTAATGAGATAGACGCGAAGTCACCTAATCCTCCTGTAAAGTGCGAATTTGGATGACAGATAACAGATAAAGCTTTGGTTGATCAATGTTGTTCAACACGTCCAAACCAACACTTTAAAGCTTCATACCACCTGACATTATAATTACTTCGGCCACTAGAGATCACGTTGCAATAAAATGTAAGTGCAAGCTTTGACAAGGTGCTTAAATATACATCTTTTAATCTACACTCGTATCCTAAAGCAGGGGAAATAATATTCCACCACAAAACCAAACAAAAATATTAGGGCTGTGAAATGATTAAAAATTTTAATCAAATTAATTACAGGTTTCTATGGATTAATCAGGATTAATCACATTACCAATTTTCTCTGTATATTTTGTGAGAACAAAAAGATTTATGACAACAGACAGATATATACATTTAACATGTTTTCTTTTTTTATTCATAAATAAACAAAACAATGGTGCTGTAACTCAGCAGTTCTTTTGCAGTTCTCTTTGCTAGTCCATATGGAACATTCATCCTAAACAGAATTTGGGCTTCTTAGCCATTGTATTGGTTAATAAAACTTTTTTCTTTTCTTTTTAAATCAAACAGAAATTATTTGGGCTTCTTAGCCATTGTTTTTATAGTATGGTTGAACATTTTTCTATTTTTTGTCAAACAACCATTCACCACATCATGGCACAATCTAATGCCTCTAAAGACCATATTAGCTAGTCTTTCTTCAGCCAGTTGGTGAGGCAAACTAACTTCTTCACATTCTCTGACAGTAAAGCTGACCGCTTCTTTTGCGCAATGTGTCCTGTGAGTGAAGCTGGTTTGGCGGATTCCCCTTGAACGCCCCTTGCCGACCAACACATGCTCCGTGTTGCGGTGGAACTTTAAGCGGCTTTGCTCCGGTGAAACAATAACGTCTTCGCGCAGAGTGTGAATATCACCTTGGTTTTATTGAATGTTCCATCTTTGTTTTTTTGGAGCACGATCTCCCCAGAAGGTGATGTTTGTTTGTTTGAATAGCAGCTGCTGCTGTCTGACTGCATTAGAGCGGTGACTAGTGCAGAGTGGGCGGAAATGTGCGTATATTGGAAGGTCCTTCTGCGCATGCGTTAAATACGTTAAAAAAATTAACGAATTAATCCTGTAATTTAATCATAACGCGTTAACGCGTTATTTTTCACAGCTCTAAAAAATATGCAACAGAGAAAAACAGCTCAGCATCTGTGACCATCAAACTCTCCCCTGCACTGTGTGTCTGTGTGTGTGTTTGTGTTTGTGTGAATCTTGTACCAATTGTTACTTTTCAAAAATCCAATAAAAGATTTCCGGTAATGGCTCAAAGTAATGTTGCTGCACTTACTGCAGCCTGTGTAAACACCTGTCTCAGGACCTGCCTCAGTGTTTCCCCCTCGGGCAACAACATCAACTTTAAAAATTCATACATTGCAGTACAGTGGAAACCCGTGTGTGTGACTGTAAACAGCCATTTTCTCAGGTTTTAAACCAGCTTCTCTCTTTAAGCAGTTGCACTTACTATCACACACTATGTGCACACTGTGTTATCTCGACACACAGGACCTCCTAAGAGCACAATTACAATCCAATCCAATCCAGCAGCTTCTGATTAAATACTTCCCTCTGTAAAGTTTCCTTATTTTAAATCATGTCAGCGAGGGGTTGATTCGACGATGGTAATTACCTTTCTACTGCGTTTCGCTCTGTTGTTATGCAAATAACAAATCAAGTGCCTCTCAGTTAATGTTGTCTCGTGGCCTCTGCTCCTCTTTCAGCCGTCTGCAACGTAGTTTCCGATTTCTGAGTATGTTTTGAAAACTTAATGGGTTGTGATGTGATGTTCTTCCCTTCAAAGTTCAAGGTCTGGTGTCGACTCAGCAGCAGCGGATTGTGTAAAGTGTTCAAGAATGTGCTTTGTGCAGTGAGGCGACAAGCAGATGTGATGTGGCAGATTGAATCTCCTCAGTGGTATTCAGGTCCCATCTAAGATCACTTCCCTCCCATTCAACTAGAAGTGCAGTACATACTCAGATAGTTCATACCTGCACCAAGGCTGTAAATGCCACTGTACCACTGCATTGAATGTTGAGATCAAAGCACTATCAGATTTTCTAAAATGTTTAAAAAAGCCGAAAAACCCTTTTGTATATTTCGCAAATCCAATTCAGAATTTAATTGGCTCTTTTGTGGGTAATTTCCCACCTAACAAGGTACAGCTATTTTTTAGCAATCCTGCAGACAGACACACAGACAAATATTAAATACTAAAAACATTATTTGGGATTATCACATTAAAAGTAATTTTATCCGGATTTGCTGGGTTTTCCTGTTCAATATTAAGTTTGGAAATGTTGACAATCTGTATTGAATGTTAATCCACCCACTGCGCTATTCCTTTTTTATTGCTCATTCTCTTAATGTTTTTTAAATAAAGTATTGGACAGTTCTCAGAGGCAACACACTGGTCTGTGCTCTTTCTTGCAGATATAACTGCAAGAACCAGAAAGACAAAGTGATTTGAACTTGATTGGCTGTTGATTGAAAGGATTCTTCTCAGACCCCGGTTCGGTCCTGGAGAGGATCCCCACACTCACACCGATCATTGAACTGCACTCGGGCGCCAAGGCTCACTATTTGTCTTTGTTATCACCAGCCTTGCACTGGATCAGCCGCCTGTTCTTTTCTTTAAGCTCGTCCAGGCTGAATCAAGGCCAGCAATCCATCAACTCTACATACACAGCGCGGAGTCGGAGCCAGAACGAATCTGACAGACGGGTTTCCACTCAGGTGTGCAGATACCCTGAGAGGAGGATGCACAGGCTGAACTATAGCACCGCACCAGAACTAACATTCATGAATACAACACTGCTCCTCAACAGATCCACGATTCTGCCCCGAGGGCAGGGACGAGGAGGAAGACGAGCAGGAAAGCTCACAGATGTGTGCGTGAGAGATGTACGAAAAAAAATTAAATAATCCTTAGCGGTAGTGAAGCACCACGTCCAGTAAAAAATAGACTTTGAGCACCATGACAATAGCTGAAGGGGATGAGTGTTTGTGAGGAGCTGCGTGAGGCGGACGTCTTTCCAGTTCTTAGTGCGCTTTACGTTGAGTTCTCCGCTGAAGGCCAGCTGCTCCAACTCTCCGTCTCCGAGAGAAACAAGGATCCTTGAAAACCAGTGAAATAGAAAGAAAATCTCTTTTCTTAATGTTCGCCACCCACATGTGTCAGTCGAGGAAATAAGAACGCATGCTTGGATTAAGTATAAAACAAAGAACCCCTTGGCCCTCGGGGGGGGGAATGCGACAGTAACAATATGCACAAGCATCTGTCTTGACGGTTATTTCAGTCTCAGTCCTGGAAACCCCCTATTCTTTCAAATCAGATTATGTCTGAATGTTGATGTTGGTAAATCTGTACTGTTGGTTGAGTTGTCCCGAGCACAGACTTGATGACAGAGAGATGGACGACATCTCTGTGACCCAGAAGCTCAGAACTCCTCTTTACTCCACATAGGTCCTGGAATCATTTTACCTTTGTTATACGTATATGAATTCTTGGCTTGATGATTTAGGAACAACTCTTAAAATCGACTGTAAAAGGCTGTTATATCTATTTTATGAGCTACCCCAGTTGTGCAGTCACTGGATTTAATCCTGGGTCTAATTTATCCTTAATATGCCCCCGTAGGAGACACAGCCCAGTGATTTCATTGAGCAAAATATAGGCTACCAGCTCCGTCTCTTAAAACCATTTGGATTTTTAGCACATAATCAATTGTATGAAATTCCCTGGTAAACTGAAGAGAGCCGAGCTGCTCCTGCTGCTCGGGGAGACAACCTGACCTCACCGTGGTCTTCAGTTGTCTGACTGGCTCCCAGTTGGACTCTGCGCTGACTGGGGAGTCTCTGCTGCCTGATTTGAAGCCTTTAACTGGGCTGGATGGCCGAGACCAGTTAGGTCAGCTGATAGTAGGCTCGTAGTAATTCCACAGGGAGCTGGAGCTTTTGAGGTTTGAGGCCTGAGAAGCCCTGAGGGGAAATCTGGCAGAGTCAACTTCCTCCTCTGCTTTCTGAAGCTACTGGACAAGGCTGTGAATGTGTTCATGTTTGTGTTGTGCATGTATGATGTGTTGTTGTGCAGTTCTAGTGAATTGTTTGTGTTCAGTATATTCATTTTACAGCATCGTGATCGCCCGTGGTTGTTTTCAACTTTTATTTATTCATAAACTTGGCTTTATTTGGACCAAGCAACACAGCTAAATATTTTTGAAATGTTTCCTTGTGTTTGAATGCATATTTTAATAATTACAAACTACTTTATATCTTTATGTTTTATAGGACAAAAGATCCAATCGCAATTATTTTTTATGGTTGAGTTGTTAAAGAGTAAAGATGCTGTTTCCATTTGCTCAGTGCAGGTGAAGGTGCAGTTAGTCAGTGTTGGTGTTGAATCTTGTTCAGATGAATTTGCCGGCTGCACTAGCACTTTGGCACAAATCCACTCTTAAAGTTAATCCTTCACCCGATGTCCCATCCAGCGATGAGAGAGAGGAGGAGTGAGCTGATTGTAAAAAAGTGGTTTGTCTGCATTGTACAATAAACAGATTGAAAGAGAAAATGGAGAGCAGCACACGCAGCATCGAGCTGTAATGCTAATGAGGCTGGAAGAGGAAATTCAGCTGCTCGATGAACAGCTTGTTAGTGGCAAGTCTGCTGATTTGAATTATATTGAATTATTGAATTAAATCACGCTCCGCAAACCATTTGTATTTCTCCTCTTCCGAGGGCCAAGTCCAGTTAAATGACAAATTGAACTTATTATGTGCTCAATGCTTTCTATATTCCATTCTGGTTCATTATCAGACTGCATCTCTGCCAACGACAAGGTGCAACAACAAAGACGATAACACAGAGAAACCCCATCAGTCCCTGGTCCTGCACAGGACTGTGGGCCTGGGGTGAGGTGAGGACATTGGGACATGAAATACGTCCTGCAGGCTTATCCCCTGTTTCCAAGCAGGATACCATCTAACCTTTAAGATAAGTAATTACTGTGATTATCAGTACTAAAGTTACTGGTGCATGTTTCATGTAATCATTTAGAAATGAAACTCAAAGTGTGAACACGTGTAATATTCCAGACACGGGCTATTTTGCTTTAATGTGGCTTATTAAAGGAGAAGTGCTGCAGAACAGAACATTTGAAATGGGTAAAGGAAGGTCCATTAGATGGGATTTTTATCTGAAACCAGTAATGGGGTATGTTTCTATACATTAATGGCCTGGAATCCTTTTTCCTTTTCACATGGTCCCCCATCATGAGAGGGACTTTATCAGGAATGAGCCGCAGTCCAAAGCCCAAAGAACCATTAGGGAATATTGTTTGGACAAACTCTGCCTGGACAAGAAACAGAATGAAGCCTTTCATAAACATCTCAAGTGTTGCAGCACTTTTCTCGTCTTCCTGCAACCGCCTGTTCTTTCTTCGAAAAAGAAAAACTTTCTGACAATTCTTACCCTCATTGAGAAAGTCTCTTGAGAAATGTTTTTCTGAGGCTGAAATGGGTTTCTGTTTGGAGCAGGGACAGATGCAGCTAACCCATGGATTCAGCTCCGACAGCTCCAGATCAAATTTAAAGATGCGTCAAAGAACCAAACTGATCCAGACTCAGAATCTTTAAGTATAAAGAACTTGGACCTTGTGTCATAACCTGCATGTCCCTGAGATGGATTTATCAACAGCTGAGAGGCCAGAGGTCACTGCTCCTGCTTCATCACTTTGTTGTTAGCTTGATGTTGCTGTGTGTGCAGGATTTCCTTCTTGTACCCTCATGGTATAGTGTTATCTCAGGTGCTTCTTTTGTATCCGTATTGATAGTGAGTTAATATCCTGTGGACGAGCTGATGTGTAGTTTGCTCTTACGCCGTCTTATCGACAGGTTCTCATGTTTGTGCGTCATGGGACAAATTAGTTTTGATGCTTGTTGTTCTGTTTTCTTTTTGGTCCAAAACTCAAACTCACCACTGTTTTGTTCCACAGCCCATTAAGGCAATTATTTCCCCCGTATCATGAGCTTCAAGGGAAAACCAATATGTCTCATATGGACTTTGTATTCAGGTAAATATTAGAAAACAATTTCACCTCAAAGCAGAGGTCTTATGAGGCAGCTTGCTATGATACACGATCATATTGCTGAGCTCCCGTTCAGGGCTTTATTCTGCAATCAAGACCAAACCTTAAGCTCCATGTCCTGATGGTCATCTGCTGCTTATCCGGGCCACAGGGTTTTTCATAAAATGAGATATTCTGCTCCAAGGCAGGACTTTCTCAGATTTTAATATCTAGGCCTGGTGTTTCGTATCAGAGGATTTATCCAGTTTAGATTCTCTGCATTCCTGATGATACAGAGAGTAGTTTTCTGCAAAGGTGGGGGAGCAGCTGTTGAGTGGAGGAGAAGGTGAACGTCACCGAATATCAACATACTCCACATTTAATGAAATAAATCACTGTCTTATGAATGAGATTAATGTGATTCAGCTCCTTCTCAATGCCCTGATTCCTAATATGTTCATTCTTGTTTGGATCTATGGACTTTAGAACTGCTGAATATAACAGGAGCCATCATCGGGTAAAACCTATTAAACTTTAATTTTGACCTTTTGATTTGCTCCCATCTACTAACATGGAGGGGTTTATTACCCCACACTGCAGCCAGCCACCAGGAGGCGGTCAAGACACTCTGACTTCAGGCTGTACATGTGAATGCTTTTGACTTTGAAAAACTTCTTTAAAGGTTCGAACGCGGCTCGGGCTGCGTGCTCAGAATCAATGATTCACGGTCCAAGGAGTAAACACTTCCTTCTGTTGCCATGGCATTGTTTGCTCGCCCTGATTGAAGGTTCGAAAAAAGGAGGCGACGGAGGAAAGTGTCAGACCAGCAGTTGGTGATGATGCTATCGAAGATGATCTCCACGGGAAGCCTGCAGTCGCCCCGGTCAGCAGCAGATGGCTGAAGCAGATGATCTGTTGAAGACCACTTCTGGTGGTGGGTTGCAAAAAGAAATAGCTCCAGACGCCCTGGTAGATGTTGTGTGATTCGCCCGCTGAGCTGAACTTCAGGTTTTTGGAGATTGCGAGGGCTCGGGTGATTAGGAGTCATTCCTCGAGAGGCGCAGACAACGCTGAATGGCTCCTGAATGAAACTTTGCATCGGAGAGTCAAGCGTAATTAACACGCCTCACATGAAAGAGTGATTCAGCGCTGAGTCAGACGCTGTGAGGTTAGGCAAAAGTTATCGGTGGCAAATTTGTTTGAAGGGAATTAAGAGGAAGAGGAGGAGGAACACGGGAATCAAACGACTTGTTATGTGGTTTCCTTTCATTCTTTGCCAGTCATAAAATTCTTCTAAGGGATAAAACAATATACATTAAGGCTCAGAAGGGGGATGCTGATTATCTTTGCTGTGTCTCAGTCTTGACAGGTTTGAAATGTGCAACAATCATCTGACCTCCCCCGAAAACTCTTTCTTTCCATTTGTTTTATACTTTTGTTTTAAAGTTTCTTCATCGTTATACATAATCATGCTCGGCCTGTTTGTGCATTTCTTATTCTCCAGAGGTTTCCCCCCCACACTTAAAGCTGGCCCTCTATCATTCCAGTCCGAGCTGAGTGAGGAAGACGTCACGTGAAAGTTACGATGTTTACGATGTCACAGCAGCGGCTTGATAAATCTCAGACGGGTGTGTTTTGCTTATGGCTGGACATCGTCCCGCCCCCCCCTCTCGGTTGAAGCATTAAAGGGAGCAAACTGTTTGGACTCGGGTCAGTGGGGAACCCAAACTGGATGAATTATGCATGGTGTCTGCTCTCAGGCACACAGGCCTGTCTGTGCTGCCCATGGACCTGCAGCAGTCTGAGCTACAGAGATCCACAGCAGCAGATATGAAGCAGGGCAACAGAGATACAGCAGTAGAAGAAGGATGAAGCTCAGAGGTGTGTGCATAACATGGATGAGTATTTTTTTTATCTTTATTCAAGAGTGTGGGCGTTCAGTTTGAGGTACAGATTTAATTGCAGAGATTTCTTTTCATTTAAAATAGCCCCTGATTGAGCTTGTGCTCACACTCAGATATGTTGGTGATTGGACACATTTCCTGCACTTCAGCTCTTCTCTGGATTTGAAAGCCCCCAAAAAAATACCTCTAATGGGCTGCAACTTTATTTCATTTAATCATTTATCCGTCATTTAGGTTTGCAGTTGTGTTATAAAATGGAACCTCAGCTAGTCAGAGCCCAAGGACGTGAGGTCAAAATGTTTTTCTTTGGACCAGAAGTTTAAAACTCCCAAAAAACAATTGTTAAAATGCATCATTGTGCAACTGGCAGCTTTAAAATCATTTTGAAGAATGGTACCTGTCATTCTTATCCCCCCACTCTCCCAACGCCTGTTCTTGTGCTGTGTCACTTTGGTGAGTGGGTAAGTGAGTCAGCGTTTTTTAAGGGCACCGCAACTAACAGAGTCACAGTGAACTTTAGATCGGTTAAAGAGTCTTCGAATTCACAAAGAAAGGTTTTGGTGTGTTTGCACAGTGACAACACTTCTGCTTCAGGGTAGTCAGGGACAACAAGGAACCTTTTCAAAGTAAAAGGCAAAAAACCTCCTACTGCAAATTTAAAGATCAGGTTGGGGATCCACGGAAAGACGACCGATAAATCCCCCCCACCCTTCAATCTGTCTTCTCGTCAAAGCTGCTCCCCCCAAAACTAATTGAACCACATTTTGTATTTATTGAAGGCCATTAGGTTGTGAGGATTTCAAACTAAGTTTTCCAGAAGCACATTATCAACCCTACGTTTAAAACATCTTTGTGTTCTGGACCATTTTTCAGACAAAACCACAGAGGAGACTGGGAGAGACTATTTTCTTATACATTCCTTGGGTTGAATAATCAGATAAATCAGTAATGAAATGGGTAGTTGTTGTTTGCAGCCCTGCTGTCGTGCATGAAACCGTCCTCTGTGTTTATCCGTCACCCCACTTAGAGGAAAGAAAGTGTCAAACTGAAACTCTCTGCGTGGACAGATTTCCCCAAAGAGGAGAGAGAGTCTCTGTCACTTGGGGGAAGTGACCCTTCGGACAGACAGGGAGGAAGCAGAGTGAGACGGCAACGACCAGAAATGTCATAAATAATGGGAAGGAAGTGAACTTGAGTAAGAGGAAGGCAGGACGAGCGAGTGGGAGATGGCTGTGAGACGTGGGGAGGGAGGGGGGGGCACTTAGGTGTATATGAAAACACCACAGGGAGCCGCGGACAGATCGACCATCTGGACCTCGGGTTGACAGCTTGGACTGAGCCGAGTGCAGCGGATGTGGAGCAAAACTCAGTTAGCGGGGGGGGGGCGTCACCGTGACAACAGAATGGTCGAATGGGGTCGATGTTCTACTCTCTAAATCAATGAGGCTAATGTTGTCGCTGCAGATCCGTGGGGAACCGGCCGGGTTTTCACATGAAAACAAGAAAAACACACAAAAGAAATGATTAATGAAATATTTTAATTTGAACCAATTCATATTGCTCACCAGTAAAGTCATTATTTTCATTATAAAACATACTGTTGAAAGTGAACAAAGGATACAAGTGCTTACTAAATATCAAGGTGGGTGTGGGGGGGGTGGGGGGAAGCAGAAATTTACAATAGAAAATTAGCATTTTCCGACATAGAAAGATGACATTGGGCGGATTGAAACAAATAATTCACGACTTAACTCGTCTCAAAACTTAATTAAGAACGTCTAATGGACGGGGGGGGGAGGGGGGGGCGCACGGCAGGAAACTTCTCACTTTCTCTTTAAGCTGTGTGTGTGTGTGTGTGTGTGTGTATGGGGGGGGGGAGTCAGAAGGTGAAGCGTGTGTTAAACATAATAAGTCATAAAAAAACATACAGCAGTGGATCAAAGTTATCTTTCAGACAGGATCTTCCTAGTGAAGACTGCCGTTGCGAGATTTGTTCACGAAGACGTAACACACGTTTACACACATGAAGAAAAAAGAAAAACTGCCGGACGTGAGAGGAGGAGGAGTCGAGGCTTCTTCAGATCTTTTTCAGAACAAATTTCCGGGATCTTTCGCCGTGCCCGTGGTTTGAAGAGCCAAAGGCAGAAAAACGCTCCGTTTGGCTCTTTGGTATTTGGTGTTTTGAAAATGGCAGAAACACATATTCATTAAAGTACAACATTAACAACATTACAACTGCAGAAAAAAGTACAATTTACCCTCGATAGGAGCTTTTTCTCTTTTTTATTTGCCCCACCCCTCTTTTGCGTCTGATTTGCCGATCCCCGTCCGAATCAAACCACATCATCGAGGTGTGGCTGGGATTAGAAACAAACTTTAAAAAAGAAACAACCTCAGCAGATGTCACTGGCTGGGCGATCGCTTGCTTCCCCCACTCGCTTCAAAGAAGAAGAAGAAGAAGCGGGTTCCAGCTTCACTGACAGGTGCACGGAGAGAAACCAGTGAGTCGTGAAGTTTCCGCTCCGGTGAGGCACATGTACATCATCCTATCATCCTGGCCTTTGATTAGTCTTTCTCCACAAAACAACAAAAAAATAAACGAAATCGTCAAAAGATGAGAAACACGAAGCTTCACCTGGAATCAGAATATGCAAAACCCACTTCATGTTGCACGTGTCCAGTGCAGCTTCTAATATTCAAACATTTCATTGCTCACTTTGCTTTTTTTCTCTTTTTAAAGCCTCTTGAAACTGTACAGTGTTTTTCAGTCCTCATGGAGACAATAACCTCTACAGTTTCCATGTTGCTCGTCCATTAGTGCTCATGAGTGTTCTCCTGAAGCTCTGCTCTTCACCAGCAGGACCGTGTTCCCACACGTGTCCTTTAGTGTGAGGCGGGAACTCGGCGCCCTGCAACACGGCCGATGATCGACGACCACAGGCCAGACGAAGGACGTTATAAAAAAAATCTTGACACAAAGAAAAAGACCATCTCCCGTTCGCCGTCCTCCTCCAGCGTGAAGGACTGTCTTTGAATTTATTCTCGGACGTGGATAATAGGAGTAGGTTCCTTGTTGTGGTCACACGTGGCCCCTCCTCCCTGTGTCCCTGTGTCGGCCTGGAGGCTAACGGATGGTGGGCACGTCTCCCAGCCAGGCGCCGGGCAGCGGGCGCGGACACGTGTACTCGTTCTGCCAGGAAGGAGGAGAAGAAGAAGAAGAAGAAGAAAAACACAAGACGGCGAAAGTTAGAACCCCCTTTTTAAACAGCTGGTGTGTCGCAGTTACAAGAGGTGGTGGTTACAATGTAAAGTTAATTACAGTGCCCGGTGATTTGATAACAGCACAATGGAAGCTGCGGCGGTGCCAGCCAAGCAAATTAGGGGGAGCAATTAAGCAGATGATGAAACATCAAGTGCTCAGATAGCTCAGAAAGGCTTTAGGTGGACCGGCTTCCCCAGTGTCGGGCGGCGAATTCACACAAAGCTTTCATGAGGAAAAAAGTTAATTAAAGCCGAAAATAATCAAATAGAAAAACTTACTCTGTCACGTCATGTCAGCTATTGTTCTCTACTTTTGAGATTTCAATTATCCTCCAGTCGACAGTTTCTACATGGATTTATGAAGAGGAATATATTTCCACCGTGTTTCCTCATAAACAGATATTTAATGTAAAACGTCTTTTCCTCACTCACATCAGAGACATGTTGATGAACTGCACGTTATGGTGCAAATACAGGATTATATTGCATTGAATAGAGTTATGGTTTTTTTTGTATTTGATTTATTTCTGGATTCTTATTATATTTCAACATTTGCCGCTGCACTGCTGAGTCAAACTGGATTTCCTCTCTAGGGAATGTATATATATTTTATCTGAAGGATGCAGAGGCAAATAATAAAGGCAACCTTTCCGTCATGTACTGACTAGGTAGCAATTTTAAAATCATAATGGTATTTTACTCTATACTTTTTCAATAACTCTAAAATATAATACCTGGACACGCTCTCGTTTCTTGGATTTACTGCTGATGTAATGTGTAGTAACACCTCTTCACGCAGTAAGAAACACACTCAGTGGAAATGATCTATCTGCACCACTCACACATTTTGCATCACTAGAAATTTCCAAATTAGAAATCATGACAAGTGAATAATTCGGGAACCTTTAAATGTCAGCGCTCTCACACAGGTCACCTCGGCGTCGTGGAAATGTTGTTTCAAATTAATAAGAGACTCTGACATTCTGCTCCCATTTAAGAAGTGAGCTCCACAGTGACGGTATATCCTGAGTATATCCCAGATTGCCTCTCAGCGTTTATGCTTGGAAACTCTCTACTTTACGACTTAACCTTTACAAAAAAGAGCCTATTTGGGACTTTGGCTACAGGTAAAAAACCAAGTTGCCTTAATAACAAAAATGCTGCGAGTCTTGCCGGGCTAAGCAATTCTCAAGGCTTTCAGAATCTGCTCAGCCTGAGCTTGTTGTCGGCGTGAAAGCAGATCTCTGCGACGTGAGGCTCAGACGAGTGCGCCCTGAGCACAACTTTGATTCAAACCTTATCAAACAAGCTGACAAGTCTTCACTCAACTCTTTATCTCCCTCTCAGGTGGAGTGTGAGTGAAGTGCAGACAGCTGTGTGCGTTGCCGTGCCTCGGATACACTTTCAGAGGTGCAGGGGCACAAGCAGGGAAACAACGCGCAGCCAAAGGCCCGAGCTGTGCTGCGTGCACACTCGCACATTAATGTCAACTCCGATGAAAGCAGCACAAACGCTGAGGGACGCAGGCCTCCGCAGGCAAACACACACAAGCACACACACACACAAACACACACAAGTGAGTCTGTGCAGCTATCCTTGTTAGGACACTGCATTGACTTCAATTCATTGTGCACACACTGACCCGAGCTTCTCAAAGTCATGATGCCTTCACTGACCGTCTGGTACTGGAGCCGAGAAGTCAGAAGGTGAATCCTGAATCAACGTCTACAAACTGAGGCTTCAAAACCTCAAAAACACAAAATACAAGTCAGAGACACTGAAACCACAGACCAGGACAACTGACAACCAGATAGACTGAGCCTGGAAGTCTTAGATACCATTGAGTACATAGGGGACCATAATTCACACCATTACAACTCACATCCAACACAACATGCTGTGTAATTGCACAGTAATTGATAGCCATACTCAATGTTGCCCCATTGAAACCAGTAAAGTGGTGCATGTGCTGCCATTGACAGGGTTGTTTATCTAGAATAATAGAAACCTGTTATTACACCAAACATATATCTCTGTATATTGCTGGTGCTGTATTTACATATATAGACGTTTACATGTGTTCATTTGACGTCTTGCTTTTCCTCTCAACCACATTGGACCTGAATGAGTCCAGCGTGCAAATGTGTCATATTATTTAAAAGTCTTTTCCGCATCATCTAAATATCATAAAATCTAACAATTTGCACAAGAAGAACCAAATGTTACCTTTTAATTTGTTGTCGTTTCTGGTTTCCCTTTCGTTTTGTTGCTCTAATGACGCACAACCTCACATACAGTATATCTGAGCTGCTGTTTGCCAAAACTCATTATGCCTCTCCAACATGATTGTCTTCAAGGGGTCGGGCCCAACGAGGAGCATTGTAATTCACTCTAGTGCTCGCACCTTTTCAAACGTCTCTCATTAGCCGTTCGATGGCTCTTAGCCGTAAGCTGGAGACTGAGTTTTTCTCCAACACTTTGCACGAGTGCACTGGAGAGTTAAGGATGTTTCATTTCATCACACTCCACCAAACCTCATCCCCTCTGCCCCCCCCGGGATTCAACACCGACCATTCGCCTCCTCGACGGGGACGAGAAAGACCGAGAGGAGGTTTTGTTTGACTTCTTCGATGTGTTAGAGCTGGAACTCAAATGATCTGCTGCTGTTTTTTAAAAAGGTTATTTTCTAGGGCAATATTTGTGGCCTTTCCACAACATCACCACCTTGTATTTGAGGAATAGGTTGTCCTCCTCCACCTGCCTCTGGCAACATCTGAAGATCCTGCTGACATTTCCACGAAAGCAGCACAAAAGCAGTTTGTCTCTAAAACAAAGGCCGAGGCAGCTTCCTCTGCTTTGGCCAGAAGTGGGAGTTTCTTCTGGCTGGCAGCAACCCAGGGTAAACTTGGAGAACATTGTGGTCCAGGGTTCTTCCTCACCACTAATTCAGGATGGCAGTGTGAGGTAGAGGTGAAGCTTTTTGGTTATTAATACCGCTCAGGTTCACAGAGAAGCCCTGTCACTGTCTCACACAGCAAACACCAGGAATACGAAATGCCAGGGCTAATGCGATGTCCAGTGACAAGCCAGCTGTCAGGACACATCTGGGAAATTGCAGTGTGATCTCACAGTTTGGAGCGTGGAGCTGGATTTTTTGTTTTACCTAAAGGACAAACACTCACTGTCCATTTCAGATCTTGACACCTCATATACCCTCGAGATTGTTATTGCAAATATGGCATTTCTATGCATACGCAAGCTCCGAGCTATTGGAGGAAGAAGTTATGAGAAGCTGGCAGCTGGACAACGTTATGCTTGATACTCTGAGAGGACTTGGCTCATGTAGTCTCCACTGTCACAGCAGCAGACGCTCAAGGAGAGAAATCCATCTGGGGGACTCGTCGACATTACTTTGAAATAAACAAAGTAAACTCTTAAAAGTTTACTATGTACTTTATGAAGGCTACAAGGATTTAATCAAAGTACAGGTACGGCCCTCATCAGCCGATACACAGCTCTGGAGAAAATTACCGATCAGCACTCCCATAACCGAGTATTGATCATATTCCATAAGCAAAACTATATAAGGTTAATGTGAATAGAGTAGATTTGTTTCTTCTGCTGCAGATCCTGTTCGTCCATTTTGTAAAAACAAAATATAGAGGAAACTTGTGTAGCCTCCAGTTTTTTTACTGCTGCATGAAAACTGAACAAAGTCCAAATAAGGAATTTATGATATGTTTGTTTTTGAAAGCTGCTTCATAGAAAGGCATCTTAAATTGTTTATATTTATTTTTATATTAAACATTTTTTCCCCTATGTCTGTTCCTGTATCTGTTTTTATTTGTCCGTGCTTGTATTTGTGCTCAACTTTAATTCCATCGCTTCATCTCGACCAGGCCTCTCCTGCAGAACAGGAGGTCCTAATGGAACCTGCTTCTTTAAATAAGGAATAAAATATGAAATCGGTAATAAATTGAAAACAAACAAAAGGTCCCACGGGTCTCAATCCAGATGTTTGCGTAAATATGAACCAGAAATTCATCAAAAAGAGAATACAAGCCAACGTGCACTTTGATCTACTACTTTTTATGCAAATATTGGCGGTGGCGGGCATCAAGATAAACAGCTGGGGGCAATAATTCTACAGGGAAACGCCATTAAAACCGCTGAGAGAGAAGAGAGCATAAAGATAATGTAATTGAAAGAGTCGTTCAAACCTCAAAACGGTAGAAAGATATGATGGATATACGGCGTTTACGTTTGATTTATGCGCTGCATTAATGTGAGTAATGTTACACTCTCCTCATCGCCTCACACACACAAATACAACACACTCGTTTGTCGCCGTTTTCTTTTCCCCCCCAGCCGATCGTAAAGGAGGCTTCAAGATCGTTTCACCTGCTCCACAATTTATCCACCAGGTCTGTTTTCATTTCACCAAACATATTTTGTAATAATGTGAGTATTTTCTTTAATTTACACATAAAAATAAGTGGATGGAAACTGGTTGGGTCTGCAGGTTTTTGCAAAACTTGGCCTGGGGTATGGCAGTTTTATTTATACATTGTGAATATTCCTGAGTGGTTGTATAAGTAGAAAAGGCATTAAAGAGCGCAAACCTCCGCCAAGGCCCCAACCAGTCTCCTCATGAAACTGCTTTTATATTCACTAGATCCAGTTTCTAACTTTGAATCGACAACACACGTAGCACAAACTCATAAATATCTGCCGTCATACATTTTGTTCATCAAGATACACGGGTTATTTTCTGAGAAATTAAGCAAAATGTTGCAGAAAGTGAACAAACTATTCCTGAATTTGCCCTCTGATCCAAAAAAAATGGTTCTTCTCTGATCTACATCCCATCCGATCAAGTCTCATAGTAGATTTTGCGTAATCCAGCTAAACAGCAGACAAACAAACACATGCAGCTGATAATTTACCTCCTAGATATTATAACATATCAGCTAAAAACGATCAAATTCATAATATTCTGTCCTTCCATGTAGGAATTACCCTCCTGTGCTGAACTCTGGTTTTCTCCAGAACACAGGTTACACATCCAGAGCGACATCCACCCCACTGAACGCCTTTATGTGTTTTTAATTAGGACACTAATTAGCAGGACGCAGACATAAGATCATTAGTTTGCTCAGAACCGGGACAGCTGGACGCAACGCGGACATATGCCAGCCACTCACAGAACTCCACTCAGGGCTCCAATTACCTTGTTCCCCTTCCACACACCCCCTTTGTGTGAAGTGGCCATGTTGCCCCTTCTTTCCCCTAAAGACCTGGGAACACAGAGGCTGGATCCACTGAACGTGAGGAGAGGAGTCTCTGTGAACAGTCAAGTTAACGAGACGGGCGACTCGCTGTCTGCACTGCGACTTTGGTGATGTCATCGAGGTGTGTGCGTACAGGCTAATGTTGGCCACGTACGTGCAAAACGTCTGTGCGTTTGTGTGTCTGCGTGCCCTTTTTAGATGTACACTCCAGTTGAGATCATGACAGACACGGCTCGGCTCTAATCTCCATTTAGGATACAGACAAAATGACAGATTAAAGCCAGGCTTATTCCCGTTTAAAGGGGGAACAACAATTATATACGAGGTAAAGTCTTCCCGGGGAGCTGATGCCTGAATAAGCTCTTGATCTCTGCAGCACAGATACTTAGTCTTTTCTACAAAGCTCTCGCTGACACACAGACACACACACTCAGTCCCTGGGTTTGATCGTGACCAGGTGACATTTCTCGCTTGAAGAAGAAAAAAATAGAATCTACGTATTGATTCATTATTGTTTGATGTCTCAGTTGCCGGCGAAAGAGCTGGAAATCAAAGTGAGGGGAAAAGACGTGGACAGGCAGGAGTTGGTTTGAGGTAACGAGGGAGCCGCTCACTGGGAACTACACAGAGTTCAGTGGGAACACAAAAAGGCAAAGCAATGGACTTCCTTCACTAATGGTCTGACAAAAAGTCGTTCATCAAACACGTTTAATTCTGTTTTCAGCAAGGTCAAAGCAGCTGGGCCCGGCTATTAACGCAGCATATTAATGAAGCCATGTATGTATCAGGGAAAATTAATTAAGTGACTTGTAGCTCCACCAGCGCATCTGTGGGATTTAATGTTGGTCTGCTTTTGTAATGTGTCCCCGTCTCTTTTTAAACATATACATTTACTGTATAAACACATTAATATTGGTGCTGAGAGCGTGAATTTATGAATAAATAAAGCAAGTGCAATATTCTGCCTCCAGCCGTGCTTTGAGACAGCGGTTTGGAATTTGTAGGATATCAAGAAAGGGAAATATCCAGTAAGCAAAACTGTATCAGTGAAATCTGCACGAGACACAGATACAAGAAATCTTTACAAACACGTATGAGTGAAATGCAACAGACTTCTTAAATTTGAAAGACTTTGAAACCTGCATAACACACTCAAGGAAAGAAAAACTATAAAAAGCATAAAATGTCTCTTATAGAAGAAGCAGCATTTTGGTTCCTCTGGAATTAACCTTTTATTTTGTTCTTCATAGCATGAAGATGTCAGTGTTTGAGAAAAGTCTAAATATGTTTAACAGCTTGACTGCCCCCCCCCCTCCCCCAACACACACATACACATACATTCACAATCCTTGTCTCTGACATTTCCAAATGTATTTCATCACAGGAGAATCTTTACTGACTCGCGTGGTAAGTGGGCCGGAGAGAGTGAACCGCTCTGAAAGAACATCATCATCTGAAGTTAACCAGTGAGCGTCTCTCTGTGTGTGTGTGTGCGTGTGTGTGTGTGTCTGTGCATTAAGCATGAGATGCAAACCCGCCCGTGTGGATGTGGAGCTGAATGTCTCCCGGAGGAAATCTCTCACACGCTGGAGCTGCAGCAGCGAACAGACTGAGACAACGTCCCTGATGAAATGTCTCACATACAGTTATGTAAGTGTGTGCACATGCATGTTTATCTGATCTCCAGGGCTGTGATTTATGATGATTGTGATTGATGCAGGTGATGGATGACCACATCAGGAACAGCAACGGATCAACCGCATATATTCATCATGTGGCTCACATTAAAAAATCTATTTTACACGTGTGGAACAAAGGAAAAGGTACATAAAACAAAGAAATCAATACGCTCTTGCCCTTGTTAGGACACGTGCTTCGTCTGAGGGATAATTCCCGAGGAGGTATTCTGCTCGTGTCCCGGAGGGCGTGTCCCGGAGGGCGTGTCCACGGCGTCGTCCATTACCCGTGTCCTCACACCGGGCAACACAAACCGCCACGCCACTGAATTAATACCTCTTCCTGATGGAGTGCTTCTTGGGTGGAGCAGTAATCTCAGCCCCTGTGGTTCAAAACATCATCGAAAAATAATAAAGACTTTATCTATGCCTCAGATTTTTCGACTGCTGCGTTGCTAGGCAACATGTAGCTTAGCTAAAACATAAGTGGGCTGACACCAGCTTGACGAGGATATAGATGTGCCTGGGTAACAGTCTTTCACCAAATCTAAAAGAGGGTTTCACCGTCACACAGGTTCAGTGATTATCGCCTCCGAGAGCTGGAATTCACTTGAGATGGAGGAAAACAGAAGAGCCTCACGAACGACAGGATATTAAAAAGGATCTTTTCAACGGAGATAAGCATCACAGAACTGTCCCTCTCTCCGTTTCCACCTCACTCCCTCGTTCTCCACGTCTTTTCCATTATTCTCTTCCTCCATCTCTCTTTTATCTGTGCAGGTGAAGACATGTCGGCCTCAGCAGGTCTGCCCACATTTTTCTCTACAGCTGCAGGACACCTGCGCAAAGAACTGATTTACTAATAGGTAGCAATCAGGTGCAGCTCCATCATTACGTTGACTATGGTTTATTTTAAGCACATTCACCATAATGAATGCTGTGGCCCAGGAGGCGCAGTGGGTCGGCCACAAACGAGAAGGCAGGTGGCCGAATCCCTCGGCTCCTCTGCTGCACAAACCGAGGTGTCCTCTGGGAAGACACTGAACCCTGAACAGCTCCAAACAGCTGTGTCAACACAACCATACTGACAAAAAGCAAGAATGCAGAAGCCACACAACGGAAAAACCAAACCACAACGGACGGGAATGACAACAGGTGTTGCTTATAAAGATGCTTGGAGACAAAAATACAAACATCTCATTTGAAGCAGCATCTGATACGCTCAAGGTTTTCACCAACGACAGCTCGCCTCGTCCAAACGGCCACGACCTGACCACAGGAAGTAACTTGTGTTTGTTTAATTTTCGTTTCACTCACTTCCGCTGTTGTTGTGTTATCATTTGCAGTTGTGTTGTGGCACCTGCCCCCCCTAACTGTGACATGTTAAATTGCACCTGCTCTCTTTTACATGTGTGAGTCAAATTCAAAAAAAGCTAAATGCATCAACGGATCAACCTGTGTGTTGCTATGAGGATGATGATGTGCCGTTATTTTGGTTTGAGTGAAAAATCCAATGGAGGAGGACAGACACACACACAATGGAGGCGGACAGGCAACAATTCAACATGTGTGACTCACCAGCAATAAGCAGTGGCATTTCCCTCACCCACTGTGACCCACCAGAAATAAACAACAATTTTCTCTTTCCCCGGGGCCTACCCTGGTTATGTGGAGAGCCAGAGCTGGGTGAATACGCTTCTCCAGGTTTGGCTGTAGACTCCTCCAGCCTCCGAGCTCAGGTAAACAACTCTGCAGACGCAAGTCCGACACAAAGAGACTCACAAAGCATTTCCCTTCCTCTTACCAGCGGGACGGCGGAGAAGCCTCGACCTCGTCTGGCTCTCTGTCCTCTGTGAATACATGGCATCTCCTTGACTATAATTTGACCTTGTCTGCTTCGTAAGTTCGTCTGTCTACGAGAAAGATTATGTAAAACTGATTTACGCCATTTATTTCTATCACTTTCTCAGGAAATCATGTGGGAGTGTTTGGCCTTGGTGGAAATTCAGCATTCTACTGATGGCGCCCGGAGTTCCATTAAACATGTATTCTTTCCTTTATAATCATCGTTATATATTTTGCCGGCTTTTCTTGGTCTCATATTCAGCAAGATTACGCAAAAAAGTAGAGGAGAGATTAACATGAAAGTTCATAAAAAAAGGATGTGGAGTGGATCAGGGATCAGATCCAAGACTTTTTTATTCATTTTCTTTAACATCGTGAGTATTTTTCAACTCTTTACCTAAATAATGAATGGTTTCTAATGATGAAAATCGTATTTAGAGGAATGATATTTTATGGAACATGCTCTCAGTCCCTTTCTAGTTCTAATTGTTGATTCTTATTTTGACCATAGTCTATTAGCTCTGTCTTCAGAGCATCCCTGGAGACAGACATTTCCTTTGACCAACATTTAAATCTTTAAATACAAAAACTGATTGAATAACTTTTCTCATCACTCAATTCTCTGTGAAATAATTGTGTATTGCTCGTTCGAATAATGACATCATCATGCCGGTACTTCTATGGCTTCACACTGTGCAGGGCTAGCTCGTTCGCTAATAACACAACAATAACATCTCTGCAGTTGACAACTTTCCATTTTTCTTTAGCATAACAATTGTCATCATATCAGCTCTGCACTGTGCACACGTCCACTGCTGCATCTGTATCTCTCAGGGCCCGGCTGGAAATAGAGCGTCACAGGGTTTCCTGCTCTGGTCCTGTCTGCTTCCTCTTATCTCAGCTCTGGACATCACCTCAACACCTCTCTCCCAAACTAACACAACATTTCTACAACTTTGTTTTAATTTTTATTTGAATGATAATAAACTTGTTGTGTAGCTCTTCAAGGACATCAGGCTTTTTATACTTGGGAATAGTGGCTCATGTGAAAGTAAGAGAATTAAAAGCACCTTTCGTTTGTTCCACACAACCGACTCCAGCTTTTTCCTCTTAATTTTCCTTTATTGACTTTTATTCTCACCAGAGAAATTCAATGGAAAAGCGCTTGACAGACCATAATGACTTCCTGCAGGAAATAACCCAATAATAACTAATAGAGGGAAGGAAAAGTCGTCCGAAATTAGAGCTCATGTGTATTATCTCTGTGGCCTGAGACAGTTCAATTAATCAACATTTCATAAGCATGAATAACTCATTACCGGAGCCACACAAGGGAACAGAGTCTGGTGTTTGAAATCATGTAATATTGTACAAAACCGTGCAGCAGCGACTCAAACAAAACTAAATATTAGCTTCCAGTGAAAATGTCAGCGTGACCGAATCGTTACCACCGACATCGACTTGGAAAAACATCTGCGCATGAATCAAAATATGTTCCTGAGTCAGAAACTCAATTCAGGGGCCTGTCTCCACGCATTACAATGCATTGTGATATGATTAAGTGTGATAGAATTGTTGTAAACACTTTTATTATTACGTTATTTCCAGCGGACAGGATTTTGGCCCCCGGTTGCAGGACGTGTTGGCATCAACAACAGAGACAGATGTAAATTCAAATGGACTCCTGCATATTGTAATAATCATGATAGAAACCCTTTTTGGACGATTGAGCACATTTGGTTCGGTACAGATATTGGTACAATCTTATTTTATTAGGAATAAAAGAGACATAAGTCAACTCAAATTAAGCCTTTGAAACAGGCCCATTCTTTATCCGTGACGCTGTGCTGCTGTGGTTCATATACTGAGTGTGTGGTGTCTTCAGTAATTGATTTTGACCATGCAGAGCGGCTGGTGAGTGATGAATACTGATGGATTCCTAATGGTAGTGCTACAGCTGGATGTAAAGTGAGTACTTCACAGAGAAAATCCCTGGCATTTAAGAGCCGCATTTTAAAAACGACACACTTTGAGTATAACCAGAGGGAAGTCAATGTATTTTACAATAGCTGTGTTTAAAAATTCACAACTATAGTTTCATAATGTATACGTGAAACATCAGTCTTTGTGCGTGCGAGTAGATCATTAACTTTTAATCAACATAACAGACTGAGATTATTACAGATTTATTACATATCTTTGACTTTGTATTTCGAAGGAGGGAACAAGGATTCACTTGTTTTCGTTATGCATTTGTCTGTCAGTCAGCAGGAACATCACCACCAAACTAAACATCTGATTCCCATTAAAATTCCTTGAAGAGATGGGACATCACTCAAGGAAGAAGACATTGGATAAATGGGCAAATCCAGGTATTTGTTCCGAGCAGCCTTCGAGTTCAACGATGGAAAAGTCGCTGATCAAATGGACGATGATCCGCGTGACGAAGAAAACTAACAAGGTTAACACACTTTGGTCAATTTGTCCTTTTCAATCATATCAATTTGTCAATTGTGATGGAAACAAATCACAACATGTGACACAACTAAAAAGACCTCATTTAATTGTAATAGTTTTGTGTTTTGAATTATTAGTTCTACAAAACAAGTCGAGGACACTGGGCTGTTGGAAATAAATACCCAGCAGACTAACTGATATGAGAGGACATGACAATAACAGTCATACATTATAAATGGATAATATTTGTATAGTGTTAATCTACCTTAACGGACAAAGCCCTTAATGACCCTCCTCTCATTTACACACACACTGAGCTGCCATGCATCAGGAGAGAACTGCGATCAGTGTCTTGCTCAAGGACATGTAGACAGTGGGGCAATCAAACCACCAACCCAGTGACTAATGGAGGAACATTACCTCCTGACTCTACATTTAAACTGTGCGTCTGTGCTCATGAATAACACCGGTTTAACTGTACTTGTCATAATTTACCTGGCGTGGCGATGAGAGAAATGTAAAAACCCGACTGCGTTGCCATGATAACATTTTACAATATACGGCTCAGTCAAAACTAAAGTGCATAAAATCTCATGTGTATTTCATCTCCAACGTGAGCTGGTTAAAACGACTGGTGTAATGGGGCCGTAATGTCACATTCACACCACTATTCCCACTCGCAGACATCAATCTGTATCTACTTAAGGTGTGATGTGATCGTTCCACTTTATTGTGTACGGGGGGGATCTGCATTGCTCAGCATGATAATTCGGTTCTTATTTAAAGAGGAGGGAATGGCTTTGACCTTTTGATAAAACAGGCTGCTTGTCAAAAGATTTCTATCGCTCTCAAAAGAATCGGGGTTGGATTGTATCAATTATTCCACAGAACTGACTTCCTATTAGATGACATAATTTCCTTTCCCCCGCATTGCAGAAATAGACGTGTCAACTCTCATGTCTTTATGGCTCTCAGGGCCAAACTGTTCATGATCTCTCATTAGTTTCCTGGTTTGAATACGGGAGGATAAAAGAAAAATTCTTTAAAGTCGTTTTATTCAAAAGTGGATTTTCTTCTTGACAATGGAGACGTGCTATGGAAATGTAGCAGGCCCGGCGGCTGAACGCTTGAATAAATCCAACAAACACAGTTTTTGTCTTCGGGCTGGTGGGACTCGGTTCCTGGGTTTCTGGCCAAAAGGACGAGCATGTTTAATTAAATTCAAGTTTTTAAGAAAAATGTTGTTTAGCTCTTTAAATTCATTCGTTATGATTTCCGCCGGTAGCCTGCTGGCACGCTGAAGCAGTGCCAGTGACACAAATGTGCTTGTCCCGGTTTTAATGTCTTTGGACACCAGAGGAACCTACGAGGCATCTTCTCTTGTCTTTCTAGACTTTGTCAGAAGTTCTTCGTGCAGATCCCCCCCGCTCACACGTTTTCAAATCATCCGTGGCTCTCCGACATAACTTGACTTGATCCTGAAGAACTGCCAGATGGCTGCAGGAGACATGGTTTTCATTTCCCTCCCCTCCCCTCCCCTCCCTGCTGGAGTGGCTGTTGACACTTGCCAGAGGGTGTAATAGAGCAATTAGCACTCCCACTGCAACTGCTAGTGACAGTGTCACAGCAAATAGCCGTTTCGTAATGTGACATTTAACAGAAAAAAGAATGCAAATGATATCATGATCCTGACCTTTTTAGAGCTTTGTGGAAATAGAGACACTATCGTGACGATTACCAGTCCCAGTTCACTGCGACTCACCAGCTCCAAACTGGAAAGGTAGATGTTTCCTAGAGGTGAAAATGGTCTCAACCACTAAATAAGTTTAAAGAAATAACAGCAACTGTTTAATGGGCTGCGAGAACTTTTCTAAATCGATCAACACCTTAATGTCAAATCCTGTTAAGCTTGGTCTTTAGCACTCGAGCTCCAGCTCTACACAGTCGATCCCCATTTCACCACCTCGGGCCGGCGTTTGAAGGCTGATCTATGTGTGTGTTTGCTCTTTTAAGTGGTGAGCTCCTGTGTGGTGGTGTGGAGTTAATATACTTTGTGTGAAGTTGAGTAAAGTTCTTAAGGGCTTCTCGCGTCATTAGTTTTAACAAGAACTGATTAAAGGTTGTTGTTGGGTTCAGGCAAAAAAGGGTAAATAACCACAGGTTTGTAGGAGCAAGTAAAATGTTACCTGTGCGCCTGAAATCTCAGAGTATTTGAAGATTTGTTCGTTATTACAGATGAACTACAAAGAAATCTTTTAATGACTTTCAGAATGGGTTCAATTGCCAATGTCAAGAAACCCACATTTTGACCCACAGGGATCTGCACCGAATTTGATTCAAGATCCATGATTTTTTCTCTGAGAAATCGACAAAAATGCTGCAAAAGATCCAATCTAGCGATGAAAGTTAATGGAATTCCTGGATCTGCATTGAATGATTCCCACCCCGACCTGTTCATCTATCCCAGTATCCAGCATCTCTTCTGCCTACTAATAGACATAATCTCCTCGGCGGAGGTAAAAGCCAAATAACCAAGCTAATATGTGCTAATTAGCACTAACTGATTGGAAATGTGCAGCCAAAACCAAAGCCAGAGGTGAAGCTGTGAGCTGAAGATCCAGCAGCTGTGAGCAGACGGCAGGAGACAACGTTATCCTGATGACTGCTTATAAATTCATAGAATCACCCGTGTCATAACAAATTGCATTCCACATACCTCAACACAACTCGTCCTGGAGATACACTCCACACTGAACATTACGGCCTCTTGTAATGTTGGTCCTTCACATCCTGCTGTTCCAACTCAATGTGCAATAAACGTCTGTCAGGATAATCAGCGTTGTGTGCGAGTGGTCATCGTGGTTTTGGCTCATTGCTTCACACGAGCATGTGGCGATGCAGTGAAGTGCTGCAACGATTATTTTCATAATTGATCATGGATTGTTTTTATCTGATTGAACCGCTGACTAACCCGGTGAGGTCTTCACTTCAGCTCAATCAACTGCAGGGAATCCAGAGACACTTAGATCGGATTGATTCATTGATGACCTGCTCTCTACTGTAACACACGGTGGGGGATATTCAACATGGAGATCCGAGTTCTCTACACTTCATTCCTCACGATGACATTATGAGCACGCTGGTAGTTTCCTGTTTGGCAGCGGCTGTTATTCTCCCTGTATCTGTCCCAACTGAACCGTTCCTCACTGCAGCTCGACACAAACCTTATCTGCACAGTTTTTATTGCAGTTTTATTTCTGTTGTTGCTGCTTCTTTTTCTCTGGGAAACGTCCTCACTCATAATACCTCCTGACTTCCCCCCCCCTTCACCACCATCCCCAGCAAGGGACACAGCTGTCACCAGGCGACTCGGATATCTACTCTTAACGTTTCCTTATCGTTAATATGACAGGATGCAATTATGTGGCGATAGCATATGCGAGCAACTTAATCGAATCAACGTTTGCACTTAGTCAGACGATAATCAGACTGAATACAGAAATAAACATACTTCACAACAATAAGCAGCACTTGTAAACTTCTCAGACTCGGGGGGGTCACTCCGAGGAGCAGCTTCAGGCGGGCGCTAATCTATTCTGCAGCGATGGCGTCCGTGGGCGGCTGTGGCTGCTGCCTGCTTCCAGCAAATCACCATGCCTATAGGGCACTATTAAAAAATATGTGATCTTCACAAATGTCTTGTGCTCCCTCCTGAAAACCACACTTTAATAATTCAAACATTTGCAGGGAAGGAGCCCGAGCCTCGTGAAATTAAAATGAATGTGACATCGAGAGGGGAAGAAATAAATATACAGAATATTCTCAGGGAAAAAAGAAGCAAAATGATGAAGGCGTCACAAAGTCATGAACCATAGATCATTCTGTGGAACAGTTTTAATACTGCATGATTCTGAAGATACCGGCGACTTAAGAAATATTGCATATTATAAATATGCATATACATAATGGGGTACAACAGGGGGTATAGACAATATCTGTCTGTGGTATGAACCTGTATATGAGCAGAATACCTCCCCTTGAAAGTCAGTTTTCACATTATTTTAGCATCTGATTGAAATATGCACCATCTGGAGTCAAATGGATCAAATATCAAAAAAATTGCTGATTATTTTCCTACTGATCGACTCGTCTGTTCCTGCACTGCGCCACAGGTTCACAGCTCTGAGTTGAAGGAGTTAAGGAACTATAATATCCAGCATGTTTATTTTAATTACACTTAGTCTGTGTTGTGCAGTCATGTCATGATAGTTCTTCCCTCTCAGTCTCTGCACCTTCTCCTTTGTGTGTGTCTGCAGTTCCAGGGAGACGGTGGCAGAACAAGACGATGGGGTGTTTTCGACAGAACAAGTGAAGGTGGGTGGGTTGATGCTACTGTTATCAGAGGATGAAGAATGCAGCGGCTGCCAAAGCCTGCGGTAAAAGGGAGAGGGGGGGCTGGTGTAGGAGATTATAAAATTCAATTTAGGGCAATAGAGGGGGTGGATCTTTTATATATGGTGCCACTGAGCTGTTTCCCCCCCGTTTTCAGTCTGAGGCACAAACACACACTCATGCATAGACTTTAAAAAATAATCTTCTGTTCTCTCTCGTATTGTTTATGTTTTGATTTCCAGTAAAACAGAAGATCCCTGTTTGTCTTCGCTGCAGGCCCAGACCAGGCTGCAGCGGCGGCGACTAATAATACTCCACTCACCGGGGTTTGTGTTGAGTGTGCATGACTGTATCACTGCGTGTGCGATAGGGAGGAGCACCCCCGGGGTCAGAGCGCGATTTTACAACATTTCACTACATGCATCCTCATCCACCACGGGAGGAGTTCCTCTGAGGATGACCCAGCGATTGAGGAGGAGGAGGAGAGCATGGAAGTGCAGCACTTAGATAGAGAGAGAGGGACTGTCGCAGAGGACGAGTGGAAACCCTCCACCACCGAGGGGCTGTGCCGGCATTGTCGTTTTCAGATCTCCTTGTTTTGTCATAAACAAGGCGATCCCCCCCCCCGCTCCTGCTTCATTAACAGCGTTTGAGTGATGGTCTGACAGGCGCAGCGTGATCTTGCTCCCGCTCCCGTGCGTTTTGAAAACAGTAATAAAAAGCATTTTATTAACCATAAAAAAAAATCTTAATAATTCAGCCTTTTTAAAAACCCTATCTTATTTGATCACAGAAATGAAGACTTCAATAATTCAGGGGCCAGGGAGGATTTCACGATGCGCACATTAAACGCCACTGCAAGGTGGAATTTGGGGGAGAGAAGGATGAATAAAAAGGAGAAGAAGCAGCCGAGCAGATGACTTCACAGGAACCTGGAATGTGAGACCTACAGTGTGTTCATTAAGATCCCTGTGTCTGCGGCATGCGCCTGCTTGCACTTAAGCTCCTAATGGTTCCCTTAAACTGATGAGGTGGAGGGGAGAGGGAGCGGAAAATGAAAGTGTTCTTCTAAATGGTTTTTGGAGGAATGCCTGTCAAGTGGAACGGGACTGGAGGGGAATTAGCCAGGGGACATGCAAAGTGAGCGCCGGGGCTGGCTGTGTGACATCCTTCTCTCTCCGAAGCTGTTGGACGGGGAGAAGGGCGAGGGAGAAGCGGGGGGGAGGAGGGGGGGAGCAGCACAGTATCTCCTTGATGCAGGGAGCGCTTGAGGAAAGGACCACAGAGAGATAGACGAAGTGGCAAATTGGTCTTTTCATGTGTCCCTCAAGAGGCCGTCCCAGCCTCCGTCTCCCGGCACGTCTCCACCCGGCTTTGGGATTGTTTTTGGCCACAAACCTATTTCAGTATGTTTACTAGTCCTTCCAGGGTTCGGATTTCGACCGTCTCTGATACTTAATTCAGCCCGTTGAAGATTTGAATCGTCAGTCCGAGGGACCGCGATCTCTTCCAGCTTCAGAGCGAGTGCTTCTCAATTTCACGCTGCCCCTCCAGGGGTGACCTGGTTCCACGGTGTCAGGTCCTCACGTCTGCGTGGTGAAGATGTCTGCCACCGGGTGCAGGCTGCTGCAGACCCAGGCCCGTGCTGATTAATAATTACACAACATGAAACACACGTTCATCAAATTCCCTTTTTGTTCCTTTATTCATATCTACAAGTTCAGCCCTTTGTCATTCCACGGCCACAGAAGTAAAGTGCGAGGCCGTCTCCTGGAAACTAAACTGCTCCCCCGATGTCACTGTGGTGAAAACATCTGCTTGGATTAAGTTCAGAGATGCACCAACTAAAAGCTCTTTGGTTAAGATAATGGAAAGATCGTGTTATTTTGTGATATGTAACTAAAAACGTTGCATCTGAAGTTTGCTAACTTAACTTTTTCCGTTTCAAACTAAACCACAATCTTGTTGTAACAGCTGATACAATAAGTCTCTCATTGTTAAATGATTGTAACAAGGAAAACGGAAGGAACATTTTTTAACATGACACAAAGACACTAGGACCCTTTTCATTCTAAGGCCATCACTCACATTGCAACCTCAAAAGAACAAAACATCAGTCAGCCACTCAACTGCAGCATCCAGTCTTCTAAACATATCTGATCAAGATCCATGAAAGATTCCCAGAGACATGGTTTCAACATTTAAAAACCATCCTTCCACAGAGTTCTTTTATATCCGTCCTCTAATTTTCTAGTGCAAAGGTGATAACATTTGCCCAGCGTCTAGAAAGTCGTTATTTAATGAGAAAGAACATAAAGGATCCACAAAGGCCTTGGGAATTCACTGAAGGACTTGTGACATAAAAAAACGTTTGAAGAACAATTCTCTCTCTATTCAAGAAGATTGATTCTCAGTTTAATAAAAAGAGAAGATGGCGCTAATCTTCCCGGCTGCTGCTCCACTGCCCTCTGTGCCAAAAACCCATTCCGTCATGTTTCAAGTCGACTGTAATGCAAAGGAAATCAGGTCACTGTCACCGTCTGTGTGTGAGTGTGGAGGAGGAGGAGACAGCTTTGTATTTGGAGATAACGACAATAATGAAATCACAGCGTAACGGTCACGTGCTCTCGCTGCCACCAGGGGCTGAGCGTCCTCTGCTAAATCAAAGTGGTTTCACACCCTCTGGAGTAAGAGGGTGGGGGTGGGGGGGTACGATCAGGTGGATGGGGGGGGGGTTGGGATGAGCGACAAGACTCCATCATTATCCCCATCTTGGTCTGGACGCTGCTGTTGACATGAAACAGACTGTGGACTGAGTCGCTCTCTTTTGCCTAATCACAGCCGCCTCACACGTCTTTGAAGATCGACGACACTACTACACTATTGATGATTTGAGTTCATTATTTTTCCAGCTTTTAATTGTGTGGTGCACGATTACAATCGGGGCGCTCGGGTGATATAAAAATGTCGCACTCTTTTAAAAAAAATCTCACTTTTAGTCACTAACAATAATGAATTCGTTCCGGAGCCGACGGAATAACAAAAGAATTGAACTAATTGCGTTAGATGTGGATTAGCCTGAGCTGAGGGCTTGGCTGTTATTTTGGGAAGAGTTTCTTCATCCGTCTGTTGTTCTTTTCTCCACGTGAGGATATTGTAGCTGACAGGAGATTCCCAGTGACCCCGACGCAACGCAGCACGTCCAGTTTCTCCAATTCAACTGCGTGCACCTCCACTCGGTGTAATGTGAAGTGAATGCAGCACTCGGGGGGGAAAGGATCGAGGGTGATCTCAGCAAACTTCCAGGCAAACCTCCGTCTTGATCCTCCTCCAATAATAACTAAATAACGACACCTGTGTGGGTTTGCAGCGGCTGTTAAGTTTGCAGCCTTTAAGCCTCTAACAACCGAAGTGAAAGAGACAGTGAACTGATCAAACTGTTTTCCCGCTGAGCTCTTACACCATTCTGTGCCGATACCTCGCTAAACCCGAGCCACAGTGGGGGTGATCGCATTGTGTCGTCTTTTGTTCTCCGACGTTACCGATCCGCCGGGGACCGCCACCGCCGCTGCACAGAGCCGTAATGAAAGGAGTAACCAGCTGTGCCGGCCAGCGAAATGCCACTTTCATCAGTGTACGACAGGCCGATGCCAGTTTGTCAATTATTTAACGCCTTGAAACAGCCACAGTGTAGAACACTATAGAACACCAACGCCTTCTGAACAAACTGCTGCAACACACCCGTCAGGGATGCTGACAGGGAGATTGTTTAAGACATAATGAGATTTTGGATTATTGCTATGTAGCTATAGAGACAATTCTCTGATGTTGTGTGCCACAGAAATATCTTCAATTTCGTTGGGAAATCAGAACAACACTTTTGTTGTGCAGCAAACGGCAAACACAAAGTATATCGGTGCCAGATGTGTGACGAACACAGAAGGACCAAGTCTGAGCTAATGGTGCGTCTGTCAGCCTTATCTTTGATGAGGTTGGATGTTAACTGAATAGGTGTGACCGGCACTGCACGATATTGGTTAAAGAAGCATGTATTTTCAGGGTAGAAAAAGACACAAAACACATCAGTGTTGTGTTTTTCACCAATTTGCTTGGACTGTAAATACACAAAGGATCAGGGATTGAAGAGACAAACATGACAGACACATTTACGCTATGGGACGTGTTTGGGATCAAAGTCAAACTTACACCAACTTTGGCTCGAAAACACTGAAAATAATGGCCTTGATAAATCCCAGCTAACAGTCTAGGAGCCAAGATATCAAGCAGGCAAACAACACCAGTAGTTTTGTTCTTTCTGCTGAGGGAACCACAAAGCTGCGTTTTCAGCTCGGAACTGGGCACGTGGCATTGAACATGCTCAGGAACGTATAGTCGTGAGTTTAATGTATATGTATATGAGAGTTTCACAGAGGAGCCAAACCTCTCTGCACAAAGAGCCTCCTAATTGGCACTAGATTTAACTCTGGATTGGATCTTTGAAGTGCACCTTCACTCTGAGAGCAAACCTTCAAGCTGCTGCCGCTTGATCAGCTGCTTCCTCACGAAGGCGTAGGAATACAGACACAGTTTCCTGTCTGTCACTGAGGCAGATGAAAAATACATTTTCCTCCAGTTGCACATTGTGAAACCTCGGAAATGGATTTGATCTCAAATACTGTTCTTCGCCGTCGCCTTTTGAAATTGCACATAAACACAATTCTTCACAATCCCAATAATTACACTATTACTCGAAATGGCTGCACTTATCATGTAAGTAGACTAGTCTATGATTTACACCGAACTGAAAAAAAAAGGAAACCGTAAAGTGCTACAATCCTCCTCACCTGTCAGACCGACCCCGCGCACACACACTTGGCAAAAAAGAAGCAACTAGGACATTAACATCCCCCCAAAAATAACTTTACATCAGCAGCTTGGGATTTCTTCAGGTGTCCCAAAAACCCAAATGTGAGTTTGTCCTTGAGGGAACAATTATACAGTTTGCAAAATGGCTGCCAAATAAGGGAATATGTCCAACATGTCTCTGAGAACAACATCCCTTCAGTCAGGCAGTGTGCGACGATCACAGAATGTGCTATCGTATCGTATCGTATCGTATATATATATATTTAGTAACACCTGACAAACAAACACACTGACCCTGATCTAACCTATAAAGACTTAAATAACGTATTCCTGGTGAATGCTACTTGGTACACGAGGTAAAGTTACAAAGATAATTTGTCTTGAACAATAAGTATGATTAATAAAAAGTGGCCAATTGCCTCTTGTATAAAATCACTGCAACCAGACACTGATGAAATAACGTTTTGAATCCACAGTAGACTAATTACAATTCGGTGTTTGATAGTTTCCTGCAGTTCTTAGTACTTTTGACATCTTTTCAAACACAACGTCTGGCAGGCAGTGTTTTAATTAACCTTTCAGATTACAGCGGACCCCTTGGTGAAGCTGTCATATGTATGCATTGCTTTAAAGGCCGTGTACCTCCTCAGATTGAACAACGACGACCTACAAATCGAAGTTTCCGTGCGGGGGATTGTAATTACCCTTGTTTATAAGAGTAACTCTCATCACAGCAGGGGGTCCGCTTGTAACTCCAATCATAATTTTTGGGATTTCCATAAATCTTCCCACACAGCTGGAGAGGTCTGAACTGCTCTGGAGAAACTCGCTTCAATTCTGAAGAGCGAGGCTGTGTTTATCACAAACCTTGTCTATAATAGATTTCCAACCTTGAACTGAACAAATTAATATGTTCCGATGTTGTGGTTAATTAAAAACCTTCGAGGCATAGCAGTTTAAGCAAAACTCTAAAGTTCCGATCAACAACGAAGCTCTTGATAGTCCTCGATGTCAATGTTCTCTTACATCAAGCTTAATAGAGTCATGGCAACAGTGAAGTTGCTATAAGTAATAAAATGCACACAACCCCTTCCCACAATCTCTCTACATACAAACACTGCACAGTTTTCTTAAACACGAGTGAGACATTCCATGCCGATGTGGAGTGGTGTGTGAGATAGTTAGACAGTGTCCAATTAGTCATGGTCCCCAAGAGGGACATTTTCTAAAGTGAAATAATTTAGATAACAAATATTGCGGAGATAAATACTGAGTTGCAGAACAACTACGTGGCCCATGTTTTAGATTAGCCCCCCTGGATCAGATTGGTTCTCTTCTGGTTCCCACTTAAAGGTTGAAGAAGAGAAGAGAATAATTGGAGACATCTAACATTTCAATTCAAGCACGTCATGAACAAAACAGTGCAGAAGCTTAAACTGTGCTTTAACAGTGTCTTTCTTAACAGGGTATATTCGATAAAGGATTTACCTCTCTGTTGAGCCTTTGTATTTTGATTTTGAGTTTTGATTTTTAGCTTGATGCGATGGGTCATACCTCACACTCCCTGGAGCCAGACATTGTGCAAGTGCAGGAACCGGTGCCGTTGCCCAGCACCTCCAATGCTTCTGGTGTGGCAGCAGGGTTGTAGCTCATGTAATACTCTTGGAGCTGGGAGCTCAGGTTCTGCTCCGGCTCTGGACTCTTTTTGCGGCGCTTCCGTCCCACCATGGATCGCTGCTGCAGCAACCTGGTTGCACCGGGGTACCGCCGCCACAGCACATAGACAACTGTCAAGATTAGGGACATGGTGAAGAAGAGCGCCACGCTGCCCACCACCACTTTGTGCAGAGTCATGTGCTCCATCTCCGGGGGTGGTGCGTGAGTGGGTCGCGTAAGAGCTACTGAGTCTTTAGGGTCCTTGTTCAAACGCCCTGGAAAAGTAGGATGAGCAATGGGCCGTGGTCTGAATGGTGGCAGAGGACCAAAGGTGTTGCTAGGAGGCATCGGTGGAGAAGTGCCAGTCGGGGAGAAGGTTGGTTCGGCGGTGGCTTCAGAAATGAGCTCTGACATTGGCGAGGGTGTTTCAGTCAGGACGTAATCAGTTTCCTCACAGATGCCGTGGCTCATTGTGGCTTCCATAATCTTTTCTCCCTGCAGATACTTTGGGTTGCTGCATATCATAGTGGTGTCCTTACTGCCCCGGAAATTCCTCAACCATGCCACAAGGGGGCAGATGCCAGTTGCACAATCCCACATGTTCCCAGCGAGGCTGATGGAGGTCAGTGAGATCCATGCCGACACAGCCTCCTGAGACACGTTGGACAGCTTGTTGGATTCCAGGTTGAGGACTTGGAGGTTGGGCAAGCAGTGAAACACAGCCGGATCCAGGGACTGGATTTCATTTCCTGACAGATCAAGTTTCTGCAGAGTGTACCAATTCCACGGGAGGCCCTGGTTAACCACCCTGATGCGGTTCCACTGCAGATACAGCGATCTCAGGTTGGCTAACCTTGGAAACAGAAAAAAGTTGATCCGTGAGAACTGGTTGTGCTCCAGATGCAGCTCCATCAGCTTCTGCAGGCCCAGAAAGGTGGTACGAGTAAGAGCCTTGATTCGATTGTAGCCCAAATCAAGAAACTCCAAACTCCGGCACTCTAGGAATGCTCTGATCGGGATGTTGGAGAGACCATTGGAGCGCAGGTGTAGATTTTGTAGTTTACGTAAGCCATGGAACTGACCTGGCTGCAGGACTTCCAATTTGTTGTAGGACAAGTCCAGACTGCGGAGATTGGGTATTCCATGGAATGTTGAATTGTGTAGCGACGTGATCCTGTTGGAGCTCAGTATCAGCTCTTTAAGCCTGCGGACCCCCTGGAACGCTCGACTGTCAACGGCAGAAACCTGATTGTGGTCCAAGTAAATCCAGAGGAGCTGGCTGAGGTGGGCAAACTGATAGGGCAGCAGGGTGTGCAGTTCATTGTAGCGCAGGGAGAGGCCCTGGCAGCCGACTGAGATGTTTTCTGGAACATCTAAGAAGCCAGAGGAATCACAATGGACCGTTTTCCCGTCGCATCGGCAGTTATTGGGGCAGGTGCGCTCACCAAAGCCGAACAGCAGGGGAGCCCGCAGGAGGAGGAGAAGTGGAAAGAGGAGGTGTGTCAGTCGTCCATCACACAGCAGTGGACCTATACGGGATAACAAGATAGAGAAAGAGGGGTTTAATGAAGATCAAGTCACATTTAAAGGGTTTATCTGCAAATAAGCCATGGAAATAACTAAAATGCATTATCGTCTGTCAAATAAAACATATTTCATGAGTTTCAATCATTGAAAGTGAAGAATTGTAATCTATAATTTGCATAACATCCTTTATATTAGTCTGTATGGGATGACAGGTCACAACAAGGGTTTCTGAAAAAGTCTGTATTAAGTCATTCAAATGATTTGGCAGCTATTTTTTTGCTAATTACAATAAATTACTTTTCTATCAGGTTAACACAACCCCTCCAGTTTCAGTTTTTAAGGTTAACTATTATGTGCAGAAGCATTTTCAATTAGTCAAAGAAGGTATCTCTTCTTCCTGAAAGTCCAGGGTCACTTCCTCAGGCTAAATATCAGCTTTTGTTTAGCTTGTTTTTCTAACTTTAGAACTTTTAGTGTTACATTTAATTAATTGTCAATTTCTATGCAGATGTCACAGAAGCACAAAGCTTCTAGCCTTATCCAAACAGCAATTCACATTCAAAACATCAGTCTCTATAAATGTAAATATCTTCTGGTCTGGATCAATGACAAACTTAACTTTTATAAACTACATAAATGCAATAAGTTACAATTTACTGATTCTTTCCTCAAGGCTTAAATATGCACAATTCAACATGTTCAGGACAAAGCAGCAGGACAATGATCCCGCAGGCCTATCAGGACCTTAGAGCAGAGATGTGTTGAATGTCATAGTCAGTCACTTCAAGTATGTCCCCCTCAAACGAAAGATGACAGTCGGCCCTTTGACCTTACAGTCTAGTTTGATTGCAAATGTTTCATTGTGCACTCCAGAGCCAGCAGCTTAAAAGATATGTCAGCGCCCTGATATCTCTCGACTCCGCCATATGTCAAGGGGACCCAGGGCTCTCTTTTTGTTTCACTCGGCCAATGATCAGACTGTGGATATTCACGTCTACAGGCAACGCTGCTTTCAAATGTATCACTGCCTCTTCTGAAGCATTTGTTTGGCTCTCCTGCTCAGTTTGGTGTTTGGACTGCTTTGCGGCGAACAGCCACAGATTTGACAATTAACAATGAAGAGCTACAAAGGCTCCGAGGGAGGGAGGTTGCTAATCTTGTTTGGACAGAGTGTGAAGTGGGTGAGAGCATGAATGATAAGCAGCATTGTGTGGCTGTATAAAGCTGTATTTGCACCAGGGATCTAATTAGGCGTTTAGTCTAATTGGGGGGAAATTAAACTTTCTCTGATAATGCGTGCTGCCACAGGTATGGAGTTTTTATTCAATTAATTTCATTGGGAGATGATTTTCAGTATATCTTTTTCTATTCTATCTACATTAATGGATAACTTCATTATTCAGGCCCTTTGGGAATTCTAACTCAATAAGACATACTTTTTTGAATACAATTTTACGGCTCATTTGTCTTTTTCTTTGAAAAGCAGACTTCAGGCCTTTTCTACAAATGTTATATATGAACAACGAACGCCTTCCCTCTCCCTTACGATGAGTTGTCAAATAAATAAAGCGTAAGTTTTGAACAGTTGCATAATGTTAACTGCCCATGGACAATGTGGACAGCACACACACACACACATTTGTATGGCTTAATTTGTGAGGATACTCACTGACAAAATGTACTGTCGATGTTCCAAAGCATCACTATGGTTAGATACTAATACTTCAGTCGTTAAGACAAGTGTTTAACCCCCAAACTGCCCTTTGAAGAATGTCTCAACTTCCTTAATATGCCCTCACTGCCAATTTCCAAAATTGAAACAGGACCTTGCAAAAACAAGAGCAGACACACACACACACACACACACACACACACACACACACACACACACACACACAGTGGATGTTTTGTGTATGGATGAGAAGTTACTGCTCGACTTTGGACAAGGTCTTTAAAATGACAGTGAGGAGACTGACATGAATACCAACAGAAAGGCATCATGTTAGTGGGAGGACGTCCCTGCATACAGAGATGTGTGGTATCAGTGTGGACGCTGGACAGACGCTGGACAGTGGCTGGACAGACGCTGATAAAGATGCACTGCAGAGGGAGGGACCATACAGATGCAATGAATTCACAATCCCCGTTTCCTAAATGTGCACATCACGCTCATCGTAATCTACTTATACACTGAGCATTCAAATTGACAAGTGCTCAGGAAGCTAAAAATAAACAGTGTTGGGTAATGCCTCGTGATAACTATTAATGAGCTTCATTATGCAGCTTGAACAAATGCAGGAGGAAGAGTGAGAAAATCCTCTCGTATCTGAGCGCTAACCTGTGAGGGCACGCAGACGGCAGAGCGAGTCGTTAAGCACCGTGACGATGAGACGATTTCATGAGGGGAAAAAAAGGTTGCAAACATGTTTTATAAATTAAATTAAGTAGATGCAGATGCATTTTATTTATCCCACACACATGCACAGACATGCAAACGCACACTCATGCAGGTAGGGAAATGTAACCTCTGCTTTTGACCCATCTGTGTGCGGGACACACAGAGCAGTGAGCGACTATGTACAGCGCTCGGGGAGCAGATGTTGGAGGAGTAAGGTGCCTTGCTCAGGGGCACTAGACAGGGTCTAGAGAGACTCTTGGATTTTTGGGCAGATCAATCCAGGTTCGTCTTTTTGTTGTCTTTCCGTGGAAACGAACCAGAGACGAACCAGAGACCTTCTCTGCCCATAGTCCAAGTTTATGCCACTAGACCACCGCCTCTTAACAGGTTTAATGATTATGCCGCATGTCTTGACAGGCAAGTTTGTTTACAGCCGGGAAATAATGAGGATCTTAATTTACAGGTGATTAAATGTTCTCTGGTCGCATATATTCCAAGTGAGGTGTTTTGCTAAAGTTAGATGTGACATTAAAAAAGTATTTCTCCTTCCTTTCCACATGGATGTGTTGGATTGGGTGGGGTACTACATTTAGTAGCGTCTGATATATTTTAATGTCACTACTCCATCGTTTTAATTATTGCATATTTTAATGAGTTCTGCTTCCCAATCGAGGCGTAATGATTCTGATCCAGAGAACACAATACACGTGGCAACAATATTGAATGCAATGCTGCACAATACTCACTGCAGATGAAGCCTCTCATTACTAATTTAACATTAAATCGACATCGTGAATCATATAAATCACGAGTGTTTTTCCTATTCGAAGATAGAATAGCTGCACATTTTGGTCCATTCGTGATCGAGGGATTTACATGTTTGCAGTAGTTCAGGAATTTTTGTTTAATCAGCCCAACATGGACAATAACCCTGAGATTGCAGAGCCTCGAATCAGCACTTTGGTTTATAAAAATGAATAAATGATTTGGAGGGCTGTAGTGAATCTTCAAACAGCCACTGATATTTAAAACTATACATATTCCTGACTTAGCAAGACATGCCACAAGGATTATCCCTGTGTTGTTTTACCAGACAAATAATGGACTCTTATTCAACAAATACATAATTATTGAGGTGGAACATGCTCTTACTCCCATGTCTAATTCAGCCTATACATGGATATTTCATTTTAATCAATCATTTCATCAATCACAATCTTTTTCCAAGAGTAACTCTAAAATAACCAAACCCTGCAATTTTCTTTGTTTGAAATGGAGGCTACAGGTCGTAAATGTAAACACAGCGAGCGAAGCCTATCCTATTAATCAAAATCATTTTATCAGAACCCCAAAAATTTATATAATAAAGTAGCCTGCTGGACTTAGAGGAGTGTTCAGCTTTTTGGCCGGCAGCCGACACCTATGGAAAACTCGGACTATAGACAACAGGGATCAGACTATCGGAATGAGCCAAGTTCAAAGTTTGCTAAATTGATAAATAACTTGGTTTGAGGGGTTACACTTCAAGGCTACTTGGTGACATTAATGGGAGTCTGTGTGCCAGTGCCTGCTATTGCATAATCACACTTAAAACCTCCATGCTCAAAGTTCATGCCCATAATTAGAGGGTAGGGTTATAAAGAGAGACAATGCTAAAAAGCCTCTCAGCAAAAAAAGTAGAGCAGCAGAGATAAATGAGGTGGTAGAGGAGCTGAACGAGGTCTAGTGACTAAGAGTTAAGATACACGCTATGTGGAAACGAGTGCTATAAATAAAATCCCTTCAATCCTCCCAGCAATGTATTCGCCACCACTTCCATCACCTCCATTAGGTACCGAGCGATCCGGCCGAGCATCCACAGAGCGACACACACTCATTAGTTTTCCCTAAATGATAATCTCATTGGAGCATTTAGAAGGGCTGTGTTGTGAACCCGCAGGGAGGGCTCCCTGTGTCATATCATATCACTAACACCACTCCGGCGATCAGGCATATTTTATGAGTTTGAAAAATCCGGGGCGGTACAAACGCGATAGAAGAGCTACACAACATTAAGCCATCGGCATCTCTGCATGACAGCATCGTTTATTAGCAAGTGCACAGCATGGATTTCTGCATAGACAAGAGGGGTAATAAAAAATCCACTGGACATGTGTACATCAGGCTCCTATGGGAGGTTCAACAGGGCGGAAAGAAGAGAGACGTTCACTTTAGCACAGATTGATTATTCCATCATTAAATGTGGTGTTAAGTGCAGACACCACTCTGGTTTACTCCTGGTTTCATGCATCAGATGTCGTAAACACAAGTGCACTAATACCCACTCCTTCCTTCAGTGGCAATCATTAGGAAACCAATTGGAAATGAAAAAGATGTCTGTAGTTGAATCATTGTTATTTGGAAAAAAAGGACATTTGAAAATATAAAAAACAATTCTGCATTCATGAGCGGCGCTGCTATCGGATCTCTTCCCACTCAGAGGAGATTGGATCTCCAGCGGTAAGCCACACACATCTGTTTACCTGGCTCGCTCGTCTTAGCGGAGCATGACCAATCAGAGCCGGAGGGTTTTTCGAAGATTTCATATCTCTGAGACGTTAAATCCTGGAGATTTAAACTGCGCGTAGTACATCAACACACGAGTTAACCTCAGTGCAGCTATCACAGAGGGAGATCTGCTCCAATTAAACTTTCCAAGTGTTAAGTGCATTGCTCTCTCTCTTAAGTTTGTCTCTCCTCTTTAAGTTTAAGATCCTGTTGCAGATATTAGACTTCGTCAAGCCTGTGTCTTAATTCCTAATTCTCTCTCCCTGTTCAGTCCGTGCTCCCTCAACGAGGCTCGAAGTGAAGTTAAAGCTTAATAAATAAATAACGCTAGATTAAACCCCATTTTAAAAGAGCACTCCACCATTTAACACTGAATGCATAAAACATAGTTGGACAGTTTAAGCCAAGCAGTCAGGTTACATCACTTGAGAATTTTTTAAAAGATACTAGCAGCTCGCTCCGAAAGCCACAAAAAGCTCTGCTCCTTCTACCCCTGCTGCAGTGGTTCTCATGAGGAACTGGGAAGTTAGTGCACTTCCCTTTTTTTAGATAAATATTATATTGGAGCAGAGCTTTGAGAGGAACAGGACGTGTCTCAGAGCAAACCACTGCTTTTTATTCTATAGTGTGCAACCGATAAGACTTCACCACAATCCCTCCTGCCCCCTCCCCCTCCCAGGCTCAACGACTCACCGACTGGGACACGTTAGCCAAAGTTGGACTCAAATGTTTTCCGACTAAAATAGGCTCGCGAATGCAGAAGAACAGCTCGAGACAAATGATTATTTTTATTCCAAAAATAGATCCTTCCGCCAATTACCTCAGCCGAGCTCAAATCCCGATGGCGACCTCTGTGAAGTCTCATAAAAGATTTCCTGCTCCCCCCCCCCACCCCAGAGGACAGAGTGGGCCCTGGCCGGCCCAGCGGAGTCAGCTGTCGTCCTCCTGTTGGCGGCGCGACAAGTTGATATTTCATTTGAATGCAGCGAGCTCAGAGCACTGTTGCAAAAAAGGCTATTACCCAGAGTGCCCGGGTGGGTTGGCCCACGGCGCCGGGGCCGGGGCCGCACACACCGGGGCACTTCAAAGAAATGAGGAGTGCGCTGGAAAAACAAAGTATATCTACTATTTCTTATTAAATGGTCGGCAGGTTATACACGTTACAATGGGACGGCGTTTCCTTCGTGGCAGATTTTCAAGGTTATTGAATCTGATTAAGCTTTTAAATTTCTTTCTTTTATATGCATTTCTATTCCTTGCCACTGCATGAGAATGACTCTACAACAAACGTAAGTATATTTACAAGAGTATAATGTTCAAAGATATCTGAGGACTTGTACGCCTTCCAATAAACTACTCATACAATCATTGGCTTTTATTTTAGTCATTTAAATATGTTTATCCTAAATTGTGGTTTAAGTTTTGAAGATGAGTTTTCTTTGAAATGTCCCTGTACATCACCTTGAATGAGGTTCTGTTAAGAATATACGGCTTTACAATCAAACTACCGTGTATAACAGTATTATATATCTACTCATATATAAACCTTTACGATTCAGATAAGTACAATTTCCTTCTACCCCACCTCCTTCCTTCTTCCTCCTTCCTCCTTCCTCTCCTCTTCTCTCCTGTCGTCCTCCCTGACGCGGGCGCCAAGGGTTTTTAAAGTGTGTGATGTGTGACTAAGCTTAGGCAAGCGAAATTCTAGGGCACAGCAGCATGTGTGATATATTACATTATTGAGTGTGTTCACTCAGATTTAAGGCACATAAAATTAAAAAATACTTTCAGGGGCACGGGCGTGTGTGACATATCGCCAGTCGCAGGGAGCATCACACAACCCCTGATTAATTGAACACGCAGACATTACAATATTGAAATGAAGTACCTTTTTACACACTTAAAACCCATTATTTTTAAGCCCATTAATTTGAAAATGGCCGTCTGCTGTGATTTCAACTCGCAGGAAACAGTATAAAGCGGAAGATTTATGGTAAAAGCTTATTTTACTACTACTGGAACTGTACATACATGCAGGGAGAAGAGGCGGAGCAGCAGCCGGGGTAAACGCACAACGCACAGCAGCAGCGAGATATATGGAAAGCCGAGCTGGGCCGGGTGGCACCTCACCATTAACGGCAAAATACGGCTTAAATGGAGCAGTATCTATTAAAAGTTGAAATGAAGCGGTCGATTCTGTTAGCTCGGTTATTCCATCTGGATATGTGAGTGATGCGTGTCGAGGGGAGCACGTGACCAACTCGAGCATTACAACGATAGAGAGAGAGAGCAGGGGATGAAGACGGACGGCTGGCTCTCACAAAGCTACTCCGGGGCCACTTTATAGGGAAAAGGAGAAAAAAAAAGGGGGCCTAAATTATTACCACTTAAAAACCTAACGGCTTGATTAGGTGTATGGATCCGTTAGAGTCTGAGCATGGAGCAGATCGATGAGATTAGACAACGTATGGAGCAGAATTCTTATTTTATCCACGAGACAAAGTGCCTTTAACGTACATGAGCGTCTCACAGTGAGCGGTGCAGCTCGCCCTGTCCACTGATTGGATCGTATAACAATCACTTAAACTGTAGCCATATAGTATGATCAGTTGTCTTCTAAATTAAAGAGATACCGCACACTTACCTAATTATATGACTTTTCTTTAATAAAATACATTGATGATTGTTTATCACTTTTTTTTTAACGAGACTTGTCTAAAATAATCAATATTCATGTGTTGGACATGGCTCATAACGCCAACTAGTGTTCAAAAAGGTCTTGGACCATGCAGTGCCGATGATAGCATAAAGTGAACCGTCTACATAATGAAATTCAAATACATATTAAAAAGTTAACATCCTGTAATCAAACGGTGATTGGTTGTTTTAGGATTACGGGTTATAATTAGGTTTTTCATAGTGTTAGAATTGGGTTTAGGTTAGGGTTAGAATTAGGGTGATGTGATGTTCAGGGTCAGGCATCTAGTTGTGATGGTTAAGGTTAGGTTATGGGGTTAGGTATTGCATTATGCTAATTAGTTGCCTAGCTAAGATAGAGGTCCAAACATGTGTGTGTCTGTGGCGGGGGAAGTGGGGCTGAGCATATCTTTAAATTTCGAATATGTTTGTGTGACAGATAGGACTGCTACACTCAGCCATGCTATCTGCAGTAAAGCCAAGAGGCCGGGGGGGGGTTACGCTGCAGGGGGGAGAGAGCGGGAGAGTGGAAATGTTCCATCGTGTAATAAAGCAAAGGGAGAAGCCCTCAGGTCGGTGTGTGACATGGAGATAGAGAAACCCCACCTCGTAAAACACATTCCTTTCTGTGTAAATGTAGATGGTGCATTGAAATTCAAGGAGCAGGAATTCACCCACGCCTGGGGAGGGTTTTTATTAAAGTAAAAAACTGAAAAATAAGCTTTAAAAACATAAATTGCAAAGGTAAGTTTAAATATGAGTGCATCGGATATATTTTGACTTTGAGGCTGAGGGCGGCATCACCCATAATGTGTAGTTTAGAGTTTTAACTGTTGATTCTCTAGGATTTCTTCATACAATTGGCAACAGATGATGATTATTGTCATTATTACTGATCAGTAGATGTTTCCCAGCTTTAGATGACATGTTAAACTTGTTTGTTTTGACTGACCGACAGTGAAGAAATTCCATTTACACAGAAATCAAGGAGCGAACAGCAACAGGCCCTCAGTCTTAATTAGGTGGAAACAGATGTTTACCATTAGTTCTGTTCAGCGAGTGAATCATTCATCATTTCCCTGTTTTCTTATTATGCCACAGCCGAACCAAACGATGAGTAATCAGCTAATTGTTCGCATCATATCTCAGGCAAATAACAACACTAATAAATAAACAGTTGTCCCGGAAACTAATATCTTTTTATGTCCCAGGAGCAGAAATCACATTCTCTACTTGTCAACGGAGTGATATATAATTAGCGAGGGGCTGGTTTTTGATGTCTACATTATGTGCCATGGAGGCCGCCTGCTGTGGAAGACGGCAGAGCTCTAATGAGAAGTGTTGGATGGAAGTTCACTTCACGAGGAGAAGCTTCAGTCTGAACATCTCGTCTGCTGCCCACACAGTCACCTTCTAATACATGTGTATTCAATTAACTGCACCAAACTAGAAATAACAGCCCCAATACCAAGGCCGTGTTTTGTATCATTAAAACTTTAATTATGTTTTGATCTGACATGATGTTTTTGCAAATGATGATTTTAAAGTAGAAATATTACAGCTACCGGGCTCATTATCTTTCCTTAGACATAAGTAGAAACTTAATTAATTGGCAATAAAAATACTAACGAAGATGGACGACACGACAGCTCCATAACCCAATAAAGAAAGAGGTAAAACAACATGATCGTCACATGATCACCGCTAAGCAAACTGTGGCTCCAAATGCTGCCAACAACTCAAGACGTATATATATATATATACCGTCCATGATAAAGATACACACAGCTAACTACTCACAAACTAACCACAGCGGAAACCGTTAAAGCTGATGACATTTAAGGAGTCTGCCTTTTAGCTTTTATATCTACTTTAGTTGTTATTTCTGAGTTGTATTCATCACAATCCACGTAAAGAGGAGAATGTCAGTTCTCTGAACTCACACAGCCGTGAACTGCATGAGGCCAATAGTTTGGCTTCTTCTTAAATCACTCACATCAGCCTTCACACCCCCAGCGCTTAACATCTGTACTCGGCTCAGGGGTCCATAATATCTCACAAAAACACACTGGGGTTATTGGTGTGTGTGCAGTGAGGCAGGCAGCAGCAGTGATCGATACGAGGGCTGAGCAGAGCTTTCCACAAGGAGATGGGGAAGCCAGCGGGTGAAAGCAGTCAGCGAGAGGGAGTTTGGATATTCAACCAAAGCCCCACTAATACGCTTGTCTACTGGATTGTGATGAGGATAACAGGGTTTTCCAGAAAGGTAAACCAAAAAGAACAGATTTGATCTCATATGTTCTGACAGAATGTTTTACTGCATCAATTTTCAAAACATGACTCGGGGCATTTACATTATTATATATATTTGTCTTTCCCTCCCAGATACAGATTCAAATACATAATCCTTGCGAACTTTGTTTAAGAGCTTCGTGCCACTATCCCTGTCATGATGACTGCTGTCATTGCTTGGCCAGGCTCAGGTTAAACCCTCTGACAAACGACTTCACGCAGAGAATTGACACCATAGAACTTTTAGAACTGAAAAAGGACACGTTTTGGACATTTGGGCCAAATCTGGCTGATGCTACGCTACTGGAAACCACTTCTTCCTGATCTGACAGCAGTACTTGCCAAAGCACGACAGCAGGATTTGTCTTGATAAAACTATTGTAAAGATGTGTTATCAGATTGGTGCATAGATTTGTACTCTCCAATGGCCAATATGGCATTTCCGGGGGAACATCTCAACTGATAAAGCTGTTTCTGGAGCTGCAGCATCTCAGTAACAAGGACAGTAAACAAATCTGAAATGTCAGTAATACTCCTGACGTTGAAATACTGATGAAGTTTAGAGAGAATGACGAATGACAGACACGAGCGAGTCCCTCGTCCTGTCCTCTGTCCGACTCCCTCTGCCGCTGATGTGATTCACTGCCTGCAGGTACAGAGCGCGGGGGGGGGGTTCGGGTCTGCTTGCGTCTCAGCCAACATGAATTTGCCAATATTTAAAGATTCATGGCAAAGTAAGACATTCCCTTAGACTAGAGACAGTCCCAATGTGCACCCGAATGAATTCAATGGTTCCTGTTTTATTTACTGTGACTTGGCTCAATTTACCCTGAGAAATCGGTTATTGTATATTAGCTAACTGGCTGTATCCCCCGTGGAGCCCCCTGAGGGGAAGTGGTGGAGGACAATATAGATGAGGTGGAAAGAAAACACCTTCTCTTGCATTCTTTCACAACACATTGTTTTGTTTTTTCCACCTGCAGCAAACAACAATAATAACTCTGGCACCGATCTATCAGAATAAAAGCAGAGCTGTTCCGAATGGTTATTGAATAGAAAACATACATTTGGCATGAATAACTTTCAGATATCTTCTGGATCTGAGATAGCATTAACGTGAAAGGATGATAAGAAGAAAGATGTCTTCCTGCTGTGTGTTTCTTTGTCCTCCTCTGTGGAGATACTCTCAAAGAGTGAGTCCTCATCACAAGAACATGACAGCGCCGGCCATTTGTTCGAGGCCCTGAAGACCTAACTTCAGTCGGCTTGTTATTATGAGCAATGGGCTCCAACATCATCTCACATTTTTCTGCCGGAGCCAGAGCAGGCTGATTATTTCCCATAAGAGATTTTCTGTGTCTGTGTTTTTTCTTCTACTGTCTCCCACCGCCTTGAAACGTGTGCATCCCCGTGCACCGCTCAGGATTCAGCAAAGCTCCAATCAAAATGTGATGGCTGAGTTGAATTTGTGTGGTTGTGTGTTAACTACCCATCAGATCACACAGCTGAACCCCTGAGCTTTAAACTCTTAATGAATAATTCCCAAAGATGTTATTTCCTGAACTTTTGGTTGTCATTAGCATTTCCAGTGTGTAGGATTTAGTGGCCCCTAGTGGGTGTGTTGCATATTGCAACCAACTTGACTACCCTCCATTAGCTCCAAGTGTGTAGCTACAGTGGTCTTCGGATAACATAACTAAAGACAATGTTTGTGTGTTTGGTTTGTCTGTCCTGAAAAACATCTTTCTGATTTGGCTGTAAAATACTTGTAAATAGAGCCAACATACATTATTTTAAAGAAATTAAACATGCTCAAATGTACAGCACCATGACAACCAAACATAAGCTGCACTGTGACACAAAACAAACACACAAAGCACAACATGGTGTGGCTCTTGATTCAGGGTCTTTTGTGTGGTTTGCGTGTGGTTTGTGTGTGAAAGCCGAGCTCCCGGAGCTTACTGCCAGACTTATGTTCTCACTTCTGTGCCCGTGCCCGTGCCACGCTGCGTGAGTTCAATATGCAGGACACCATTTTGGGGGAAGTCCTTCAAAGTTAATTCAGAAATTTTAAAAAGGAAATCAGGACTTGGAAGGAAGTGCTGCAGTTAAATAAAGTCCAACGCTGCTAAACAAAGAGGAAGAGCCTCCAACAAAAGATGTAAAGTGAGAGAGTTCAAAAGTGCCCTTCTGTGTTATGATGGTTTGATGGCGTGTGTGGGCAGTGGTGAAGTGAATATTACCAAGTGCGACAAAAGGGAATTGGCATCACACTGACAGAGTAACCCTTATTGAAGGCTTCAGCTCCCATAGTTAAAATCAGCTCTCAGCTCTCTGCAGCACTGAACTGTTCAAGGTTTGTTCGTTCTTTTGTTCTCTTGTTCTCTGGGGCTTCGGAAGAGGCATGGATGTGAATTTCATAGGTTGGGGTCACAAATATGTCTATGGAATTAATCAGTGTTCAGATAGTTTGTCTAAGAGCAGGTTCCTCCACCTGTTAGCCTTGAAAAAATACATAATTTCCCATTACTTGATAGATTTGAAAGAAGCAGTTGACTCAATTATTTGTCGGCCAACTCAATTTGTTCAGCTCTGATTAATTTATCAAGCAAAAAGGTTTCTCTAGGGTTTTTCTGTTTTCACCCCTGTCTGGTTTGTCTGTTTATTACCAGGATTACACGACCATGACTGTCTGGATTTCCCACGAAACTTGGTTTGAAGGATTGAACATAACATTTTTGTTTGGATCAGGACAAAGGAGCAGATCCAGAAATGTTTCCTCAACGTCTGTAACATTGCAAAATATTACATTTCCTCGTATTTCCCAAGGTATGATTCATAAATCATAAACATATTTGCTGTAGCTTGACTGAATTTACAAGGAGAAGATGTTTGGAGGGATCTGTGTGCCAATCTTGTCTGATACTAATGTTTTGACAATAATTACTTGGCTCAATAATTGGTCAATCAACACAAAATGTTGCCAACAACTCTGTTCATCAATCAATAATGGTCAAAATTCTCTGGGTTGAGCTTCTAGAATGTGAGGATTTGCTGTTTTGACTGACTTGCTGAGTGATTTGTCAAGAAATAATTGATCAGCATTGAAAATTGTTGTTGATTTCAACTGCAGATGCTGAACAGCTGCTACGTAGCTGCAGCCATGTTCCTCCCTGAGAACGATCTGGGAAATCAAATCACGCCGATGTCAGGTTTAATTCTTCATTTGTGGAGGTTTGCACATGATTTTCTTTCTCTTAAAAGAGCAGTGGAGGAAGAAGACACCGCAGGGGAGCGCTGGCCACGAGTATTGATGCTCTAACAAATGCAACCATTTAGTTTTGGCTCGGGCTGGAGTGTAATTGTAGTGAAATAATTAAAACTGTAAAAAAGTGGGCGCTCATTAGCTGCACTAAGCTGCTCATTAGAGAAAACACCACAAACTGTGCACAGATGTGTGGGCAGCATGCATCCCTCCAGCCTGCATCAGCTCCTCACTGCATCTCAGAATAAACCACACACACACACACACACACACACACACAAGAAGTAGAAAGTAAAATATACAGGAGAACAGAAACAACAGCAGCAACTCAACAAGTGAGAGGAGGAGGCGAGGATAGAGAGGCAGCTCGGAGAAGACGCGCAGCTTCAGAATCAACTCAAATGGATCCGTCTGCAGCTAATCTCCTGTCAAAAACCAACCCTGCGCGTGCACGTGCGCGAATAATAGTCCCCCCCACTGCGATATTCAACAGCAGAAGTTGCGCGTGAAAAAAAAGAGGGAGGCAGCAGCAGCTTCAAAGTGAGACACAATGCGATTGAAAATAAATATGCGAAAAGAGAATGAGAGAGAGAGAGAGAGGAGCTGCGGTGCGCAAAGAGAAGTGAGGGCTTGTGGAGCATCCTCACCCTCATGAACTGGAACAAGTGGAGGAGGGGAGGATGGGGGGGGTGATAGGCAGTGTGGGATGAGGCTGTACAGCTGCCTGGAGAAGAGGTGGAGGGGGGGGGGAGGCAGGAGAGAAAAGACGAGGAGTCAAAACATGTCAGAGGTTTGGACGGGGGTAGACAAGGAGGAGGTGGGATGGATGGGGGAGGCCGCGGTGAAAACAGACATGCCCCCCCCTACCCTCCCTTATTCCCTTCCCACAGATTTCAGCCATTTGAGTTCAGGTCGGGAACGTGTGGATGAACTTGTCACTGCAGCTTCAGCAGCTTCAGCAGCAGAGACGTTTATCTGGCACATAACGAGGCGTCGTTTAGCTCCGAGCCCCGTTGCGCACAGACACGTCCTTTCCCCCCCAGTCTCCATCACATCATTAAACTGAGGATAAAAGGTGCGTGAAGGCTCCTGGCTCCTGCGTCTCTAAACCACTTTGACCACAGACAATAGAAAGAATGTGAGGAAAACAGTGATGGTGCCAAAGTGACGCTGCAGATGTGTGCGCAGGAATAAGGATGAAGTGAGGAGAGGGTGAATCAAACCAAGCACTCAACTAACAGGTCCACTAGTGTTAATGTGCACCCCCCCCCTGATGCGTCCTGGTTCTAAATGAGACGGTGCTCCTCCACTCCTCCACTCACCCATGTTGTCTCATCGGTGCGTTCCCTCCGTCCTCCGTAGCGCAATCCGCCACACGGAATCACGACTTCCCCCCGCGTCGCCTTCCCTCGGAGCTGCGCGAATCCTCTCAGGCTTCGTGTGACTCACCTGCCTTCAATTCGCTTCACACTAAATACAATCAAAAAAAAATAATGCCTGTCGATTATAAAAAGCTTTGAAAGTTTGCGCCCATGCTCCCTGACGCAGCGCAACTTTCCAGACCTGGCAAGCAGAGCTGTGCCATCCAGCCCCCCGAGAAGTTAAACCGCGTCTGGCTCACACTGGGTTCTATCGCCCGGTAAAAGGCATGATGTCAGACACGGGTTCCCACCGAGTGAGGAGGAGAAAAGACGAAGACGGGGAAAAGTTGAGACGAGGGAAGGAGGCAGGAGATGGAGGATGCGGTCACCGGAGGGAAGGAATGTCCTCTGCGCAAGGATCCGGCGGAGCGGCAGGGACGCGAGGCAGCGGTCCCAGGCAGGCGCGCGTACTGTCAGCGGCTCCTGTGTGCAGTGCACGAGCGTGCAGGTTTCCCGTGTGCGCGCCCGGCTGCGTGGGGGAGCGCGCGCGAATGTGGGAGAAAGAAAAGGAGAGAGGGAGAGAGGAGAGAGAGAGAGGGGGAGATTTCAATGCAGTGTTTCACAGCTGCGGATTGGCTCCAAAAATGAGATTTGCTTTGGTTTTCCTCTCCTTTCTCCATCTTCATCAACACATCGGTGCTGCAGCCGTCCACCTCTTCATCATGCTGCCTTTCTCTTCCATAAGTCCATTATGCAGGTGTGGTGGAGGATATGCTGAGGCTCTCCAGTATATGTGGTTATATAGCATGAGTGGGAGGCCTGATCCTACCTCATGTTGCGTAATTATTGGGAAAGGCTAAATGCAAGAGTTGAAGTGGAGCGGGGAGGCTGTCGGACCGACTTTACCTCGTTTAAAATACATATTCAACATTTCAACTTTGCTCATTAGGCTGCAAAAGGTTGATTTAAGCCTCGGTATGTTTTTAATTTCATACAATCTTGAATAAGCTTGTGGATATTACGCCTCTCTGGGTCCCACGGGTTTCTCTAATTTGAAACACTCACAGTTGAAGTTATATCCATAACACTTTCAAATATTTGATTTAGTCCCGTTTTTAATCACTTTAATCACTTCACACTGATTCATTCCTGGAACAGAGATTTCAGTCTTCATCGTGACTCGGAAGACGAGAGACGAGAGAAAAAAAGATGATGAATTATGAAAAATGTGTCGTTATCAGAGAAGCTGGTCTGACATGACTTTCAGTTTAGCTTTGTCACACTACGTGGTGACTTAGTGAAAGTTTAATGACAGTCTGGAAGTCCAAGGTAAGAAAGTAAAAGAGACAGTCAACCCAAAATAACAATTTAAGCCTTTTATCGGCAAAAAACAAAACATTTTTTACATGAATTTCCTGGACTGTCACAGTTGCCCCATTATATTAATTACAAGTTTTTGTAAGTACCAGTCATTTACACACCCACATTTATAAATATTGGGCCCAGGCCAAACAATATGGTCATTCCCATTTACTTTAGAGAACCAGTTTACCTTTGGCCCCATAGTTTTGTTCATAATCACTATTTTCTCTTCAACGAGCCAAAAAATCTCAGGATATTTGACTAGAGGGTTGATGGTTTAACGCGATCCAAGTGCTCTTGAAAAAAATACACTCTCCAGTGGAGTAATATAACTTACATCATAATTATCTGACTTTAATCTCTTCAGCTCATTTTGCAAAGCAGTGTCTAGTTCAAACAGAAAGACACATGAACTGAAAGTATCCCAACAAAGACACAAACCTGAGTTGTTTTCTCTTCCTGCTGTTTTCTGACATTGTGTGGTCAAACTGACATCTCACAATAATCTCTACTGGGTCAGCGCTCCCCTGAATGTCAGCTTATTTTAGCCAGTCACACACTAATAGGGATTTCATCTATCAAGCCGAACATGTCTCCTGGAAACTCCTCCAGGTTCGACCTTTCCCTTCCCAGCCCACGGCGCCGTTAGAGGGCATTCAGCCACTGCTGCATTTTCTAGAAATGGTCACATTTCTTTAAACTACAACCTGCTCGCAGCATGAAGTGAAGCATGGCCCAGTCAGGGCGGACGCTAGAGACCAGGAGTGACAAGCTCCATAAAATCTGTTTAACAAGCAATGCGGAGCGATCTGATTGGAGGTTTTGAAGGTGGCCCCCGTGGCGTGGAGCCACAGTCATAAGGAGGTGGGGGCGGTAAATCAACAAGGCTCCTGGAGATCCCCGGCCCTCCTCCTCCTCCTCCTCCTCCTCCTCCTCCTCCTCCTCCTCCTCCTCCTACTCCTCCTCCTCTCTGGCCACTGACAAGGCTTCGTTACCAGCAGTGAGGAGGAGGGTACAACTACTGCGATGAGTGTGGAGGCTGAAGAGATGTCGTGTGAGGATAGGAGGAAGAGCAGTGACAACACGGCTGAAAGGAGGCGGTGATCAGGCGAGTAACCAGAGGCAGGTCAGCCCGAGGTCTCTGAGTTTCAGCCTCAGCCTCATTAGTTTCTATTTAAAGCAAATAGTATCAGACTTTCTCACTTAGCTCAGCCATATGGAGTCGTGAGAGACCGTGCATCCATAACATTATATAATTTATGTTTATGTTGGCGTGACAAAAACCTCCTCAGGCCGTAGAGCAGGAATTTGAATTAAGAGTCTGACATGTGAAAATCACGTCTCCGAGGAACTATGGCTCTGCTCCACATCACTCAGACATATATATTCTCAATTTATTCATGTGGGAAAATACACTCAGTTTAATATGGACCAACTGAGATATGGCACGTTTTAACTGTCCAACAACAATGACGTGCTTATCAGAGCAGATAGATTCACCAACTCTAGACTGTACTGAAGCCCAGGAATGGTTGAAAGAAGCTCCAGCAGAGCAACAGACTTCAGATAAAAGTCATTTTAAAAGTATTACAGAAAGAACAGAAGTAAAGAACACATTTCAACTAAGGACCAACTTTCCCCTTTAATTCAATCAAGTCATAAATTACTCCCTGGGAAAATGTCAAAAAACATCGTGAAATTCCCCGTCACATCCTTCAACCAAGTTTCGTTGAAATCTATTAGTTGTTTTTGTTAATTTCTTCCGTAGGTGAATCATTTTCATTGTGGTTAACAGCTTGTTTTGTACCAAATTCAACCAATTATCTGATTGTGTGATTGGTCTATTTACAAAAAGTGTATAACTTGGTATTTTAGTGCAGACTGGACGATGCATTTGTGCTACACCAGAATTATGCACAAACCATTTTACACATCTGCAAATCGTATTTTGAACTTGTGGATGAGCAGATACACATTTGTGATTATATAATTTCTCTCCATAATTTCTATATTTATAAAGAAAGAGCATTTCTTCACCATATTGATTCAAAACTCTTCGCTGTTTCCCTCCAAACATATTTTCCTCTTAGCAAATTGCATGTGTTTAAACATAATTAGTCCTTTAATAGACTCATGTAATTCGCATGTGTGAATACAGGATTGTGTTGAGGGTTTTCTCACACAGGTAATTGCAGTGTTGTTGTTGTTGTTCAGAATGCTCCAAGCTGGAAATGTTTCCTCATGTATTTGTGCTTGAGATTTTTTAATGGTGCATGAGTTCAGAAATACCTTCAAAGTCCCCCCCCCCACACACACACACAGACAGACACATACTCTGTACATGTGTATGATGAAATCATCTGCATATACGACAACAGGTTGGATTCTTTGAGCTTGGCAGGACACCGGCTCCCAAGCTAAGTTTATCAACTCGGAGGAAACGTTGGGGATTTTGCGTTTGCTGCTACATGTGAGTATTAATAAACGGCGTGAAACACTCCCTGGTGTCGTTACTTCAGAAGCGGTAAGAGGCTCGTCGGTCGTGAGAGAGAGAGAAAGCCTCCTCTCTCCTGTCGCGTGTGTGTTTATCTCTGTGAGGATAAAAAGTTGGCATCAAATATCTGTAGCAGTCTTTTACCCGCGGCCTGTGGTCCTGATGTGATTAGGATAAGGATCCAATGCGTGAGTCCGCTTTTGAATCAGACGCGAGTTTTAAGTCGGTGGTTGGAAACTTTTTTGTCATATCTAGGACAACAAAATCTTGTACTGTGAATAACAAATGTTAAATACCCCTCAACTAGGCAACCATCCCTCTGTATCACATCACCCGTGCTGTTGGAAGCCATTACTGTCTGAACACTATCAGGGGAGAGTGAGCACTCTGAAGAAGAGAGGAATGAGGGACACTGGGATTAGAAATGCAGAATTCTGAATTTGAAGACATTTACTCTTAAATTGATGTAAAGTGCATTTCTGGGCTTTGTTAAATTGTGGTTATGTAGTTTGAGCAATTTTCCATTTTCAGGCTTTCTGCAACATCAAACATTCACACTTTGACGTCATTGAAAAAACTAAAGGCTCCTTTTCTCAACTGTTCCACCGACATTCAGCAAGAAGACAGTCTTTGTTCGAAAGTCCGAGATAAGAGCGGCTGAGCCAGGAGCTGTGCAGCCCCCAGACAAGGCATGATTACTGACATGCCCCCCCCCCGTCTGTGTTCATCCACCAATTGACTCATAGCAGGGTAGATATATTTCTCCAGTCTCCCACCTTTTGATCGAACACAGCAAGTTCATACAATCCTCCTGCAGAATTGTACAAAATCAATAACTGACGTGGAAGTGGAGCTGAGAGGGAAGAGAAAGGAAAAGAGTAAATTAAAAAGAAGAATATTCACCTTTCTAATGAATGTCAACAGGATTCCATTAGTGCCGCCCGCATCTGGCTGAAGGTAACAGATAAACTCGTTATCGCTGGATCTGCCAATTATTCTCATGATTGGCAAATTAAATGTTTAGTCTGTGAAATGTGAGGATGATGTGATAAACAGGCCGAGGCAATTTCCTGAAGTCCACAGAGATGCAAATCACAAAATCAGAAAGTCACGGAGGTCTGGGACTGAGGAGCAGAAAGGAAACGTGACATTAATGTTTGATAAATGTCAAATACAGTATTATAAGTATTTGATGAATGAAAGCTCTGATGACTGCTCTGCACGCAGGCGACCATGTGACCTCCTGTGACCACGGAGAAGTCCCTGACTCAAACCTCTGGTAACTCCTCATGAAACCACAGCTTGTGATTCTTTGTGTGCACATTAAAACTGAAGAAATACACTGTGTTTGTTTGTGAGCTGGTTGATTGTAGTGTTGTTGAACTTTGGAGTGATTCAGGTGAACCACTGCTTCGGCTCCTTGTGCCAAGCGACTCCCTGCTCCGGCTCCACGTGCAGACACGAGAGTGGTATCGATCTCCTCATCTTACTCTTGGCAAGAAAGGAAATAAGTGTTTTCACAAAATATCAAAGGCTCGACTAAATGCCCCTTTGAGTTTGTTAATCCCCGCAGCTGTCGACGAGTTTTCTGTGCCATTATCTTAGGATGTTAATTTCCCCTCAGTCTCCCGGGGTGAATTGTAAGTGGCCAAAGTCACAAATTCTCAGAGTTTCTTCGGGGATGTTAAACAACTCGACAAGCCCGCAGGTCCCAGCAGATCATAGCAGGTCATGTAAATATTCCAAAAGCCCCCAAAATAAAACTAAGGAAGCAGCCTTCATCCATAATGAACTGTAGAGCATCTCACCAGCAACTACTGCAGGGACGGGGCTGAGTGGACAAAGATGAAATATGAATATTTTTTGTCCAATTTAGATGTTAATTTGCAATGTTCTCCCTTTTTTATTCCTTTTTTATTGTTGTTTTAATTCTTCATTTCACTGCCGTTGTTTACACTTGAAGACACAATATGCAGCTTCGGTCTGTCGATCAAAACAACAACACAAGACCTTGTTTGACGACGTCGTGAAGCAGCGCGGGATCATGGGAGTTGAGAACCTGACTCACGTGGCTGAGGCACAAATCATGTTCCAGGATGTGTTAAAGTTTTATCCATGTAACGTGTATTTCTCTCTGAGGACACGAGTAAACAAAGTTATAGTTGTTTTTTTGGATATTTTGTCATCAGTTGTGAAGATGACTAATATCTCCTCTCATTGTGGGAACAGTTGGTGTTGCTCAGGATTCAGGCACAGTTCCATTTACTCACAGTGGCCCGTGTGATGACTAACTGCGACCAGGTATTTATTATCTGTTTTGCTCCAGCTAACAAAGGAGGCCTCATCTTCTTTTTTTTCCTGGTATTGTTCATTTATTTCCGTTTACCTCCTGAGGGTAATTCTCTTCAGCATGTGGTGAGTAGAATAAACAAAATAAAAGGCTGTTTCATAACCCAGGCAAACACGCTTTGGAAATTGATTACAATAGTAAACAGCAAGTGTTTCTGTGAAGGAAAGAAATACAGTTTGATGAAGAAGAATGAAGAATTGTTCATTTAAACCTGTGATGCAATTAAACAAATCTGATTTCAATGTCAAAGGATGAAAATTAATATAGTGTGTTAATCAAGTGCAGGCTTCGGGGCTCGATTTGTTTCTTAACCAGTGTAAATGGTAAATGTTATATTTGACATGAACAGTGGAAGCAGAGGTCAGTCAAGCAGATAAGGTCACATTATCATAATCGGCCTCCGCTCATCCTCTCCGCTGAAGTTTCGTCAATACTCATCACTGACAGTGAAAAATCATTTCAGTGAAGGAACACAAATCAGTGCGTGTAATGTGATTTCCTCAAGACAAAACCTCCAAACGCCATGTTGCAGAAGTCGTATGATGTTGTTAGGAGATCTGCACCTGACCTGTCCACGTGGGTTACTTATCTAAACAACCAGGTAAATCACCTGTGATCTGTGTGTGAGCCTCAAACCCGTCCATGAAAGGCCTGAAGCCCCGGGTGGCATTTCCTTTGAATGGAAAAAGGAGCCACATCTCAAAGACTTCTCCACAGAATGTTCTTATGCTGATAAGCCGGCTGTGAAATTGGACACTGAACCGCATCCTTCTCCTAATCTGAGCCATTGGAGCCCGTCCAGCCTGCTCAGCCTGATCGCAGCGGCACAAAGTGACCAATGGATCCAGTGAAGAGTGAGACGTGAACATGCCCAGTCCATTCAGTGAGGAACCGGCGACCTCCTCATTGTTCTGTTCTTTATTGTGTGATTCAATGAGAAGGAGAAGGAACAACAAACACTGACACCGTGCTGGAGGGTTATCGAGGACACCGACGCTTCCTGTCCCCGCTCGCCTGTGTCCTTGTCCACAACAATCATTCATCTACGTGTGGATGAGTCCAAATCCCTCTTCCCAGCAGCAGAGCGAGTGGAGCTGCCATGCGTCTTGTGAATATACACATGACAAATGTACGTGGGGCCAGTGAGGGGGACATTTAACTCTACAGTTGACAGCCGTGTTGTCTCTTAAAGATCCCTGACAAGATCCTCTTTAACCTTTAACCTGTCAATTTCCCGCACAACGAATATATTGGTTACAAATCTTTAAAAATTTAACACATTGGTTTCTCCACTGGTGAGAGCGTCCTGCTTCTTCTCTTGGCACAAAGTCTTCACATCTGCGTCCTTCGGTAGTTTGACTCCAGATGGAAGCACTGCTTCAGCCGGACACAGACATGCTCTTCTCCAGATCTGTCAACCCTGACACGTAGTAATTGCAATTCATGCATGCATCCTCAGCCCCTGTCTGAGGTGATCAATGCCATTTCAAGAGTATCTTCCATCTTCCATCATGGGCTATGGCTTCACGCTGAAGAGGAGGGAAAGCAAACAGTGCACACCACGCCGGGAGAAGATGAAAAGTAAACAAGCCACCGTGACCAGGGACTTGGTTTTATATGTGACTCACCACGGAAATGGGCAGTAAAATGATGTGGTGTGTGTAAATGTATTGTATTGTTGGTATATGCATATTTGGGGACATCAATTCGATCGCACATCTTGAGAAAATACCTGACATATTTGATAGATATTACATTTACAACCTTGATAATGAGTTTGGGATTTATTGTGGTTCAAAAAGCATCAAGTTGTCATGGAACATACACTCCAGGATGTAATTTATCTAGTAATAAATACCATTCAAACGGGTCCCATCTGCAGGCGGGTCCTGTAATGCAGGGCGACGTTTAGGGAAGCCGGGCTTCAGTAGCAACCCGACTGAATGTCATGGGTTTTAATTGCTCCTATAAATATGAAGGGGCTTGTTAATAAGCACTGGTAGCTGCTGTTTCCTCCTGAACCTTATGAATCCTGGATCTGTGTGGGCAGCTCTCTGTGGCCCCGGGGCACTGGCAGCTGTGCCAGTCGCACCGAAAAACTGTCACATGAAAAAAAACGTGTGAGAAAACAAATCTGACTGACGGCTGCTGCAATGTAAACTGTTTGTTAATGTTATTCCACAGAAATCCAGTTTTTTATGTTTTTATACGTGGAAACTTTTGGCTGGTGACAGATGCAACTATGGTGTGAACTCAGTAAGCTGTCGGTTTCCATGGCAACCGCATCCTGCCAGCGCTGGTGAAAAGATTCTCCCGTCGGTGAATGCCACAGTTTGAGATTCTTTGCTGCATCACATCAGATTGCATTCCTGCTTGTTTGTTTGTTTGTTTGTTTGTTTGTTTGGAGTCTGAACGAGACAACATGGGTTGTGTTGCCTTTTCTCTGGTGGCAACATTTGAAGTCTGGTCCTGATTCAGTTCTGATTTCAGTGTTTGGCTGGATCAATTATTTCAAAGATTATAATCCCAAACTCTGTGGTGATTATTAACAATCTAAATTTAGACTTTTAATCAAATAGATCAAATCAAATAATCTAATGATTATGCAGACCTTTAGATTTATTACTGTTTCAGTGTTATGATTTAATTAGCTGGTGTTTGACTTAATCGTATGTTTTAATTTCACAGTTTGGATGGAACAGCCAGTATAAAAGAACGTCTTCTCTGCCTGAAGAGCTGCACCGCCAGGAGTCAGCTTAGACTGAGAGAAGGCAAATGAGGTTCAGATGGAAGAAGATGCTTCTGCTGCTGCTGCTGCTGCTGCTGCTCAAGATTCAAAACAGTTTCTCTCCTCCACAGTCACCGGTGGACCTCTGGCCGCCAAAATGCCCGGAACAACCAGATTTGGGTAGTTGCAGATGTCCTCAAACTTCCCCTCACACAGCTCACCACCTGTGGCTTCCAGGAAATATAATACAGACACTGAAATAAACATATAACAGACTGAGAGGATGTGCTAAGAACACCTAAAAGCCTAGAGGTGGACGGCTCAGGAGTGAAAATAAAGGTGTAAGTCCTTTGTGGCGGAGATGGAAAGCCTTTTCAGACCTTCTAGTACTTTCCTGCCATTGTGAGTTTCAGTGAAGGCACCACTCATGTTCATGGTTGCATGTTTTAAAGCACAGGCTTTGAATAAAGTAAAGTAGCTCGTGGGGAATGTTGTGCCCTCGGATTCCTCCTCTGCTCTCGGATTTCTCTCTGCATGAAGTCGGTCAATAAAGAGCCAGGTGTGGTGTTGGCTGTTGGTCGTTGTGGGTGCTGTAGCTTTACAACTTTGAGAGTCCAGCGCGGGCGGTTACTTTCCATGCACTCCCGCCCCCTCTACAGCTTTATTATTAAACATTATTACAAACAAAAAACAAAAAATCCCAGAGCAGAAGAACTCAGAGAGCAGACGTTTCAAAATAAGACACATAGGCAGCGTGAGGGCGAGCAGAGTGAAAGCATTATGAAACCTGAACATGAAATCAATAAGTCCTGCTCTCAAGATGAGAGATCACACTCTGTCTTGATATAAGGATGGAAGAAGGGAATACTTCACCGAGGGTACTTTCACGTTAAGTTGGAAATCGTGAAGATATTCCTACAATTCAATGTTCAAGGGTTTTCCCATGAATCTAAAATAAGAAAGAGGATTTTTTTGGCAATATTAACACAACTTTGAGTAGTAGAAGGAAAAAGGTTGTGAAATCATTAAATCATCCATTCAAATTCCAAGCAGATTAACATTCAAAATCAAATCTCCACCGATGCATCGTAATAAAGACATAAAACATGTTTGTGATGCTCAACTAGAACGTTTTTATTGTCTCTAAGCCGCGTACACTTGTTGTTGGAATGGATTTGTTTAGTTTGTGCCCCTTGCACATTAAACACAAGGGTTATAAAAGACTCCGCTGAAGAGCAGTGACATCTCCATTCACGGTTGGTTGGCTGGCAGCTTGTTGGAGACTGCTGAGGTGATTCTTTCTTTTTAGTTGGTGGATAAAGAATCAAGGACTTCCTGGAAAAAAAACAGAGCCCCGGGCGTAGTGTACTTTGTTTGGAGCTGAAGATGAAGTTTCAGTTTTTTCAATTTCTACAATTTCAAACAGGTTAATCTTAATAGAATCTTCAGTGTGTACGTGAAGGTGTGTGTGTGTGTGTGTGTCTGGGTGTCTGTGTGTGTGTGTGTGTGTGTGTGTGTGTGTGTGTGTGTCTGTGTGTGTGAGCCCAGACGGAGAGGAACTCGTTCGAAAGACAAAGGGAAAAGAAACGACTCCTCATCAATCTAGCAGACAGTCATCAATGTTCATTTGTATAGCTCTCCTGTGGCGGCTGGTCTGAGCGCAGTTTCACTCTGGAGCAGCCGAACTGAACTTCCTGTTTTCTCTGAAGGTCGGCGAAGCAGTTACCCACTTCACGCTGCCGTGAGAAACGATGTGAAAACATCAGCGCGGCCGCCATAAATCAACGGCCTTGTAATATTCATGCCACAGTCGAAGGTGGGAGTCTCTTCGCCATTCTGCCGGTGTAGGTGTCCAACCGGTGATGTAAAGGGACAGGAGGACGAATTAGTTGCTTGGTTGCAGAGTGCATGGTGTAAGGCACGGAGGGGAAGCCAGGGAGAAACAAGCAGCACACACACACACACACACACTAACACACACTCACCTTCTACCCTCGGTGTAGCTGCAGCTGAGAGGCCAATTGTCTGCACTGGGTTTCCAGCTCCACTCTGCTATTTCTTAAAGAGGGGGGGTTTCACTGCCGGAAACGGGGTCATTATCTTCACATTTGGGGTTTCGCAGAGAAAAGTGAGAAAAATGTTGTGTATTTCACCGTCGCTCCCAGGCAGACACTCCTGAATCACCCACAATGCATTGCAAGCAGTATAGCCGCCAGACTACTCCTGCGTCAACTCCTTTTATTGGCTCTTTCCAAATTGCTACCGCTGGGGATTGATTTTCCATGCTACCAAGAGTGCTACCCGACATCTTTTTGCTCAATCAGAGGTATTTTCATTCACCCATCACAGAGTCTAGTTTTCACAAGTTGCACATCAGTAACTTTTTTTAAAAATATAGACATAAGTGAACTTTCTGAAGACGATAACCTGGAAACAATAACAGAGAAAGTAAATCTATCCATCCACTAAAGGAGAGCTGCGTTTTCTTTTCACATCACACTATCTCGGCTTGGAGAAAAATACTGAACTCTGTCTTGTAGCTCAAGGTCAGGATGCCGAGGAAACTCATGTCATTCTTCAAAAAGAAAAACACTCAAACACAGAAAGCAGCAGCCCTGTCCTCACCGTGCAACAGGTAGGATATCTCAGGTGAAGGTGAGTCCTTGCAGAATAACTTATTCTTATTATTAACCTCTGAATGAATATACATCAAATACATATTTAACCAGATGAGAAGTAGGAGACTACAGAGCTACAGCCTTGCGAATAATAAAAGAATGTACAGTGTATGTACTTAAAATTACAAAAAAGAACCCATCATTATCATTATGTTCCTCCAGGGATGGACACCCATGCCCCTCTCTCTAATTGCACCCACCCCCCTCTATAGATTTCTGTCTTGAGTGAGTACCCTGATTTTTTATGACCCCATAAATACGTTACAGGAATTGTGATGAAGACGTGCACTGAGTGGACCATTTTACAGCTCGGCAAACATTTCACCCTTCGTATATCAGGGGTCAGCGATTAGGTTCAACCAGGGGCCGGATTTTACAGCGTTTCTCAAAAGGGGATTATTATTTTTTTATTAAAGAATTTATCTGAGGGCAGATGTTATTTTCCCTCTGAGAGACAGAGGCTGCATGTGAATTAATCTTCTATTTTCCACCATGAGAGCAGGGATGCAAATGACACCGCATAAATAATTGGTCTGCTTTATGGAGGGAGAGAACATATTGTTTAAGGTTCACAACCTGCTATTTGCTGACCTATGGTAGAATCTCATTTGACCTGGAGAGATGTTATCATATTTTTACATTTCATTCAGCTCATTGAGTTCAAATTTAACATGTTCTCATATTCAGTAAGCCATACAAAGTAAAATCATTATTCTAATAAATTTTGATAACTGATATTCAGGATGATTTTGTGTTTCTAGTTTTATTTCTTCTACTAAAATGTGTCTATTGTTTTTGTCTAAAAAAGCCAGAATGGATTAGTCCTGCCGTCTGTGTTTCTCATGAGGATTTAAAATGGAAAATTATGTGGGTTAGAAGAATTTTAAGAATAATCCACAGTGCACCAAACATCAGACCTATCCTATGTAATATTGATAGTTTCAGTTTCCCCCGGTGCAGGTGAGAGAACCGCTCAACAGAGGGATTTTTTCATGTGTTGAGTTCAGAGAAGCCCCTGCAGCATTCCCTTTGAATCAGACGGCCAGCACCACACCTCAGCCCCCTGCGGCATGTCAGCACCACACCTTCGTCAGAGTGCAGCCGGTTACCAGGAACTTTCACATATCTGTAAAACATCGAGTCAGTAACACTCCACAACTCATCTCAACAAGATGCTCAGCAAGTACATCCCAAGACTGATGTTAACGTCATATATCGCAATGTAGAAGAAAGTGACAAAATATGCACTTTAATCCTGATTCACTCTTTTTTCTGTTATTATTATAACTTATTATTATTTTCAGTCTGAGCTCAAAAACATTAACTCTGAACCTGTGTGAATTCCCAGAGTTCTTGCTGAGTCCAAGGCCAATGACTCAAATCAGATGAGGTGTTTTTGTTCATTTAAACACCAGAGCCACTTGTTGTTGTTGTTCATGATCTGCTTCACCAACATAGAACGATCAGATTTGACTGAAAAATCGGAATTTAGCTTTGAGGCCTGAAACGTGACTGAAGCCCCAGATGTCAAGCGATGAGATGTGATTGTGGTATTTCACTTACAGGTACAGCAGCTCTGGTTCTAGAAACACTGACCTGCGTCTGGTATTTCTGTTGTGTTACTACCTCGTGTTGTAGAATCCTGTTGTTTTTGTTCCTAGACATTTAAGGCAGACTTTTAAATATTAGATGAAGCGGAGACACTTAACTGCAAAAGCACATTCACGCTGCAATAAAAAAAAGATGGCTCCATTCATGGAATTATGAAAAGGCTGCGTGGGAGGTGGGAGTTTAGAGGAAATCCTTTGTCTAGATTATATCTGAGACATTTTTCAACATAAAGCATCTATAATATTTACTGCAAGTCTTTAAAAAGCACATGATGGGCAGTAGCCACCTTTGTGAAAATTTATAATTATTGTTGTGTCTTTTGTCGTCCCCTGAAACGTTGTGGGTCAGCTTTTAAAAATCAATTGTTCCGATTCTGTCTCTTTTATCCATTGACGTCGTTTTCCATTTCTCCGATACTTCCTGTCGCCTCTGGTTTCCAGTCTCCTCTGGTCAGAGTTAGTCCTTTAATCTGCGCGATTCTCCGCCGGCATCGAGTTTTAATAAACAAAGAGAGGAGAACGCTGCAGTGAATGCACACACATTTGTATGCTCGGCTGTTTCTGGCTGTGTTTCTATTTCAGGCGACGATCACTTCATTGTTTTCAGTGTTGTTGCAAGAAGAGATATTGTGGACCCCGAGAGGATGTCAGAGGTGCCATGTGAAAACATAAGCATAACATCGTTGGCATATCAAGTAGAACTGGAAGTGGAGGAATATGATTTTGTTTTTGTATGCCTGTGAGGACTGTGATATCTGATAGTTGTACTGGTTATGTCACATGGTCGACTTGGGGCCATTGATCTTGGCTAAAATCAAGATGGTTTCATCTTCTATCATTTTGGCCCTAAAGACATTTTCAGACATTAACTGTCAAAACAGAAATAAAAAGGTCTGGAAGATTCAGGAGTTTATTTTTTCTTTCTTTCCGTCTTTTTATACCATTTCTCCAGGCTCTTAAGAAAAAACATGAAAATCCACTCCCGAGGTGCAAACATCTGACTTGACCTCTCTCCGTCCCTCTCGCTGACTTTGAAATCTCTCTCCTGCTTTTCTCGCCTGACCATCTGTCTCTATATACTTATCTGTAATATTTGCATATGCTCATCTTTTCTATTTTGGGTTTCACCTTATGTTGGCTGACTGTTTATCCAAAAGTCGGCGAGAGAGTGGGCATGGTTAGAAAATTTGGAATAACCAAATCACCATTATGGCCAATGTGCAGATGTGATACGACTGTGGCCTGATTGTTGGTGCCAGATTGGCTGATGGGAGTTTTCCGGAAGCTGAACATCCTCTGAACTTTTCACTCACAGCAGCTTCCAGAGTTTCGAATCCACAGCATGAAGCCATGGACACAACCTACCAATCATTTCTTCCATCCGAGAATCCATTATGTAGGTATACCACTTATCCTTTTAAATGTCACTAACATTCACAACTACGGTAAAAACAGAGTTTCCTGTTTCAACCTATTATTAGTCTGCATGTCTTTTGACTGTGGGAGGAGGCTGGAGCATTTTGAGGAAACCAGTATAGACACTGGGAGAACATGTCAAACTTGGCTGTGAAACTGTGATTACAACCAAAAACGTTGTTGCTGAGATGCGACAGTGAAAACCACTGAAAGGGAAATTTTCTTGCCAATTTCTCCTTCAAGTTAACAAGTGACTAGATAGTTGCATTAATTATCATGTATTTTTCGTATAAATTTCACCGTTTTATCCTGATTAATGAGTTAAACACCCTGCGTCCCTTATCCTTTAATATCATCTGCTCAATAGCTTCCTTTGTTTGTTTGTTGTCTCATATAGAATTGATTTGGCAAATAAATCAGATGTGCACGGGTCAGCATGTTACCGTGTCCTTGCAGTTTAACTGAACAGAATAGATGGTCCCACATTCCCATCACATACAACCTTGAATCATGTGTGAGGGCACCACCTCTCAGTGTCCCATCATCACAGAGGCTCCACTTCTTACAGTTCTAATAACCATCCCTGTCTTTAATATGTATTTATTGTATTTAACCTCACATAAACACACACCCACACACCATCATCTAAGTTGTAATAATGATACAAATGAATGTGTTGTATTGTCCACACTGAATTCATCATTATAAAAGCAGCAAACTGGAGTCAGAAGGGAACGACACTGACAGTCAGTTGATTTCACGGCTCCACAAAGACCTCGCGGTTCCCATTTCATTTAAACCAGATTCATTCCCCTCACGTATTTTTGTATAATCCAACAATCCAACAACAACAACTACTAACAACCAACAAACTAATAAGCTGGACAGAGATGATAAGAATCTCTTTGGTGGAGGTAATGATCCAGGAATGACACAAGTCGTGTTTTCAAGTCTTGGGCCTTAACTCTGACTAAACAAGTTCTTAAATAACACCTCACACATAATACATAATTAAATCTTTACCAATACATTATGTTTAACTCGTCTAATGTCAAATAGATGAATTTAAAGCATTGCTTCTATTATGCAAGTGGATCACATGCACAACATGTCTGGTTTTTACTGCAGAACCAGGAGGCCCAAAACAGGAAGTTGCTAAACTCGCAAATAAGTTTGTTACAAACTGTAAAGTATTTATCCATCTTTTATTTTCAACTAAAAATAGGCAGCAACTAATTATTAAAAGAGAAATGAATTGCTTAAGGTCAACACAGTCACGACTGTAACACAAACATCGTGAGTCAACTATTCACAAAAGCAACAGTTGATGGGGGGGGGGGGGTAGGGGGGGGAGGGTGGTGTCGGTGGGGGGTGGATGGGGGGGTGGTGGGGGTTGGGGGGGTGGGGGGTGTTGTGTGGGTTGGTGGGGATGTTGGTGGGGGGGGTTGTGGGGGTAGGGGGTGGATAGGTGGGTGGGGTGTGTGGGGGGTTGGGGTGGTGGATGTGGGTGGGGGAGTGAGGGGAGTGGTTGGGGGGGTTGTGGAGGGGGCTAATGTGGGGATGGGGGGTTGGGGGGGTGTGGCGGGGCGGGGTGCGTGGGGAATGGCGGTGTGGGGGTGTATAGTTTCACTATCATTGAATTGGTAGATTTTTTTGCTTGTCATTTTTTACATTCTTTTTTCTTGCTGTTTGCTTTCATTATTACTCATTTTAGCTTTCTTGTTCATTTTTAGTTCATTATTTTTCATTTAGGACGTTATCATTTATTCAATTTAATTTCTTGTTATTCATTATTATTCTTTGGTCTATTTTTTTTGTCATAGGTGTGTTTGGCTGTCTCTATTTAGTCCTGTTGTTAGGTGGTTTTTTTTAGTCCAAAGGTGCTGTGAGTGATTTTTATTAGGTTTTCATCTAGTAGGTGTGGGTGGTTGGTATTGGTGAGCGGTCTGTGAGGGGAATTGTTTGTATGGGGATTTGATGGGGTTTTTGTTTTGTGTCCTGTTGGTGGGGCTAACTCTACTAAGTGGGTGGTGGGATCGTGTGCGGGTGGTGGTGGATGTTTTTGTGGGGCGTATTTTATGTATAATTGCATTGGCATTTCCACTTATTTGTTGTGGTGTTGTTGATTGCATTTTATTTACTGGTTGCTGAGGTTCGTTAGTTTGTGCATCCTATTGTGTTTCTTCTGGCATTTAGTTTGTGTTATATCTTCATTGTTTCTTATATTATGTATGTTGTTTCTATTTCTTTTTTTTTGGGCCGATGAATTGGGGGTTTATGGTTATTGGGGGGTGTGTTCTCTAACGATGTGGGGAGTGTGTGGTGAGGGGGGGGCTTGTCAGATGTTGGGTGTGCATTGTTTTGTGTTGGGTGTGTTTGGTAGTGGCATTTGGTTGGGGGTGTGTTTTGGGTGGGTTTATTGGTTGTGCGTCATTTTAGTCTGTTTATTGGGTGTATTTGTAGGTGATTAGAGTTGGGGAGATGGGCTGAAGTGTGGTGATTGGTGTGTGTAGTGCTTGGTGTCGGGGTGAGGGAGTTTGGTGCGATGTGGTGGTGAGGGGGGCTGCAGTGTGAGGGGGGGGATTCAGCAGTTCATTGAATAGTGGTTCGTTAGTGTAGAGTTATTTTGTTATGTGTATTAAGAATTGTTGTGAACATTGGCATATGTTTTGTGGAATTTAGGATGGGTTTGGGTGGGTTGCGGTGGGGATGTATCTTGTTCTGTTTTGTTGTGTGTGTGAATTCTGCGATGAGTGTCCTTTGTTTGAGTTTGGTGATTGGTCGTTTTATTGGTGTGGGGATTTGTGAATTGAGTTGGTGACGGTGTTGCTTTGGTATAAGAGGTTAGTTTATGTTTTATTTTTTTTATTTTTGGTTGTATTTTGATTTTATTTTTTTATTTATTTTTTTTTTTGTTTTATTTTTTTTATTATTTTTTATTTATTTTATATTTTTTATATTTTTTTTTTTTTTATTTTTTTTTTTTTTTTATTTTTTGTATGTTTTTTATTATATTTTTATTTTATTTTATTATATATTTTCTGTTTTTTTTGTATTTTATGTATTATATGTTATATTAGTTATTTTATTTTTGTTCATTTTTCTTATTTTAATTTTATATTTGTTTATATTTTATTTTTTTTATTATTTTTTTATTTATATATTTTATATATTTTATATTTTTTATAATTCTTTATTTTATTTGTATATTATTATTCATGTATATATAGTATATTTATGTTATCTATTTGTTTTATTTTTATTTTATATTTATTTTTTTTATATATATATATTTTTTCTTCTTTATACTATTATTTATACTATATTTTTATATTTTTTTCATTTCGTTTCTTGATTTTATATTTTGTTTTATTGTTTTATTTATTTTTTTATTTTATTTTGTATTTCTTTTTTATATTTTTAATATGTTTTTATTTCTGATATTTTCTATCTGTTATTTTTATATATTTTTTATTTTTTATATTTTTTAATTTGTTTATTTATTTAATTTTCTATTTTATTATTTTTATTTATTATTTATGTCATTCTTTGATATTATTTTTTTTATATTTTATTTTTTTTTTTTATTTTTTATTATATTTGTATTTTTATTTTATTTTTGTTTTATATTTATTTCTATTTATTCTTTATTTTATTATATTTTTTTTGTATATGTTTTTTGTTTACTTTTATTTATATTTTTTTATTATATTCTATTTTTTATTTATTTTTTATTTCTATTTATATTATGTTTATATTTTTTTATATATATATATTTGTATATTATTTTTAATTTTATTTTTATTTTGCTTTTTTATTTTAGTTATTTTTATATATTTTTTTACTTATATATTTATATTTTATTTTTATTTTATATTTTTAATATTTCGATATTTATCTATTTTCTA